>OY729166.1:3561117-3993617 GCA_958299025.2 Drosophila histrio | reverse complement strand
CAACAACAGCAGCAGCAGCAACAACAACATCTACAAGAGCAGCAACAGCAATAACAGTAACAGCAACAGAAGAAACATCAACAGCAGCAACAACATCTACAACAACAACATCATCTGCAATAACAACAACCGCTGACAAATTGATTAAACGCTAATCGCCGCCATTTTGTGCAATTATGAATGTGAACAGCAGGCGGAGGAGAAAGAGAAGGAGAACACGGCGACAGCTGAAGGGGTTGCTCTTGACCGAGGGGGGGGGGTAGAGCGAAAAGTTGACTTTGGGTTGGTTTTGGGCAAGTTTTCGTCGCCGTTGCCTGAGCAATTACGTTGGCGGTGGCGTCGTTCATTGCCTCGTGCCGTCGTCGCCTCCGCTTTCATTTGACGGGGCGCGGTGCGTGCAACTGTTAATTGAGTGATGGCCAAGACTGCAGCAACCAGCAACAAGCAACCAGCAACCAGCAACAGCTTATGGCAGCTGACTGACCAGCAACCAGCAACCAGCAACTTATCGAAAAAATCTCGTTTGCCTAATAGCCGAGTTCAAGTTGAATGGCTCAATTTCTCAATCTGTCAATTGACGTGTTTGCGCTTGCGTCGACGTTGTTGTTAATTTACAACAAAAAAAACTGCCAAATATATTAATCAACAAAAAGTTATCGAAAAAGGCTTTCGAATGTGTGCATTAAAAAAAAGATACAAAAAAAAAACATGAAGAGACAAAAACAATGCTCCTAAATTGAAAATAGAAATGTATTGTCGGCGGGAGAAGTTTTTTCAATTTTGAGACTAAAAAGAGACAAAACAAGTGGACAAAACAAGTTAAACTGCATTCAAAATTAAGCAGAGTGACGCAAATTCTGCTTAAACAACAAATTTAAATTTGTTTAACTATTTTTTAGATACTTTTTAGCAGCATTTCTACTTTCAATCATTGAATCAACTTAATGCATTTAAATTTAAAGGATACAAAATCTAAATACATAATTTGTGATTATAATAAAAGAGTATACTTTATGATACATCAACAGCTATTGCTATTGGGTATATTATTAATCATTTATTATATTTTCACTGAGATTCCCTTGGCACACACATCTTGTATACTCTACACATTCATTTCCCTCTTCATCAATTGCATTTTCTACTAATTTCAATTCATCTTTATAGAATCTTCACTTTGCAATCGTCAAACAGACATCCGTTCATTTATCTACACATACATTTTATTTATAAACAAAACAAAATAATAATAAAAATGCCAACACAATAGAAAAGCGCATCACTTGAATTATTTTTAATTGCCAAGAAATGGCCTAAAACTCGCCATGGACATGGGCTACGGATACAACATGTTTATGACCACTTAAGTTAACATAAATGTTTTTTGGCTACCGATTTCCAGTGGTTACTGCCACTGCCACTTAAAATCACTCACAAAGACTCTCGCATCCTAAACATTTTAACGAGCTGTGCGGGCCACATTTAAGCTTGAAGAGTTGGCCAAATAAGAGCTGGCCAAGTCAAGGTTCATGAACCCAGCGTAGCAGAGAAGGGCAAGAAAATTCTCACAGAGAACGCGACAGCGTCAATTACATGCGAGGCGCTAGGCGATGGTCATGCTGCTGATGGTGTTGCTAATGGAGAAGTGGCAGAAGTGGCAGAAGTGTTGCGGCAAGGTGGGAGAGAGATTGAAATGTAGGCGGAGTGGGAGATTTAGAAATGACCTGCTTCTTGGCCATGGATACTCACAACCGACAGGCTTAACTTTTAACCGCACAGCAAGACGTCGACATCGACATCGACATGGACGTCAGGGTTTTTGGCCACTTGACTTGACTTTGGTCGGTCGTCAGTCAGGCAGTCAGGCAGTCAGTTGGCCAGGCCAAGTAATTAAAAAAGCAAAAGCAACAACAACAAGCAGCGCTTCAAGAAAATGGAAAATTACTCGTATATATATACTAGTCATACCCATCTCTCTAGCTCTCTAAAGATAGTTCTACTTACCTCTTTACTCGAACTCTGTCTCTTCTACCTCTTGTGAACTGCCGCAACATTTATCTCTATCTGTGCAAAGTATCTGCTCTCTGCTAGCTTCGAGCTTCCAGCTTCGAGCTTCACACAGACATTGCTCATTTCGTCGTTTCGTAATTAATTAGTCTTAAAAGTTAAATAGCCCAAATGATTTCGGACAAGTTACAAAAGGCCGACAGCTAATAGAAGAGGCTGCCGCTGCTGCTGCTGATGTTGCCAAGACTCTGGCTAGAGCTGAATAGAGATACAGAGTTACAGATATTTGTACTGAGTCTGTTTCGGTTCTAACATATTTACGAGTAGGTTTGAGTTCAATGCGACTGGTCGTTGTTTCGTTCCTCCGTTCATCTGTCCGCCTGTCTGTCCGCCTGTCTGTCCGTCCGTTCGTTCCTCTGTCTGTTTGGCCTGTTGGCAAATGAAGATAAGATACGCGTTTGACAGGCCCAACATAGTCATGGCTAAGAGCTAAGAGGTGGAAGGAGCAGCTGAAGAACTCTAGGAATTGGCTAGTTGCAGACGACGCAGCGCATATTTGTGTAAATTTCGTATTTTTATACCAATTGAGTTGGCTGTCAGTTTGGCACGCATTGCCCGTGTCTCTCTCCCTTTCCCTCTTCCTTCTGCTTGCCATTCTTTCACTACTTCTCTACCTCTCGCGCTGTGTGCAGCGAATTTATCTAATGCCAGTCAGAGTGTGTGTGTGTGCATCTGTATCTGTAACTGGCGTGGATACGTGCTGTGCGAATGCGAATGCTATTCCTTCCTTCCCTGTTCACTGTCCCCTGTCCCGCCTGCTGCCTTATTGATTGAGACAGAATTTATTGGCAGTGCTTAACGTTTTAAGCAAACATCGTTGTGACTTTTTGACATTTGCCAGCCACTAAAAATGGCTCTTGATTCTGAATATGAAATGTGTTCTGGCGCTTTAAGCTCTATTTATACACATGTATACATCTCTCTCTCTCTCTGTGTGTGTGTGTGTGAGTGTGTGTGTGTGTGTCGGTACTTCTGTCATCTCGTTAGCTTTGCGCACTCTTGGCATATTTAAATATTTTGTTGCAACATGCTCAGCTGGCGCAAATTGGCAAAAATCAACTCAAAAATTGCACTCTCACACACAAAAGGCAACGCCCTCGAAGCAACCACTCGACAAACTAGCCAGAAAACCACCCAGAAACCAACCACCCACCTCCCATCCACCCACCCACCTCACAGCAATAGCTGCATATCAATTTCATTTTGCTTTTCATATTCGCATATATTTGCCAATTTATTTTACACTTTTGCTGAAATTGCCATGCGCTTTAAGTGCGGCATCCACAAAATGCACCTGCCGCAAACATTTAAATAAAACAAGAAGAAAGTTCAGCCAAGAACTCACAACGACGCATAGATACACTTACTACTACAAAAAATAGATATGAAAATAATGTAAAATACGTAAAATTCTATAGATTTCATAAATGTCTCAGACAGACAGTCAGGCAGTCAGACAAACTGTATTCATATCGTTGTGATATGGCCAATAAATGCATTGGGCAAAACGCACGCTTAAAGCATTTGCATTCCATTCGTTTCGACTGGGCCAAGTGCATGGCATGGAGTGTGCTTCACTTGGGAATTCTGGTGGGATGAGGGGAGGGGAGAGGGGGTGGGTTAAGGAAACTCTTTTCAGGCCATGCGCTTGACCGACGCATTGCAATTTGCAACTGATTCAACATTCAAGTGGTCCGAGTGCATTGAAAATAGCTGCAAAAATTGTTGCCTAACAGCAGGCGCCACAGTCCTGGCACCCTCTTCTTCTTGTCAGCTCCTCCTCCTCTCCTCCTGCTGTCTCCTGTCACGCACAGTGGGGCAATTGACTGACCAAACGGCAAGCTGTTGCTGCTCCTGCATTATTTATGATCATGTCTAGACCTAAGTGACATATATATGATGGCTAAGCCCATGTCTTAATTGCAATGGAGAGCTAGAACAATTTGCTGTTGATATTACGTTGGAAATTCTATTTTCTTTTCTTTTTGTTTTTGCTGTTTTTGTTATACATAAATTTGCCAGCAATAATATTGTTTGTGTGTCTGTGTGTGTAGCGTCATTTTACGTAAATATTTGGCCAAGATAAATTGCAGTAAACAATTTGCAACAATTTTAGCAGAACGAGAACGAGGAAGACTGACGCCCCAGGCAGACAGCATACAGCAATTATAGCTCATAAGTTGCAAAATTTTTAAGGCTAAACTAAATAACTTGTCTATCTCTTTCTAGCTCTAAGCTTTCACTGGCCTTCTCTCTCTTTCTGTGTGTGTTTGTGTGTGTGTTGTGTGGTGTTGCCTAGACTTGACCAAAAGCAGTGAGAGAGATGCAAAGTTCATGATAAAATTACCAACTTAATTGCCAAGTCGGAGCCATAAGTCAAAGCCAAAGTGTGCCTAGCCTAAACTTGGGCTGCAGTACTTGGCTAATTGGTGCAATATGAGACAGAGATAGACGTCATTAGACAGCAGCTACACTGCAACAAAATCTGCATCGTTTGTATATTTCTTTCTTTCTTTTTTGCTATGCTGCAATCGAATCGAATGCCGAGCCTGTTAACAAACTTTTTGCAAAACTGAACTGGTTTTGTTTTGGTGTTTGTTTGTTTGGCTTTGGCCGAAAGCGAAAGCAAAAGTTGCAACCTGTCTCCATGCCACAATGCCAAAAGCAGCAAACACACAGTCGCCAAAGTTGCATTTGCATGGCGCTTGCCCAAATGCTTTCAAATTGGGTTAACGACACTTCAACTTGGCTCAAAACGAAAGAAACGAAAAGAAAAGAAATGCACTTTCGTAGCAAGTGTCGCTATGGCAGCATTGAAAGTGAAAACTGCAGCAAAACTTTGTTACAGATACAGTTACAGATACAGATACACAGTTACAGAGTTACAATTACATGAGAGCTCAGATTTGGTTTAGTTTTTTTGGCCAAAAGTGGAAAGAAAGTAAAGACCATGTTGCATGTTGCAGCGTCCTCCTTGTCACAAGTGTGTTGTCAATTAGTTGTTGCTGCTGCCACTGCAACAACATCGAAATGATGTCAAATAAGATTATGTTGCTTGGATAAACATGAATACCAAGTACTTGGCAAGTCTTTGACTAAGCAAATTCATTAGCTACACACACACACATATGCACAGATGCATTACAAGCTCATTAGATGCACAAAAGTCGCAAAAAAACATGGTTTAATTCAACAGAAAGTGAGGCAAGAGGATTGCATAATATGTGAAAGAGATGCAGCTCAAAATTGAGATGCGAGTTATGAGTTGAAAATGGAAATGGAAATGAAAATGGAAATGGAAATGAAGATGCACCTGGCTGCAAAGTGAAATTAAATGAACTCTCTGAAGTCGAGACGAGTCAAGGAACCCATAAACCTAAGCGTTGACATTATGTTTGAGACAGCGAGGGGGGGGATGGAGACAAGGCAGCGACATGCTAATTATGCTATATTTATGTACATGCCGGAACTATGGATGTGCATTGAAGTGCATGATGCTGCTGCTGCTGCCGCTGCCGCTGTTGCAGGCAAGGCTTAAACCTATGCCTGCCCTGCCCTGCCCTGCCCTGCCCCTTCCAGCCGTCGTTGATGTGTTGCCATTTTGCGTTGACTTTGACAAGAACGCGACCATCATGGGCCATTATCGTGCGCCTCATCAGCAACCTCAACAACAACAACAACAGCCAGAACAGCCAGAACATCTAACGCCAAAGTCATTAAACTCTCGTACAGCATCGTGAGCTCCAAACGTCGACTAACGACTAATTTGCGCATATGACAGAGCGGCATGCCAGTCGTCGTTCTGGGATATGGCATATGGCATATGGCATTTGGCAGATGGGTAGTTGAACTGGGGAATGAGAACTGAGAACTGGAGTTGTTGCTGAAGCTCTTGCTGTTGCTGTTGCTGTAGCTGCAGCTGGGGGAACTCTGAGATGTCAACGTTGTGTCGCTGTGCATTGCGTTTGCTTATTGGCAGCTCTCTCTCTCTCTCTCTCTCTCTCTCTCTATCTCTTGACTTGCCTGGGATTGCCTGGTGCGTCTGTTTCCCATTGAAACTGCTCCTCCCGCCCCACTCTACTGCTTGCTACTCTGCTTGATTTGTTTGGTACTCTGTGTATTTGCCCTCTCGACTGTAGGCTTTAAGCGACCATAAATGCCAGCTAGGCTTGTCAGACACTTATGCGTTTTAAATGATAAGAAATGTAGCGGCACAAGTTGCCCATTTGGTTGGAAAATATGCATATATAAAGACATACACACACACACACATACACACAGAGAGACGCCGCTGTCACACGCGACGTATGCGCAATGCCTCGAGGCGTTGGCCCAAACAAATCACGCCACTTACCAAAACAATTTATTAATAAATACTTATATATATGCACATATATGCACGCCCATTTGTGGTTTCACATTTTGTTAGTTTTGTTTAGTTTAATTATAGTTAGCACACGCAACGGTAAATCAACACCAACAACAACATCTGCAACAACAATTGAGTTGCTGCAACTGCACCCGTGGCAAGTACAAACAGCACTTAATTGCTATAAAATCACGTGTGTCAGTCCACATACTATATATCACATATCGCATATGATATATAAGCTTATCGCATATGATATATAAGCTTGTCGCATGCGACATATGTCTACATACATATATAAGATTGCTACAAAAAAGCCCTACGCGAAAATAAAAAAACAGTGCAGAGACCTTTCAGTGATTATATGCTTTCACTTGGCAAATACGTGTAGAGATAAAAGAAACTTATAGAAGTACTCGACTGGCAGGCACCCTGTATATATTAGACATAGTTTGGCAATGGCCTAAACTTAAATTTGCTGCCTAATTTTCCATTTATATTTGCAATGCTGTAAGTATGTTAAATATATTTACTGAAATGCAAATATTAGTGAGCAGGATTTGTGTTTCAAATGAGTGAGATTATATTTGCAAAGAATTCTTATACTTTATTAGAGTAAACTACAAATTAAAGCTGATCTTTATATACTTTATACCAATTAATAATTGTTTATTAAATTAAACTACTACTAACTATTAAACTACTGCTTTTTATATACTTTAATCTAATTAATGTTTGTTTTATACAAAAAATGTTTGTTTTATAAAAGAGATATTTGAAGAAATGTAAATATTAAGTATTAATCACATCCTTTTCTTTTAAAAAAATACAGTAAACTTTAATGCTGCTTTTAATATTCCAAAAAATTACTTCTCGACTTTGATCAATGGTTGATGATTGTGATATAAATATGAAAATATAACTAATAATGAAGGAAATATATTAAATTATATTTTAAGTATACGGTAATAGACCCATCTAAGTAGACAAAAGAAGTAAGTAAATGATTGTGATATAAATATGAAAATATAACTATTAATGATGGAACTACATTATATTATATTATGAGTAAACACATCCATCCTCAGTAAGTAAATGATTGTGATATAAATGTTAAATTACAAATATTGTGGAAGGAACTACATTGTATTATATTATAAGCATTACGGGAGTAGACAAATCTAAGTAGACAGAATAAGTAAGTAACTGATTGTGATATAACCATTAAATTACAAATATTAATGAAAGAAATGCATTATATTCTATTTTAAGCATTACGAGAGTAGATCCAACTATTCCAAGGAGTTAAGTAAAACAAGTGAGTAACTGATTGTGATATAAATATGAAAATATAACTATTAATGAAGGAAATACCATTTATTCTATTTTGCTTTATTAAATTACATTATTAAATACCTATAAAATTGTTTAATTTCAGCTTATTTAATAATTCTAATGAAAAAAACTCTTTTTCACACTTTCTTTCAGTCAAATTTCCCTAACAACAACCAGCTAAAAAGTTCTCCTTTCTCCAGGGTATACAGCTGTTGCGAACAATCTCGTTTTGTGGCCACGTTGAGTGCCATGAATAACGGAGCTCTGTGCAACTGTTGAACTTGTGCGCTCCGCTGTGCCACCTTCGGGCCAGTCTAATTAAACACGACACTGAAAATGTGTCCTCTGCTGTCATTGACACGTGTGCACAGCGACAGCGACAGCGGCAGCCGCAACAACAATAACAATAGCAAAAACAAAAACAAAAACAGCGACAACAACAGCAATAATAATAAAACTGAGGCCGGTGTCCAGCCGGATATGCAGCAGCCGATAGGCCGTTAATACACAGGACACACACACACACAGCACACACACACAGCACACACACACACACACACACACACACAGCACACACACACACAACCAAGCACAACAGAAGCCAGAAGCTGTGCCTGTGCTGATTTTCCGTTTGCCAACAGTTGCTGGCACACTCCTACACACACTTATACACACACACACACGCACACACACACACGCAGCTGCAGAGATTCACGCACGTGATTTATGTGCGTGGGCGCGCATTTTAACGCGGCGAAACGACACAACAACAACAACAACAGCAGCAACAACAACAACAACAACAACGACGACGACGCGTTGGCAACTTTATTGGTATTCGCATATTTTACGTGCACTGGCGACTCGATGCTGGTCAATTCAATCAGGATATAATTTTATGCGTTACTTAAACACGCAGGATATGTTAATATTGCGGCACAAGCCCAGCGGCCATACCAGCAACAACAACAACAACAGCAACATCAACAACAACAACAACTGCAGTGGCAAGCACAGAAAAAAAAGGCAACTCTGTACGGTTGAAATAACAGCATAGTTGCCGTGGATAAATAACTGTGTGCAAGCAGCTGAATAAGTATGCGTGTGTGTGTGTGTGTGTGTGTATGTTTTCATGATTAATTAATTGTATTTAAAGCATAATTGCCTCTAGCTTTCATTTGATTAAATTTTCGAGCCATTCCCATATGTGTGCATGCCTGCATGTGTGTGTGTGTATGTGTGTGTGTATTAGTGTGTGTGTGACATAATCGTCAGCTCAATTGGCTTTTTGCCTTTTAAATGCAGCTGCAATATGTTTGAACATATTTAATAATTTAATGCGACCCATTGGCCAATGCAATTTTGTGTGCGCTCGAAAGTATGCAATGAAAATTGTAAAACTCTCATTACTTTAGCTGCTGTCAAAACAACACCCCTTAAAACTGAAATATTGATATATTTATTATACTTATTTATATATTTTAATTACTATTTGTTACCTAACATAATGCAGCATTTAGATTTAGCAATTTATAATAATTTAACACCATAATGGCGTGTGTGTCTGCAAGTCTATTATTAGTGTCAAAAGTCTTTTAGGCTATATAACTATAAATAGGGCACAATTCTCCCTGACGTGTCAAATCAACTTTAAAAATGGCTTATCATACGTTGTTGCCGTTTGGACTTTTTGGCATACTACTGACATACCTTCAAGGCTGTAAGAGTGCGGTAAGTTTTTAATATACTTATTACCACTGTAGACTGTCAGTCAACTCTCACTTACAGCGGATGTGGAACTGTGACATCATAGACATCAGCACTTTCAGCAGCGACGAGAGCAAACTGGCGATTCAGTCGAAAATAGAACGATCAAGGTACAATGATTTGAGCTTCACACTTATAGCTGACTGGAAGTTCGACATGAAAGATACTGATATGGTAATTATTACTAAACTACTTTCCTATCTTATCTGTTTGACGCAAACCATTCTTGTTGACGCAGGCCGAAATGGAATTGTTGCGCAGCCCAAGTGGTCTGGAGAAAGATTTCAGGCCACTGCCTTATGCGATACCCAAGATGACTTTCAGAGAGTCTGTACATCTATACTATAAGGAGCTCATATATGACAACGTGGCACATTGCTCCAATTTGCCGCTATTTGAGGAAGTCGACAATCGTCCATGGCCCAAAAATTACTATGCAATGGAACGGTGTGTGATTAAGGGAAAAGGTTTACCAGAAATTCTGCCTGAGGGTACATATAAAGTTGTCTTCAAATACAGCACTGATTTCAAATGGAATGTGACATTGGTTTATAAGGTTAAATCGAAGCTTATTCCTTGAAATTTTAATAACAAAATAAATAAAACAAACTATCAGAGAAAGAGCTGGTAAAAGTTCTCTAGTATAACCAGCACGAGGGTTTCGCAGTGTAAACGAGAGCCCCAAAATTAACTGCCTATGCAGTTGAGCTAAGCATTACGGGAGTAGGCTCATCTATCCTAAGGAGTTAAGTAAAACACTCTCAAGTTGATATATGGGTGGGTGGATGACTTAGATCTCAATATCAATGAGAATAAGACGAACCTCATCTTCTTCATAGGCCCCAAAATATTCATCATGTTCTCCCAAGTCTCTAGCTACAAAACTACTTTTGTAATGATTCCGAAATGAAAGATAAACTTGATCTGCTTGCAAATAGTATTACCAGTGCTGGGATATCAAGTTCAAGCTTTTAGCTTTTACTATCTCTGAGATCCTTTCGATCATACGGATGGACAGACGGACAGACAGGTAGACGGCCAAATGGACATAACTATATCGAATCTCAGTGATGTTCGCTTTGCTCGCTGCTGTTGTCTTTGCTCGTTGTCTAGGGATTGATGCACACAGGCATTTATTTACACAGGGATATACCAATAAAATATATATAAGTATATACATCCCCGTTCGATATTAAAGAACTTTAATTGGTTTGTTTAGTTTAATTGTAAATTATTATCCAACATAATGGAACAATAGATTTAACAATCTAAACATTTCCGTAATGTTAAATAATCAACACGATAATGACGTGTGATTGTAAGTGCATTATAAATGTTATTGCGCAGCAAGAAGTCTCTAGGGCAATAAAGGTATAAGAAGGTAACAATTGTCACAGATTTGTCAAATCAACTTGAAAATGAGATACCATTCATTATTGTCATTTGTACTTTTGGGAATATTACTGATATACCTACAGGGCTGTGAGAGTAGGGTAAGTTTTAAATATATTACTTCCTAGACTATCATTCAAATTCTCACTTACAGCGGATGTGGGACTACGAACTCATAGACATCATCACCTTTAGCACCGACGAGAGCAAAGCTACTGTTCAGTCGAAAATTGAACGATCAAAGTACAATGATTTGAGCTTCACAATTATAGCTGACTGGAAGTTCGACGTAAAGGATACTGATATGGTTAGTTATATTATTAGTTAGTTACTGTTTTTTTTTAGACCCTTTACTTTAAAAAAGTAAAACGGGTCTATTAAGTTTGTCAAAAAAAAAATGTGCGTAACAGGTCGAAGGAAGTCCGGCAGACCCCATAAAGTATATATATTCTTGATCAGTATCAACAGCCGAGTCGATATAGCCATGTGCGTCTGTCCGTCTGTCCGTCTGTCCGTCTGTGCTGGCGTATGAGCGCCTAGATCTCAGAGACTATAAGAGCTAGGGTCACCAAATTTTGTGACAATACTCCTAAGGGCTGCACAAAGGTCAAGTTTGTTTTAGAAATTTGCCACGCCCCCTTCCGCCTCCATAAATCGAGAACAAAATTTTTGAAAGCCCATTAAACAAAAAATATTAAAGTTAGAGTCCTGAATTTTGGCACACAGGACGGGTATCAGGGTCCTAACGTATCCTGTAAATTTCATCGCGATCGGATAATAATCTTGGAAGATATTCAAAAAAAACGAAAAATCCCATATAATGGTCAATTTTAAAACTGGAGCCTTGAATTTTGGCACACAGGACAAGCATCGGGGTCCTAATGTATCCTGAAAGTTTCATCACGATCGGACAATAAACTCGGGAGTTATTCAAAACCCAATATTACTGAGTGTCGGACCAAAGGAAGAAGAAGAGCATGTTGACGTAACAACGCGCTATGGGGTACTATCTATTAGTGTCACTCTTATTTCCGTTTAGAAGAATAAGTAAAGGGTCTCTCATAGTCGACTTCGACTGTAGCCTTTCCGACTGGTTTTATCTATTTTACATAACTATTATTGTTGACAGTGCGATATGAAGATGTTACGCAGTCCAAGTGGTCTGGAAAAAGATTTCAGGCCGTTGCCCTTTGCGATTCCTACGATGACTTTCAATGAGGCTATACAACTATATTATAAGGACTTCATATTAGGCAACATAGGTCACTGCTGCAATTTGCCACCATTTGAGGAAGTCGATAATCGTCCATGGCCACAAAATCACTATGTTCTTGAACGCTGTGTGCTAACTGGCAAAGGATTTCCAGAAATTCTACCTGAGGGTGTATATAAAATGGTTTTCAGATTCATTAGTGATTTCGAATGGGGTGGGACATTTGTTGTTAAGGTGAGCTCTAAGCTTATTCCTTAAAGATTTAATATCGAATATGACGTTTTATATCGGCAAATAAAATTAAACAAACTGGAATGTAAACATTGGATGTTCCCTCCATTGGGTTGCCGCCTTCGTTGGCATGCGGATGCTTACGGAAGTATGCTCATCTACCCATCTACCCTAAGGTGTCAAGTGAGATATGTGTGAGTGAGCAGTCTCCACACCAATGTGAAAAAGGATCCTCATCTTCTTCTTAAATAAAGTACAAAGTACCGCAAAAGATTCCCCGAATACGTATGGAAACCAGTTGACGACAGTCAAATTCATAGGCAGAGTGTTGAACATTAATCGGAAATGGAGACTCAATTCGATGGGATGACTGATGAAGTCCAACATCTTGTCTATCACCCGCTCTAATGAAAATAATATCCAATAAACACAATGGAAAACTCAGCCACTAAAGCAGAGTGTTAGAAGGTAGACTTACTGATCACAGGCTATAATACAGAGCTCGTAAGAAGTGGTCCCTTTTTGCAGGCAGTCACAAAAAAACATAATGCAGTACAAGATTTAACAATCTGTGGTATTGTTAATTATTAAACACGATAATGGCGTGAGATTGTTAGTGTATTATTAGTGTTATTGCAATTATTGCAATTAGTTTTCTCGGGGTATATAAAATGAACTATTTTCCTGATTTGTTAGACCAAAGTAAAAATGGCTATTCATTCGTTATTGCCGATTACACTTTTGGGAATACAACTTATATTCCTTCGGGGCTGTGAGAGTAGGGTAAGTTTTTTAATATTTTAAACTTTGAAAACTCTCAATCAAGCATCTTCATCTGATAGTTGTGGAACTATGAACTCATATCCTTCGTCTCTGTCAGCAGCAACGAGAGCAAACTGGCGGTTCAGACGAAAATTGAACGATCAAAGTACAATGATTTGAGCTTTTCAATGATAATTGACTGGAAGTTCGACATAAAAGATACTGATATGGTAATTATTGCTAAAATACTGGATTTTCTTAAATCTTTGACAAAACTATTAATGTTGACAGGCTGAAATGTATTTGTTTCGTAGTCCAAGTGGACTGGAAAAAGATTTCAGGCCGCTACCCTATGCGATTCCCAAGATGACTTTCAATGAGGCTGTACAACTATATTATAAGGAGTTCATATTAGGCAATTTGGAACACTGCTCCAATTTTCCATCATTTGAGGAAGTCGATAACCGTGTATGGCCACAAAATCACTATGTACTTGAGCGCTGTGTACTAACTGGGAAAGGTTTACCAGAAATTCTGCCAGAAGGTACATTGAAAGCTATTCTAAGATTTATTGGTGATTTCGAGTGGACTTCGACAGTTGTTATAAAGATTACATCCAAATTTATTCCATGAAGATTTTATATCATATTTAAAGTTTTACATTGGCAAATAAAACATAACAAACTTTCTGTTGTAGGACTTGGAAAATTTACTTGATTGCAGACTGGATAAGAGTCTACAGCAGTGGTCGGCACCAACACAGTCATACTATGTTTCATTGCGTTAGTGTGCGAATTAACAGAATGATAACAGATGTCAAGCATGTTCCGTTTCTTGCCTTAGTGAAATGTTTTTACAAAGTCGTGCACATTTAAATATTTGATTAACATCAAGTCGGCTATATAGTATTAGTTTTAATTTGTATAAAAAAAAGAATACATTTTCGAAAACTTCATCAAACATTTTTTTTTGCTGTGTATACAATGTATAATTTGTCAAAATTGCGCAGCGTATTATCACAATGGCTGATCAGCAGCTTATTCATTTTGATTCGCCTCAACAGCGGCATTACAGTGTAACAGCGCCATAACAGCGATACGACAGCGACTTAACAGAAACATGTCGTAGCAGCGACGCCACACGAAAGCTTATACTATACGTGTGCAGGCAGCGCTGCGGCAGAGAAAATCCCTATACGCTATGCAAGGCGTGTGCCAACCACTGGTCTACAGTCGAATCATGTCCGTCTGTCTGTCCGTACGTCTGTCTGTATGAGTGCCTAGATCTCTGAGACTATAAGAGCTAGAGTCACCAAGTTTGGTATGTTG
This sequence comes from Drosophila histrio, assembly GCA_958299025.2. Classification (NCBI taxonomy): domain Eukaryota; kingdom Metazoa; phylum Arthropoda; class Insecta; order Diptera; family Drosophilidae; genus Drosophila; species Drosophila histrio. Next base: position 3,979,153 of record OY729166.1, on the reverse strand, counting down.
GTTCGTCTATGGGCTAAGCAGCACCAGATATGTAAATAATTTGTCACGCCTCCTTCCGCCACCACAAAGCGAAATATTAAAGCTAGAGTCTTGCATTTTGACATACATGAAAAGCATTAGGTTTCCAATATATCCTGAAAATTTCCTCATTATCGGATAATAAACTAGTAAGTTATTCAAAACTCAATATTACTCAGTGTCGGCTCAAAAGGAAGAAGAACAGCACATTGACGTTACAAGGCACAATTAGGGTATTTGCCCATTTAAGTGAATTATTTATAGGTTTATAAGTATCTAAGTTTGTTACTATTATTTCCTTTTTCTAGAATAAGTAAAGGGTGTTAACAACTGGTTGATATTGAAGTACTTAAGATTAATTGTTCAGTTTAATTGCAAATTATTACCCAACATAATGCAGTACAAGATTTAACAATCTGTTTGTATTGTTAATTATTAAACCCGATAATGGCGTGAGATTGTAGGTGTATTATTAGTGTTATTGCGCTGCAATTAGTTTCCTCGGGACTACAGGGTATATAAAAATGAACTATTTTCCTAATTCGTCAGAGCAAACTGAAAATGGTTATTCATTCGTTATTGCCGATTACACTTTTGGGAATACAAATTTTATTCCTCCGGGGCTGTCAGAGTAGGGTAAGTTTTCATATTATTTCCTTAGACGACTCTCAGTCAAACTCTCATTTACAGCGGATGTGGGACTACGAACTCATAGACATCAGCACTTTCAGCACCGACGAGAGCAAATTGGCGATTCAGTCGAAAATCGAACGATCAAAGTACAATGATTTGAGCTTCACACTTATAGTTGACTGGAAGTTTGACATGAATGTTACTGATATGGTAATTATTACACAATTACAGGATTTACTTATCTCTTTGACAATATTATCGTTATCGTTGACAGGGCGACATGCAGTTATTTCGCAGCCCAAGTGGCCTAGAGAATGATTTCGTTCCGATGCCCTATACGGTCCCCAAGATGACTTTCATTGAGGCTGTACATCTTTATTATAAGGAGTTCATATATGGCAATGTTGGACATTGCTCCAATTTGCCACCATTTGAGGAAGTCGATAACCGTCCATGGCCCCCCAATCTCTATGTAATGGAGCGCTGTGTACTAACTGGTAAAGGTTTACCAGAAATAATGCCAGAAGGTACATTGAAAGCAGTTCTAAGATATCTTGGTGAAGTCAATTGGACAACGACACTTGTTATAAAGATTACTTCAAAGTTTATACCTTGAAGATCTTATATTATATTTAAAGTATTACATTGGCAAATAAAATAAAACAAACCCTATGTTGAAGGACCTGAAAAATCCTTTATCTCCCTTCACGTGCTTGCAGACTGGATATAGGAATAAACTCGTCAGCACAAATATCGGCAGAGGGCGTAACTGTTACCCCAATGGCGGGTACGTGGAGAAGCAATTCTCTCTGTGTGTCACCAGCGCTCGCACCTCAATTTCAATTACTTATATCTAAAACGACTCCTAAACAGAGCTCGCAATAGTTGCACTCTCTCTCTCGTGCTTGTTGTTAAAAAATAACTACTCGTCCGCTGACACGATGCGATGCTGTCGCGAAAGGACTCCCAAACTGCTTTCTTCTTTGACGTGCTCTTCGCTCAATCTACGACGCTTTCTGTTTGCTCGCTCGGCTCATGTTTCATTACTTCGTAAGAGCTCGGCAAATGGTCTTCTGAGCATGACTGTGTGTTGCGCGTCTGGATAGCTAAACATTTACAGTGAGTCGTCATGCATACGAATAGGCACACAGATGATCACTCTATCCTCTTCTCTCCTACTCCTTAATGCTTTGCCTGTGACGAAATGTCTAAGGCAACAACATAAGGCCAACACAACAACAATAATAAAAGCACGACTCTTTGCTTGCTTTGCTCACTTACTGACTCTCAGTAGCTGAGCGACGGTTGGTTCTGTTCGTATCGAGCGTTCGGTAAGAGATCGATTCGTGTTTCCGAGAGCGATAACACGAACGAAACAAAAATTGGAGTTACAGTTCAGACACTGAGCGATTCCGTCTCATTCCTTCGGTCTTTTGAATGAGCAGACCGCGCTGAGAATGTTGATTGATTGATTGATCATAATGCAGCCATATAAATAACAATCTAAACATACCGAATAATGTCGGCATTGTTAATTATTTAACACGACAATGACGTGTGACTGCCCAGTGTATTGCAGATCGAGATAATCACACTGTGGGGTTAATGAGTATATAAAGGGCGCTATTTTCCTAGATCTGTCAGATCAGCCTGAAAATGTCCAAATGTAATTGTTTGTTGTTGTTTGTAGTTTTGGGAATGATACTGATATTCCCCCGGGGCTGTGAGAGTAGGGTAAGTTTTAAAATGTTTACGTCTTAGACCCTCAGTCAAAGTTCTATTTACAGCGGATGTGGAACTATGAACTCTTATCCATCAGCACTTTCAGCAGCGATGAGAGCAAAATGGCAGTTTCGTCGAAAATTGAACGATCAAAATACAATGATTTGAGCTTCACGATTATATTTGATTGGATGTTCGACGTAAAGGATACCGATATGGTTTTTATAACATAATTACTGCAATTTCTTATCCCTTTGACAATACCGTCCTTTATTATGACAGGTCGATATGCAGTTGTTTCGAAGCCCAAGTTTTATGGAGAATGATTTCAGGCCGATGCCCTATGCGATCCCTGTGATATCCTTCAATGAGGCTGTACATCTTTATTATAAGGATATCGTATATGCCAATATAGGACACTGTTCCAATATTCCGACATTTGAGGAAGTCGATAACAAGCCATGGCCAAAAAATCACTATGTAATGGAACGCTGTGTTATCCCCGGCGTGGGAGTCCCAGAAATTCTGCCAGAAGGTACATATAAAGCTGTTATACGATATATTGGTGATCTAGAAAGTGGTGTGACATTTGTTGCAAAGGTGAAATCTAAGTTTATTCCTTAATTCCACAAAAAACTGAATAAAACCAAAACCACATCGCAACAGTTCAACACTGTACCAGTTTCCTTACCTCAAGTTTCTGCCTCCAAACTTTGTATATTCGAAAATTTATTTGCTTAAAATCTCAGGTGTTTATTGTCCGATTGCGATGAAATTTTCAGTATACATCGCAATTGAACTTTACCTTATGTATGCCGAATTTGGAACTTGTATCTTTTAGAATACTCGTATTATTCGAGTTTTTCGGATTTTTGGAGACGGTAGGGGGCGTGGCAAAACTCTAAAACAAACATGACCTTTGTGGAGGTCTCGAGAGTATTGTCACCAAATTTGGTTACTCTAGCTCTTATAGTCTCTGAGATCTAGGTGGTCATAAGGCAAAACAGACGGACAGACGGACAGCCGGATAGACGGACATGCCTATATCGACTCGGCTATTGATGCTGATAAAAAATATATATACTTTAGGGGATCTCTGCCAGACAAACTGACAAACTTAATAGACCCATCTTCTTTTTATTGAAAGTAGAGTATCTAATAAAACAAAACTTAATTGAAACTTGTTAATCAATTGCTTATCAATTTGGTTTACAATTTACTTTCTTTGATAATTGTAATTGTTTAATTACTCTTATTATTATATTGAAATTATTTGATTATTTGTACATCTTAATTGCAATTTACTACATAATGCTTACCTAGATTTGGCAATCTAATAATGGTTAAACATGTATTGTTAGTTATTCAACACGACACGTGTGACTACAAGTGTATAATTAGTTTTATTACGCAGCGAATAATCTCCTAGAATGGGTTTATAAAGTGAGCTATTTTCCCTGATTTGTCAGATCAACTTCATAATGGCGTTTCATTCGTTAGTGTCGTTTACATTTTTGGGAATGCTACTAATATTCCCACGGGGCTTGGAGAGTAAGGTAAGTTTTAAATATTTCACTTCCTAGACTATCAAATTCAAAATCTCATTTACAGAGGATGTGGGACTATGAACTCATATCCATCAGCACTTTCACCACCGACGAGAGCAAAATGGCGATTCAATCGAAAGTGGAACGATCAAAGTACAATGATTTGAGCTTCACAATTATAATGGACTGGAAGTTCGACATAAAAGATACTGATATGGTAATTATTACTGAACTACTTTGAACTGCTTTCCTTATCCCTTTGACATTCATTCATTCATTCTTGTTGACAGGGCGAAATGTATTTGTTTCGCAGTCCAAGTGGTCTAGAGAAAGATTTCAGGCCGCTGCCCTATAAGATCCCCCAGACAAATTTCATTGAGGCTATACAACTATATTATAAGGACTTCATATTGGGCAATGTAGGACACTGCTCCAATTTGCCACCATTTGAGGATGTTGATAACCGTCCATGGCCCCATAATCAGTATGTAGCTGAACGCTGTGTACTAACTGGAAACGGTTTACCAGAAATTTTGCCAGAAGGTACATATAAAGCTGTTCTAGGATATATTGGTGATTTTAAATTTGGTATCACTCTTGTTGCAAAGGTTAAATCTAAATTAATTCCTTGAAATTTGAATGTCAATTATGATTATTAAGACATTTTGCTGCAGAGTTAAAAGTCTACGGTAATCTAATTCCAATTCCACTTTCCTTTTTTAAAATTTTGCCTATTCTGCTGTTGTAATTGTTTCATATATTCCCTTTATACATATACACATGTTTTATTAATTTTTTTCAACTAATTTGCCTAATTAAATTTGTTATTTCTGTTACGTGCGTCGACTTGCATGATGTTTTAATTATTAATATTTAGTATATACATATATTTTTGCCGTTTTTGCTGTTGATTTCACGCCCAGAAGCTGACGTGCCAACTGTCACTGTCCATCTGCCATCTCTGTCCACATTCTGTGCATAAAATAATCGATGTTAGACAACAACAACTTTTTGGCCAAAGACTCAGAGTCACACGCAGCCGGCCAACAGACAGACATGGGTCTGGCTCAGTTTCCCGTCCAAAGTTATGAAACAAAATACGTAAATCTCTTTAGTTGGCTCATAATTATGACATTAAGCGACGATGCGACTTGAATTTTAATTGGCATGCCGTCATTTAGTCGCCGGGACGATAGTGTTAAGGGGTGCGTGGAGTGTGAAGAGTGGAAAGGGTGGTGGGGGGAGGTGTACTGTACTGTATTTATTATAGCATTGTTGCTATATGTTTATTAATAAATAATTCCTGTGTGCTTGGCCAGGCAATTTGCGGCTATTCATTGAGACTTTTATGGTCGAATACATATGTTTTGCTACATCCAAAAATGAAAGAAAGAACCGTTAACATTGATGGCTAGTTGATTGCCTGACAACACGAGTAGTAGAGGAATTTAATTAAAACGTTGCCAGAACTTTGATTTTTTTATACCCATTAAAAATTGCCAAAAAAGGGTATAATGTTTTTGTGTGAATGTATGTAACAGGCAGAAGGAGGCGTTTCCGACCATATAAATGACTAATAGCCGAGTCGTTTGGCACCTGTCCGTCTGTCTGTCCGTCCATCTGCCCGTCCGTCTGTATGAACGCATGGATCTCAGCAACTATAAGAGCTAGAGGCTTCAAATTTGGTATGTAGGTTCCTGAATACCATACGCAGATCAAATTTATTTTCAATTTTCGATATCAAGCCCCGGTTGTTTCAAAATTAGAGAAAATCACCATAACATAAGCAATGTTAAAGCTAGAGACTTGAGATTTGGCACACATGATAAGAAACTTGGGCTTAAAGTGCTCAGAAAATTTCATAGCGATGCCACGGCCCCTTCGCCAACATAGCCCATATAGCTAGTTTTCTCAAAATAATTTTGTTTTAAGACCTGCACAGGGTATCGTACTGTCTCGCCCGCTCGTCTGATCGGCTTGTTTCTTTTCTGTTTGGCCTGGCGAGTTAAGAACTGACTTTGTTTAATAATAACAATTAGTGTGGGTTGGTATATTCCTGTGTTCATCAATCGCTGTGCGCATCAATCCCTAGACAACAACAGCAGCGAGCAAAGACAACAGCAGCGAGCAAAGCGAACATCAACGAGTTACGACAACAAAGGCGAATTCACTCTCAGGCGAATTCGCATCATCATCACCGAGCGACCTAAGAAGATCGGAAACCCGAAGACTGCCGAAGTGAGTTGCAGTTCGGTCTTTGACGTGGCAGGTTGCTAGAACATCGGCACTCAAACAATGAACGATTACTAAGTTTATATTCTATTAAAATACTGCAATTACTCAATTATAGTATATAATAAAACCTACATTACTATACGAGTTTATTTCAAAAGTTTCGTCACATAAAACTTCTTCTTGATTTTCCCAAAAGTGTGGGATCAATGGATGCATCATACTATTAGTTTAAACAATGTTGTAAATGGCAAAGTCCACAATAAAGTTTTTTACCAACTTTATGCCTAATACAACTTCACTTTTATGGTATTTGTTGTTGCTTACAATTTAAAATTAAATGAAATCGCCATGAAAATGCGGTAATTTTGTACTTTCTGCCGGACATCGTTATTGTTATTGCTGTTGTTGTTGTCGTCACATGCTGTAAAATTCACGCCAAAGTGGAAATACGGCGTAGCCAACATTACGGCATTAGATAAGAGCTTTGATTGTTGCCCTTCACACGCATGAACTGTGCGTGGCAAGTGATGTAGTAGAAACTTATTTAGTTGCCACATAAAAGTTCAGTTCAGCTCAGTTGCTCAGTTGCTCAGTTGTTTTAGCCCTGGCAATAAAAGTAATGTTTGATAATAAGCGACAGCAGCAACAACAACGGCAACATCAACATGAAACAACAACTTCATTTGCAATTTCCGCAGCGATTGTCTCAAGTTGTAAGCTGCTGCTGCTGCTGCCACTTCTGCTCTCGGTTGCTGATAGAAATCTGAGGCAAAATGTTGCATTGCCAGTAGCAACAGCGACAACAACAACAACAACACCAGACAAGTGAATAAAGTTATTAGCGCATTTAACTGAGCCAACGGCTGTGAACTGCCAGCATCCTCAGCATTCGTTATGTGAATACACAATAACAACAGCAACAGCAGCAACAACAGCAGCAGCAGCAGCAACAACAGCAACAACATTGAATACACTCGTTCATCGCATTGTTTCGTCTGGCCAACTGCGAATGCAATTTCCATTTTAATTACTTCCAAATGACAACAAAAACAACAACGAAGAATAACACGGCACAGGCCGTGCACTAGCCAGACATTCGGCAGACAAACAGCAACAACAGCAACAACAACAATTGCTGGCGGTGGCGCATGCGCCAACAACAGCAACAAAAGCAAAGGCAACAAAATTAGTCACACAACGTTTAAAACACATTCATAAATTGCTACTAGTAAATGTTATGCTTTAAAACATTTGAAGTGTATTTAAAATAGTTTTTTTTTCTGTATTTCTGTATTTTATTATTAAGTTATAAAACTTGCACTTATTTTGGGGAAATTAATACTAAACAATTTGAAGCAACCCTTGCGCATACAAAGCGAGTTGTTTGCTATGAAAAATATGCGAATTACAAATTCGTTTAGTTGTTGTTGCTGCTGCGGGGATTGAATATCGTTGTCGTTGTCGTTGTCGCAGTCGTTGTCGTTGTTATTGTCATTGTTGTGGTTTTTTTGTAGTTGCTGCTGCTATTTTGCTGGTGACACTTGCTACCTTTGTGTTTATTGTTGTCGTTGTTTGCTTTTATTTTTTTTTGTGCATTTTCTGCATAAATATTTCAACACTTTCGCTTTTGTTTTGTGTCACACAAAAAATGGTTTTAATTATTCCCAACGTGAGCGTTGCCCCTCTAGCTCTCCCTCTCCTTCTCCGTCTCCCTCTCCCTCTCCTTCTCCCTCTCTCTCTCCCTCTCGCTCTCCCTCTCGCTCTACTTCTCTATGACAACTGGTCTTACTCTGCGTCCTCTGTGCACTGGTTGCTGTGCATTTTAATTGCATTTTTATTTAATTTCTGTTTGTGTGTGTTGCATCTAATTTGTCGTCATCGTTGTTATTGTAATTTTGTAATATTTGTTATTGTTTTTTTTTTTTGGTTGGTTGGTTGTTGGTTGTTGCTTTATTTTTGCTACTGTTTTTTCTTTTTCTTTTGGATTTTGCTTTTGACTTTTTGCTCACGTTTGTTGTTGTTGTGTTTCTTCCCACGCACTTTGCCAAAGTTCGTCTGCAAAAAAATGGCATTGTTGTTGTTATTATTGCTGTCATCGTGTATTTGTTTTTGCGTAATTGTTAAAAACAAGAAAACAAAGTAAGTAGAAATCCAAAGAAATAAAAGCAATAATAATTTCGTCATATTGATCGTGGTCTGTCCATCAATTGATTAGCACGTTTTGTTTATTGGCATAGTCTTTTGAAAGCGAATTATAAAGAAGGTATATATGTCTGTATTTTAATACCCAATTTACACATTTATAGAGATTTTGGTATGTTACGAACATTGAAATGCAAACGCAACCAATTCAACAACATTATATAGTATAATATGAAGTCGGAGAGTCGGGGCGGGAGCGACAGTAGAGAGAGGGGTGCCCCGAGTCAGTCTTCTTTGTTATCTTTGATATCAGACCCTTGCAGAACCCTCAAGCACTTTACAACCGATCTTTTCTATATGATATAGTGATCCGATTTTGATCAAATTTTGTCAGTATGTATAAGAAATGACCAGATACATAAACTGTGAGTTTTGTTGAGGTCTGACGACAAATAATAAAGTTTGTCATACTATAGTATGATTTTCGACTGATAGTTCCTATGACAGCTATATGATATAGTGATCCGATCCGGCCAATTCCGACATATGTACTGCCTGCAGCAAAAAGACTGATCTGTACCAAGTTTCATACAGATAGCTCTAAAGCTGAGAGACTAGTTTGCATAGAAACAGACAGACAGGCGGATAGACAGCTGGATAGACAGACAGACGGACAGATGGATAGACAGACAGATGGACAGAAGGACAGACAGATGGACAGACAGACAGACGGATAGACATACAGACAAGCGGACAGACAGACAGACAGACGGACGGACGGACGGACAGAAAACTGGATAGATAGATAGGTGGACAGACAGACGGACAGACAGCTGGATAGATAGACAGGCGGACAGACAGACGGACTGACAGATCGACATACGAACAGGCGGAAAGACAGGCAGACGAACAGGCAGATGGATAGACAGATAGATGGAGAGATAGAAGGAAAGACAGATAGACAGACAGACAGACGGACAGACAGACAGATATTAGAACAGATGGACAAACAGCTGGATAGAAGGACTGATGGAGAGACAGACGGACAGACATAGACAGACGGACAGACATAGACAGATGGACAGACAGACAGACAAACAGACAGATGATCAGACAGATGGATAGGGAGACAGATGAAGAGACAGACGAACATGGCTATATCGACTCGGTTGTTGATGCTGATCAAGAATATATATACGTTATAGAGTCGGATATGCCTCCATTCATGCGTTACACATTTAGTGACATAATTATAATACCCTCGGCAAGTGTATAATTCAAATTAAAACTACAATAATCCAATTAAAGAAGAGTCTATAACTCTACTCATTATATACTTATTAACTTCTCTTCATCCACTTGACAGATGAAAGAATTCGTATTTAAATGACAATAAACCAATTATGAATTCACATATTTTTACAGCTCTTTAGTTTAGAATTTGTTGTTGATTTTAAATTAAAACTTTATTCAAATAAGTTAATAAGTTTTTTCAAACATTATTTTTCGGTTGGCCTTGCCACGTAATTTGACCCAATTTCAAATAAATTTGTAAGTCTTATACTTTTTTTTATTATTATTTTGGTTTGTGGTCGTTGTATTTACTTTATGGCCAACTCTCTTACTATGTGGGTGTGTTGTTGTTGTTGTTACTTTGCATATTTATATATACTACTAGTTATAAATGGTTCAATAGACTCATTCATTTAGTTTTATTTGTTTGCTTAGCTTCTTGTCTGCGCCTTTTTGTGTGTGTTGGTCTCGATTGTTAAGCGGCTTATGAAATTTACATATATTGCCAAATTGTTAGCAATATGGCAATTATAACGGTATTTAGTATGTTTTTGGCTTTATTTCAAAAACAATATTGTCAGTTGACCCGGCAAAAGATCAATCAATGGACTGGCTTCTTCATTTGCTATGATTGCATAAGCTCGCAAAATTAATATGCAAAATGTACACAGACTTGTGCTCTACTACTACTATTAGTGAGACATCAAAAGCTGACATCGATATGACTATAATAAATTAATTAAAATTATATCAAAGGCAAAAGTCACCAAAGTCGCCAATGTCAATGCCTCAGTTTTGGAATGTATCTTCTCAATTGGCCGCGAGCGTTTTTTGGCCTCGCCAAAACAGTAACAGTAACAAATAATTAGCTTGTAAACTAAAAGTCATCATTAATAATGATTACCGTTGGGTTCTCGGTCTGCTCTTGGATTCTCTCTCTGTGTGTGTGTGTGTGTGTGTGTGTGTGTGTGTGTGTGTGTGTGTGTGTGTGTGTGTGTGTGTGTGGGTGTTGTCGTCTTAGCTCTAGCTCTGGGACTGCCTTTTGCCATAAGCGTCAACATAATTAAGTGAGCGACTTCTTCTTCATTTTCAGCTCTTCTTCACAGTTTTTGCCGTGGTTTTTCTTTAGCTGCTGCTGCTGCGATTTATTTCGCATTAACGCTCAATATTGCTTCCTAATTAACCACAGCCGAAAAACTGCCAAATGCCAGCAAGAGGGGGAATGCCAGGCAGGGGGGCGCTATAATAACAACCGATATACATATATATATCTTTCTTTCTTTATATATAGCTGTAGCGGATGATGAGTCGCAATTTTTGTGGCTGCTGCTAATTAGCAGCGGGCACCAAAATATAAAAACTTCTTTAGTCGATCCGCTTAGCGTTTACAGTTACTGCCAAAAAGTTTGCTCCACTTGCTTAACTACAATTTGGCGTGCCAAAAACCGTTACACGCCACAAACACCATAACTGCCAAATGTCTGTGTGTGTGTTTTGTTTTTATACGCTCTGTCACCTAACAAAATGTATCTTATTTAATTTTTGTATCTAGTATCTTGTATCTTGTACAATGTTTACTTGGTGAGATAAACAAATTGTTTGGCAGACTGAGTCAATCAATTGAAGAGTTTTATTTGAAGAAAACGTAAAGTAAAGAGTTTGTTTTATTCCTTAAAGTAACTCTTAACTCTTTATAAGCCGAGATCTGTTTGTTTATCATTAAGTTGCAGTTATAGCCAAGTTTAAGTTTATCAACTGCCTATAGAGACAATTTAAACCTTTGCTTTGAAGTAAAGTAAGTAAGTCAGCTGCAAAACTTTTAATTATGCAAATAACAAACTCTAAACAAAAAACTCACATCATTAAAATGCCCACATTCAATTCCAGCTAAACTTAACAAACAGTCATTTAAACAGTTCAAAAGGATCAATGTGGAATCTATAAGTGGATTGACACTTCGACAACTGTTAGCTTACATGGCTTACAGCTTATTACATACGCGATCTGAACGTTTAAGTCTTTTTGTCGCCCCCTTTTGCCTTTTATAAGTAAAACATTTTAATGAGCCGGCGACTATTTTTCACTTAACGTCGTCCTGCGGCGCAATTTGCATGTGCATACAGCAGATATTTATATACAGTCATATTGCCGTCGTCGTCGTCGTCGTCGTCGTCGTCGTCGACGATGGGGACTTACAACAGCAACAAACGGCAGGCATAAATAATCGTACAAAGTATGGCAAGCCATAAATATTTAAGCCCAGTTGCTGCTCCTGCTACCAATGCTGCTCCTGCTCCCGATGCTGCTCCTGATGCTGCCTGTCTTTGCCTTATAAGGTGTCCAGGCTGTGTGTGTGTGTGTGTGTAGCATACGCTTGCTGAGTCTGCACAAAATTCATGCAAGCACGGCAACAACAACAATGAAACGCAATATAATATAGGCAAGAGCAGCAATGTAGCATCAACAAAAACAACAACTGCAACTGCAACAATAAACAAGGCGCGCAATTTCACTGACTACTGAGAAGTTTACGTACTGTGACGATAGAGAAAGACAGAGAGAGAGAGAGAGAGAGAGAGTGAGTGTGTGTCTGGAGTAGGAGAATTGTGAATGTTTCCACTGTACGTCCACTGCACGAAAAATTCAAACTGCGTGCGCTAATGGAGCGCAAGTGGCGTATACGTAATGTGCAGAGTTGGTCTTGGAATAGAGCTTACCATGATGCAGATCGAGACGCAGATTTTGACTGTTGCTTACCTAAAACGATAGAAAAGAAGGGAAGAGTTGGTTAATTATTTAAGAGTATTTATTATATTCAACAAAATTTATACTTAATAATTTAAGTGCATTTGTTAACATATTTGTTAATGTCTTTCATTTCAAAGGGCATAACTTTTAATGGTGTCTCTTAACTGCTCTTAACTTTTTGCACAGTGTGTGTCGCTATTGTTGTTGCTGTTGCTGTTATTGTTGCTGTTGTTGTTGCTGTTGCTGTTGTTGTTGCTGTTGCTGTTGTTGGCCTTACCCCTGTTGCTCTTGTTGCTTTCAATTACAGTATTACCCATGGCCTCTTGTCTTGTCTGCCCACGTCAGCCAGCGCTTCCGACTGGCCACCCTCCAATTGCTCTTCCTTCCCTCCCTGCTTTCCCGCCTCGCCGTCATTTGGTTCCGTTCCGTTTTCATTCATGCACCTCACGCTGTGCACTCATTTACCCTTTAACCAAACGTTCAACTGCTTCAGCTGCCCCACAACAACAACAACAACGCTCTCTCTCTCTCTCTCTCCCCGCAACTCCTCCTCCTTCTCCTCTATCTTTCTTTTTGCATATCATTTGCGCGCATCTCTAGCCAAGTCGTTGCCCCTTTTCGCCCCGTTAAGTGCATTACAATGAACTACGTAGAGAAGCCATCCGGCCACCCCGCCGTGACTCGTAAATAAGTTTTATTGTGTTTTGTGCCACACGCCCACGACTGCCTCCCGCATCAGTGTTGCCACTCTTTGTAGCAAAAGCCGCCATACTCCTGCCCCTCCTCCTGCTCGTCCTGTTGCAAGTTATCGCTTCCTTTGTTTTGGTAATTTAGCAAGCGCGCCAACGACGTCGTCTAAATTGCTGGCATACATTTGCTCTGTGCTGCCCACTGTGCCACATGTTGTTGCAGTTGCTGACGTAGCTGTTGCTGTTGGTCCCAGGCAAATGACTACAAAGTGGGCTTAGCGGAGACTCGCCAACTCAACTCGAGCTGTAGCTGGAAGCTCTTGGAGCGCTTTTCGACTGCCGTCGTCTGAATTATGGCGATTCTAATGTGGAGGATTGCCTCTGCTGGCTGTTGCTGTTGTTGTTGCTGCTGCTGCTGTTGCTGCTGTTGTAGCTGCTGCTGTTGTTGCTGTTGCTGCTGCTGCTGTTGTTGCTGCTGCTGTTGCAGCTACGACTCCTGGCTGTTGCTGTTGTTGTTGCTGTTGTTGTTGCTGCTACTGTTGTTGCTGCTGTTGTAGCTGCTGCTGCTGTTGTTGCTGCTGTTGTTGCTGCTGCTGTTGTTGCTGCTTTTGTTGCTGCTGCTGCTGTTGCTGCTGTTGTTGCTGTTGCTGTTGTTGCAGCTACGACTCCTGCCTGCTGCTGCTGTTGTTGCTGCTGGGGCTGTAGCTGCTGCTGTTGTTGCTTTTGCTGTAGCTGCTGCTGCTCCTATTGTTGTTGCTACTGCTGCTGCTGCTGTTGCTGCTGCTGCTGCTGTTGTTGCTGTTGTTGTTGTTGCTCCTATTGTTGCTGCTGCTGCTGCTGCTGTTGCTGCCGTTGCTATTGCATATTTAAGCGCAAACGGGCGCAATTGTTGCGCGTTTTATTGTTTTGGGAATAAGTGCGGATTTATAGAAATTTCTAACTATACACTGCACTGCACTGCGCTCTGCTAAGCTTTTCTCTAGAGACAAGACTTCTCTCTTATTTGGAGATATACAAAAAATAGAACAGCAATATATTAAGTGCTCAGTGCACAGTATTATTTTGAATGTTTATACTTATACTAGTAGTAGTACAGTTAGAAGCCATCGGCAGTTGCAATCTTTTGACCAGATAATGAAGCAAGACTGCATAGAATGCACATGACATGAACTCAATTAACTCCCCTCGCTCTGCCAGTGGGTGTGCGGTGGGGTGTGTGTGCATATGAGGGCAGGGCAAACACATTAGGCCGAGACAATCGGACAGAGAGAGAGAGAGAGAGAGTGAGAGAGAGAGTGAGAGAGAGATGGATACTTTGCTAAGAGTCCACAAATTAGAGACGCGTCGTCCGCCAATTGCCGAGGGCCGCGTTGCATGTAAATTTGCAGTTAGCTGCTCTCTTCGTTCTGGCTCTGGGTTTGGCCAGCATCAAAATTAATATGCATACAACTGAGTACTGAGCACTGAGTAGAGAGGAGTGGAAAGAGGAAATGCTAGCAAAGATAGCAAAAAAGGGAACAACGATGAAAGCGGCGCAATAATAACAATGAAAATGCACAGAATGCGCCTTATAACGACAACAAATTGCCCATTTGGCATAGAAGATCATGAGACAGTTAAGGCCAGGCCAGGCCAGGCCAGAACGTTGCCAGTATGATAGAAGGAGGAGGAGGAGTAGGAGGAAAAGGAGAAGGAGGAGTACAAAGAGTAGGTGGAGTAGCAGCAGTAACAGATGTAGATGCCGCAGGATGGTTCCCTGACATGGTGCGACATTAATTGGCTGCCATGTCATTTTGTTTATGCAACGTACTACGGCGCAGCATGTCAACGCCAGACAATTGGGTTGCGAAATTAGAAATAGAACCCAACTGGCAATGTCATCGTTAGCGCTGCCACCCCTTCCCCCTCCCCCTCCCACTCACTCTCCACTCGTGCCGCACAAGCAATAAAATTAAAAAAAAAAAAGAAAAGAAAAACGCAAATGAAATGACAGAGCCATTAAGGGGGACACAGTAGGAGTATAAAACTGTCGTGGGGTTCATTAAAAAATTGAATTTTTGACTTCATAGATTACACTTAATAAAAAAGAAGAGACAGAGAACATAATCAGTGGAATATCATGGGGAAATAAACGTTAAACAAAACTTTAAAGTATCGAATATTTATAACTAAATTAAGTAAATTGAAATGATAAAGAAAATGGCATAGTTCTGTATTTCAAAAGTTAATTAATAGCATTGTTTGTTTCTCTCGGATCCAAAACCTTTTACCGCTCATGTTATTATACCCTGTGTCCATTAAAATGAGTATAATGCATTTGTGTGAATGTATGTAACATACAGAAGGAAGCATCTCCGATCCTATAAAGTATATATAGTATATTCTTGATCACTATCAATAGCCGAGTCGATTGACAACTGTCCGTCTGTCCTTCCGTCCGTTCATCTGTCCTTCCGTCCGTCCGTCTGTATAAACGCGTGGATCTCAGCAACTATAAGAGCTAGAGACTTCAAATTTGGAATGTAGATTCCTGAATACCATACGCGGTACAAGTTTATTTTCAATTTTCGATATCAAGCCCCGTTTGTTTTGAAATTAGAAAAATCAACATAACATAAGCAATGTTAAAGCTAGAGACTTGAGATTTGACACACATGATAAGAAGCTTGGGCTTAAAGTGCCCAGAAAATTCATTGCGATGCCATGCCCACTTCGCCCACAGTTAAAAAAAGCTGATAACTAGAGCAGTTTTATAGCTAGTTTTATATTAGATTAGTTAATATATTAAAATGTATTTTGTTCGTCACAAAATTTGATATCAGTAATTTTGGGGCTTGAATATGCTTTCGTCACTAGACTTTTACCTCGTGTAGAGTTTTTTTCTGCGAGTATTTAAATTCGATTATAATGAAAATACTTTTGTTTTAAGACCTGCACAGGGTATCCCACTGTATCCGACTGATCGACTTGTTTTTCCTTGATTTATTGTTAGCATAAAAAGTTTTCTCTTGTTTTTGGTTTATTTGTATGAATTTCATAAGCATTGCATTTGCAACATTCATTAAACTTCTACTAAGTTGTCTAAATGGTTGTCTTTCATTTTTCCATAACTTATAAATTTTTCTATATTTTATTTATTATCACTGAGTGGTTTACATTTGTCTTTATTTAACTTAGATTTATGTATTCTGCCATATTTTTTATTTATATATGATTTTCTTAAGCAATATTAATAGTTTATTAAAGCTAAAATGAATGCTAACTACATTTTAATCGACTTGAAATGTATCACAGCTGGTGGCCAAGAAGTTGAAGCCTGTAGAAACTTTTGCTGGCTGCACACAATACGCGCGTATAGTTCACGCATTACGCATACGCCACATAAGCCGCATATAGAAGTTAGAAGTCAAGCACATTTGCGTATGTCAGGCTGGCTAGACAGGCGTATCATTAACGCAGCAGCAGCAGTTGCAGTTGTTGCTGTTGCTGCTGGGCTGTTGCAGTTGTTGCTGTTGCAGTTGTTGCTGTTGTAGTTGTTGCTGTTGGCATTTGCAATTTGACGGCGCGCATGTGCCACTTATTTTGCAACAACTTCGCTTCGCTGGCTGGCAGCAAACTAAGCTGCTATCATGTTCAAGTGCCTGGCCCCAAAAAGAACAGCACACGATACCAATGGCATTTGTGTGTGTAGGGCTTCTGCAGCAGCAGCAGTTGCAGTTGCAACTGGCAACTGGCAACTGCTTCACCATTTCCACTTGAGCTAACCGAGGGTGTCACATTCGTCGTCGCCGTCACTCACAGTCAACACAGTGAGCGTCAGCAGTCAGCAGTCATTCTGCTGCTGTGGCTGTTGCAATTCTTGTGGTATTTGTGGCATAAAATTTGCAAATAAAACGAAATGAGCTGCACGACGGAACTGCAAACACCACCGCATGCCACCACCACCAACAACAACAACAAGCTCATGCCTCCATTCTTATTCTCATTTTGGACTCTCTGCGAATTCGTATTGAATTCTATGCATTATGCACACAGCAACAGCAGCCAGCTTGCCACCTTGAGGTGTTCATTTTCATGCCAAAGAAGAAAATGCGCGTAATTATGCGCTGCGTTGCAGTTGCAACGTTGCAGTCAGCGTTGCCAACGTTACCACCATCAACCAGATGCAAATGTAAATGTCGTTCTCTTTCTTATAGCATTTTTGGAGGCCATTTACCAAAGATATCTTTGGCTTTGCTCGGTGCGCAACTGGAGCGTGCGGCGAGGTCGTCTCAAATGTTGCCTTTTATTGTTGCATTAATAACAAAGCGAAGCTGCAAGGTTTATGCAACCTAAAACCCCAGTCAGCCAGTCAGCAGTGAGAGTTATTTCCACAACGAAACAAAATACAAAAGAATAAGGCAAGTAAAATTATTGCTGCTGCTGCTGTCATTCGTAGAAAAATATGAATGAATACTTTATTGAATATTGTGCAATACTATATGCAAAAAAAAAAATGATGGGCAACTGTTTGGGCTGGCCACTGGCCACTATGCAACTCTGCCACAGCCACCGGACGCTGAGGCTGTTGCGGGTAGACCGAAGAGACCGCAACTGACAGGAAACCATTTAAACTGACCTCAAATGACAACGGCAGCATTCAGTAACAAAAAAAGGAAAAGTAATGTTAAAAAAAGATATATATGTATGTATAGTTACCCTAGCTGGACAATAACAACAACAACAATAACAATAACAGAAAGAGACCACAAACAAATTGACAGCAATTGGAGGCAGCAAAAGGCGTTAAAAGCCTGTGACCAGTCAGAAAAGCAAAGAGAGAGAGAGAGAGAGGGAGAGAGGGAGAGCAGCTGCAGCGGATTGAATATGATTGTATACGCATGTATATAGGGACAGCCCAGGACCATGACTCATGCCACATGCCACATAGTATAGGCAGCTGACAACTGGCTGCCCTTGTTGCAAGTTAAGCTCGCTGTCTTTCTGTTTCAAAACTATAGGTAATAGCGTATACAATTGTTTGTCGAATATGAAATTGTTTATCAATTATTTGTTGCCAATAACTGAGCAGCTCCCACAGTAGCGCTTAGTAGAGTTTTCTTTCTGTTGCAACTACAAATTGCATGCCTTAGTTATAATGCCAACTGAGACAAGGGCAAGGCAGGTAACCCAACACGCAGACAGCATTCAACATGCCGAGGCATGCCAGGGACTGCAACAGGGACTGGGGATTGGGGACTGGGATTGAGACTGGAACTGGAACTGCGACTGGAACTGCGACTGCAGATTGAAGCTGCAGTCTGTGAGGGACGCGAACAGCAAAGCGTTCCCCAGTCGCAGTCACAAAATGCAATTTTAGCTTTCAATTGGCCGTGGAAGCGCATTGGCAACGGCAACGGCAACCAACCAACCAACTAACTAACCAAGCTGGCTAACTCTGCTGTGCAGGCATAGCAGCACTTTGAATACCCTGTAGTAGATGGAAGGCAGATAGAAGGCAGATAAAAGGCAGATAGAAGGCAGATAGAAGGCAGATAGAAAGCAGATAGAAGGCAGATAGAAGGCAGATAGATGACAGAAAGAAGGCAGATGGAAGGCAGATAGAAGGCAGATAGAAGGCAGATAGAAGGCAGATAGAAGACAGATAGAAGGAAGATAGAAGGCAGATAGAAGACAGATAGAAGGAAGATAGAATGCAGATAGAAGACAGATAGAAGGAAGATAGAAGACAGATAGAAGGAAGATAGAAGGAAGATAGAAGGCAGATTGAAAGCAGATTGAAGACAGATAGAAGGCAGATAGAAAACAGATAGAAGGCAGATAGAAGGTAGATAGATGACAGAAAGAAGGCAGATGGAAGGCAGATAGAAGGCAGATAGAAGACACATAGAAGGAAGATAGAAGGAAGATAGAAGGTAGATAGAAGGAAGATAGAAGGTAGATAGAAGACAGATAGAAGGCAAATATAAGGCAAATATAAGGCAGATAGAAGGAAGATAGAAGGAAGATAGAAGGCAGATATAAGGTAGATAGAAGGCAGATAGAAGGCAGATAGAAGGCAGATAGAAGGCAGATAGAAGGCAGATAGAAGGCAGATAGAAGGTAGATAGAAGACAGATAGAAGGCAGATAGAAGGCAGATAGAAGGCAGATATAAGGTAGATAGAAGGCAGATAGATGACAGATATATGGCAGATATATGGCAGTTAGATGGCTGATAGAAGGCAGATAACTTCACTGGCAGATAGAAGGCAGATAGAAGGCAGATAGAAGGTAGATAGAAGGCAGATAGAAGGTAGATAGAAAGCAGATAGAAGGCAGATAGAAGGCAGATAGAAGGCAGATAGAAGGCAGATAGAAGGCAAATAGAAGGCAGATGGGAGGCAGATAGAAGGCAGATAACTTCACTGGCAGATAGAAGGCAAATCTAAGGTAAATAAAAGGCAAATGGATATTTACACTGGCAGCTATAGTCGATAAGCTACTTAACTACCTGCCAATGCTACTTACAGGGTAGCTGCTGGTCTAGCATTTACTCTTTGACATTTCTGTGTTGTTTCTGCTGTTGTTTGGGTCCATAGCATAGCAGCACTTTGGATACCCTGTAGTAGATAGAAGACAGATAGATATGCTTGTTAACTACCTGCCAATGCTGCTTACAGGGTAGCTGCTAGTCTAGCAGTCTTCGCGATTTCTATGTTGTTGCTGCTGTTGTTTGGGTCAATTTCGTTGTTGCACTGCATTCGTTTGCCGCACAATGGCAACGATAACTTCGCATTACATTAGTATATAGTTGTTGTTGCTGTATAAGTGTAGCTGTGTGTATCTGTGTGTATAAATGTATCTCTGTGTGCATAAATGTATCTCTGTGTGTATAAGTGTATTTCTGTGTGCATCTGTGTGTGTTTGTGGGAAAGACACAGTTCTGCAGACAAAGCAACAAACTGGTTTTCTGGGTGCGCTCGCTTGCTAGCTCCTTTTAGCCTGGCCAACAATTGTGCAAACAGTTGGGGCTATTTTCGCTATTTTTATTTATTATTTAACCAAAAAGACAAAATCAATACATCGATGCATTTCGCTCAGTGTAGTGACGGCAGCATTATGGGTCACATATGCGACTGGACAAAAAACTTTACATTTAGCTGTCAGCAGAAAATGGCCAACAAACTGGCCAACTGCTGTAAATGCAATTCAATGCAAATCAGAATGCAAACTTTTGTGCTACTTCAAATATAAGGAAGGGAAAAGGAACAGAGCAACCTCTTTTCCCCATGTTGCAGCTACTATTTGTGGCAGTAGCAGCAGCTGCTGCTGTTGCTGTTTTATTATCAAATTGTCATGAGTTGGCCATTTGGCGCAATTTGTGTCATCCACGCTACGCTCCACGTGCGAGATTCACCAGTAAATAAATCACTTTCGCCACAAGTATCAATCTCTGACTTCAAACACACACACACACAGACAGACAGCACTCTTCTCGTTCTTTGACTTGGCCAAAAGGAAAGCAGGCAAAAGCGAACATCGCGGCATCGTCTGACACTCAAATGCGGATACAATAAAAGTTTATATTTATTTATTTTCTTTTCTTTTCTTCTGCTGCTGCTGTTGTTGTTGTTCTCTCAAAGTGCACCCCACGGAGCAATCACTCGATGCCAGGCAGCAGCAACAGCAACAGCAACAACAGCAGAAACAGCAACAGCAATAGCAACAACAGCAACAGCAGTAACAGCAGCAACAACAGCAACAGCAACAACAACAACAACAACAAGGAGCAGCGGGAACCCATCAACAATATGTAGGAAAGCTGAGGCAAGTTGAGGACAGGCCACGCATTAATGGCAGCTGCTGTTGCTCAGTATTCGACTCCTTTGTACTTGTCGACCCAACACACACACACCCTCACACACACACCCACACACCCTTACACACACACACACCCTCACACACACACACACACACACACCCACACACACACACCCCTGCACACACATACATGCATCTATAAAAGTTTATTAAATTTACAAGGAACTTTTATGCAGTTACTTTTTGACATGGTCGCCTTCATTTGTTCATTCTTCTGCCTCGGCTGAGCCATAAAATTGACAACGACTATGTAAATATGCCATACCAAAGAAAAGAAACCTTACTGTGTCCTGTATCCTGTGTGTCCTGTGTGTCCTGTGTGTGTGCAGGATTTCAATTTAAATGAACTTGCGACAAGCGTTTTATTTTCTTACGCATTCAATAATTTTTGCCAAGAGTCTGACTATCTCTGTCTCTCTCTCTCTCTCTCTCTCTGTGTGTGTTAACAGCTCATATGGAGAATTACGGTTACAAGGCAACAACAAGGTATGCAAATAAAAGGCTAAAACACACACAACAACAACAAGAACAACAAGACAACATGACATTGAAATACAACGCGCCACTTGTCACTTGTCACATTTGGTGGCTGATTTTGTTGCCAGAATTTCCGACTTAACTGGGCAACTGACTGGCGAGTTGAGGCATGAGACATGAGACATGAGGCCTGAGGGCAGGAAGGCAGCAGAATTTCGAGACTGAGATACTGAGATGGAAACTGAGCCGTTATCATGCCGTTGCCGTTGCCGTTGCCGACACCGACGCCAACACGTCGCCAGTGAAAGGAAGTTGACCTCTAAAGTTTAATGCATTTAAATAAATCTCAAAACTCGCTGGCAACAAAAAAATACATTAACAGCGCCAACAGAAACTGAAAGCGAAAACAACAATACATACACAAAGATACTCACACACACACACACACACACACACACTCACTCACTCACACACAGAGATTGAGAGACTCACGCACAACACGACATGAGTGAATTTTATTTTTCTCGAAAAATACATTTAAATTTTTTGCAATTTTTTAGCTAAAGGAAATTAAATTGGCAACGCGTGTAAACTAGTCATAAAAATAACTAAAACAAGTCGATCAGTCGAGCGGCCGCGACAGTCGGATACCCTGTGCAGGTCTTAAAACAAAAGTATTTTGAGAAAATTAGCTATAAAACTGCTCTTCTTATCAGCTTTTACCAATTGTGGGGGCGTGGCATCGCGCTAAAATTTTCTGGACACTTTAAGCCCAAGTTTCTTATCATAATGTGTGCCAAATCTCAAGTCTCTAGCTTGAACATGGCTTATGTTATGGCGATTTTTCTAATTTCAAAACAAACGGGTCATGATATCGAAAATTGAAAATAAACTTGATCTTCGTATAGTATTCAGGAAACTACATTCCAAATTTGAAGTCTCTAGCTCTTATAGTTGATGAGATCTATGCGTTCATACAGACGAACGGGCGGACGGACGAACGGACGGACGGACAGACAGACATACAGACGGACAGTTGTCAATCGACTCGGCTGTTGATACTGATCAAGAATATACTATATATACTTTATAGGGTCGGAGATGCTTCCTTCTCCTTTTGCCTGTTACATACATTCACACAAATTCAGTATACCCTTTTCTGCCCATTTTTAATGGGCACAAGGTATAAAACCGGACAAATCGACTCTCAACTGGCAGCTGACTGGGAGATAGTGATATATAGTTATTTATATATATATATATATAACTCAACCGGTATTTAAAGAGCTTACTTAAAAAACTTAAGAACTTTCCAAGAATTTATTGAGCTTGTCAAATTTCAGACTTCCTGTTACATGTCAAATGTTGTTTGGTGAAACTTTTGGATATCATTTGACCATAATTTCCATTGTCCGCTGACCTTGTCTGTCAGCTGTTACTGCATACAGTTATGTATATTCATACGTGTCTGTGAATATGAGTATGAATACTCTCGTATATCATCCACTTATCGAGTGGGAGCATCAAAAGCTTTTGTGGCCATAAGAGAAAAAAAAGGTAACACTTCCGTTGCTTTGTTGTATCTTTTAGCCAAAAGGTAACTACTGTGTGGCAAAGTTCAAGCTATCCAAGACCTGGACCAAGAAATGTGAATGTGTGTCGAGTTGACAGCAAACAAAGCTATCAAATGACACATACATGCAACACACACACACACACACACACAGCAGCAGCTGACAGCGCAGCTCCCATTACAGTTTCAATATCATATTTCATAATGTATCTGTATCTGCAACTGTTGTATATGTATCTCGTAAATGTTTACTTTTCAAAACAGTCCACAAATTTTGCGCGCAATTAAGTACAATTTTGTGAATAGCAAAACCACAAAATGTGAATATTCGTTGAGCTGTCAAAATGAATTTCAGATTTTTCTCTTTTTTTTTGCACTAATTGTCGTTAATGATCAAATTATTGGACACAACACACACACACACACACACATACATAATCAGAGCCATAAAATGCCAAACAAATTTGCTTAATAGAGCAAAAAAAAAAAAAGCAAAATAAAACCCAAAAGAGCAAGCAAAACCACTCGACATGTCAATCAAAATTTGATCAATGAGCTGAGCTCAGTTCGTTTTCGTTTTCATTTTCATTTTCGGTTTCGGTTTCGATTTGAATTTGTATTTTGCATTTGTCTGACGACTGTCTATGCTAGATTTACGAGTATCTCTGTGTGTGTGTGTGTGTGTGTGTGTTGGTATTGGTGTGGGGCAAGGCTATTAGTCGCCTCTAATTGAGTGATGTAATGCAAATTACTTTCAATTTTAATTCTAGATTTCATATATGGATAACAAACGATAATTGCCAAATTGTTACTACTTCATGCGGATGGAATTTAATCTAGATACGATGTTAAATATAACAAATGACATTTTTTAAACATAACACACAAGTCGTATGTTTAAAATATGTCACTCATAAATGAGATAAATTCTTAAAGTAATTATTTTAAATAAAACAAGCCGAACAGTCGGCACTTCCGACTGTAATATACCCTGTGGTTCTAAAGGGACCCGCTTAAATTCACTCCTGATGTAAATCTCCTGTTCTTTTGTGGGCGAAGGGGGCGTGGCATCGCAATGAAATTTTCTGGACATATCAACCACAAGATACTCATAATATATGCCAAATCTGAAGTCTCTAGCTGTAAAATTGCTCTTGTTATGAGATTTTCTTGATTTGTGGGCGAAGGGGGCGTGGCATCGTGATGAAATTTTCTGCACACATTGACCACCAAATATTCATCATATGTGCCAAATCTCAAGTCTCTAGCTACAAAACTGCTTTTGTTATGAGCATTTTCTTAATTTGTGGGCGAAGGGGGCGTGGCGTCCAAAAACAAAGATAAGCATGATCTGCCTGCAAGAATTACCAGTGCTGGGAGACCAAGTTTAAGCTTCTAGCTCTTACCATCTCTGAGATCCTTACGTTTATACGGACGAACAGACGGACTGACGGGCGGACTGACGGACAGACAGGCAGACGGACAGACGGACATGGCCATATCGACTTACTTTATGTGGTCGCCCACGCTTTCTTCTGCCTGTTACATACTTTTAACAAACTTAATACACCCCTACAGGGTATACTTTGGATTTTTCCAGATTGACAGCAAAGATAGCAACAAAATAAATTCTTGAATAAATTATAATTTTATTAATTTAAAATGATTATTATTAACGAGCAAATCGTAATGTACATAAATCTATTTAAACATTTAAATTAATACATTTATAATAGATTTTTAATGTAGCCCACATGTCGTATGCTTAATGTGTGTAAACCTTGTGTAAATTATATTTGTACATTTTGGGTTAATATAAAAGGCGATTCAATTGTTTTTTTCTTTTGTCATTATGCGTTTTACAACGTTTAACTAACAAACTTTGCCCCCATTTGGTTTAATGACCTCACACAAATCAGCGACCCTAAGCAACGATTTGCATTGTTATTTTTATTTTATTTTTAATTTTTTTTTATAAGATTTTGTAGGCCTTTTGTTAAGGGATTTGTTTGTTTTGTGAACGCAGTGCACTTTTAGTCATTAGTTTAAGCAAATACACACGTAGCCATAAAAAACAAGCGACTGGCTAATTTTTATTTGCATAAATTAAAATGTAATTATAAAATTGCGTTCAAATTGCAGCAGCAGCAGCAGCAGAAACAACAAAACGGAAATGATTTATGCATGAAATAAGCCCAAAGATACGACGACAATAAACAAAATGTCGCACTCTCTCTCTCTCTCTATATATATATATATATATATATATATATATATATATAGTATATATAAATATGTTTATATATATACGTATATGCGTATAATAAAATATATTTTGTTTGCATTAATAATTGCTGCAAATAAATTAACAAGTTATTACAAAAAACTTGGCAGTAAAAAAACCATTTGCCATATATGGAAAAAATTGTGACACTGCGCCGGTGGCAAGTGCTCAACTAAAGGATATCCTGTAAACATATAAAAGGAAGGTGTGAAGAGTAAAGTTGTATTGAATCGTTCAGATTCAGTTCGAATGAAAGACTCTTCAGAGTGAAAGACTGAAGACTGCCCTGACTGAGAATGAACTAGAGTGAACGAGAGTCAGCTATAGGGAACGAGAGTGAACTAGAGTGAACTAGAGTGAACGAGAGTGAGCTAGAGTGAACAAGAGTGAACTAGAGTGAACGAGAGTGAGCTAGAGTGAACGAGAGTGAACTAGAGTGAACGAGAGTGAACTAGAGTGAACGAGAGTGAGCTGGAGTGAACGAGAGTGAGCTGGAGTGAACGAGAGTGAGCTAGAGTGAACGAGAGTGAGCTAGAGTGAACGAGAGTGAGCTAGAGTGAACGAGAGTGAGCTAGAGTGAACGAGAGTGAGCTAGAGTGAACGAGAGTGAGCTAGAGTGAACGAGAGTGAGCTGGAGTGAACGAGAGTGAGCTGGAGTGAACGAGAGTGAACTAGAGTGAACAGAAACGAACGAAAGACTCAAATGACTCAAATGAGAGACTAATTCGTTCAGTAAAAAATGAACTACTGAACTAATTCAGTGAATTGAACTAGAAAGTACAACTTTAATAAAGAGCTAATGCAGAAAGAACTCTGGTTTATAATGAATTTGTGCCTTTTTCGCAACTCAATTACGAGTACACTCTCTGTAGCCCATTTGACTAATTGCTACAGGGTATTCTCAACTTTAACAGTCGCCCTTTTAATTTTCAATGTATAACTTTTAATTGTTGGCAATCAATTTTGAGTGTTCACTGCGCTGTCCATAGTGTAAAATATATCAAAAATGTTACCAATTTTTATTTTATACATAAACTACGCGCCCGATGCCGAATCATTTATCAACAAATTATTTTCGAGTGTCAAAAAAAAATGGTTGTTGTTGTTGTTGCTGAACATGAACTCATTTTAGAAAGTAAACTGAAGTTAAAGTTTTTTTTAAAGCTGCGGGGACTCATCGATAAAATGGCTTTAACATTGAACTACTCTGGCTACTGTGCGCAAAATTGATGGAAAATTTCAAATTCAATAAATTGAATTTCAAGAACGCACTCGAAATATAAATGAAAAACTCTTAAAGTTTTGATTTTTGTTGATTTGTTGCCCAATCATGGCCAACTGATTTTGTGCCATGTCACAGTCAAATAGTCAAAATCCTACGCAACGTTTTTACTTTCATTTCTAATTGTTATGATATTTATTAAGTCAACTTAAACTTGGGCGCATGGCCAACAAACGCCTCGGGGCAAACTTTCCGATATACCCTCGTATGTTTTATGGGGTATTTTAGCACATGTGTTTGCTAGTATTTTAAAACTTCATTTATTTTCGCTCTCTGAACTGAAAGTTCAAACGACTTAAGACAATTATTTCCGCAACTTTTTCTTTACGTTTTGTGGCCATAAAAACTGGAACACAATTGTCGTTGCTCGTAAGTAATTTGCCTGCACTGAATTTCACAGTAAATCACTGTAGAATTTCCAATTACAAAACAAATTTAGTATGACAAATCCTAGCACAATTTATTGTTAACCCACTGACCTGGAAAGTTGACAGAGAAAATAGCATAAAGTAGTACTATATTATAGTTAGACAATATTTGTTGATTGACAAGAAAGAGTTTTTAGCATAAACATGCGAATTGTTGGCAACACCTGTTGGTTGAGGTGGGAATAACGTTTAGCTTGGTCAAAAGTGAGTCAGTTGATTGGCAAATACTTAATATGTAACAGTTCACTAGGCGTATGACTAATATGTGTGTGTGAGTGTGGGACAAGAGAGAGAGGTTCAATGACATACAATTGGAACAACGTATCGATATATTAAATGCTAATATATTAATGATTTGTAATGGCTTGCAACACTTAGACAGACACATTTGCCACATTTGCCACATCTGCAAGCCGTAACTGGCTTGTGGCACATTGGCCAATCTGGCGACAATTGCTGCAGTTGCTGTTGCTGCTTTTAATTGCCAAGCATTTCAAAAATAGCAAGTAAAGCATTCTCATCCGGTTCGGCACCCCGATGCAGCTTACGGCAATTCATTAACGCTCCACATCTTATGAAGAGACAGAGACAGAGACAGAGGGACATCGACAAACGTGGTATAAAAATAAAATCCAGCTCAGACTCCGACTCCGATTCCGATTCGGATTCGGACTTGCTCTGAAGAAAAAGTTGCTGTGCCAGTTTTGTGCAACAACAGTGTACGAGTATGTATGAGTGTATGAGTATGTATGAGTGTTTGAGTTCGGGTACTCGTGCGAGTCATACTTAGCTGGCTGGCTAGCTGACTGTCTGTCTCTCTGTCTGTCTGACCGCCTGTCTAAATTTCCAAGTCCGTCTACATGTCTGGCAGCGCGTTGCTTTAATTATTTAATGTTGCAGCCATTTGTTGTATGGTTTGGGGGCAGCCGCCTCTCGCCAACGATTTGCATCAAAACGTGCAACACGCTGTTTAATGCTGTGTGTGTGTGTGCACTGAAGCTTTGAGCATTACCAACCATTCAACGATACACCCACGCCCATGCCCAAGACCAGATGCAAAGATACAAAGATACAAAGACAGACATACAGATACAGCTACAGCTACAGCTATAGCTACAGCTACAGATACAAATACCATTACAAAAGGCCAGAGTCAGTAGAAAGGTGCACGAAGCGTAAACTGTTGCACGTTTCATATTGTGTAAACCTCAAAAAAAGAAGAAAACAAAAATGAAAAGCAGAAAAAAAGATACTTTCAAAGTATACAGCTGCTTGTTAAACGCTGACCAGCTAAAGGTTACACTCGATTCTTAAGAACGATTGCTAGATACAATCATTCTGTCTATCTCTTTTTATAACCTGTGACCATGTGCAAAAAAGGGTATAATGAATTTGTGTGAATGTATGTAACAGGCAGAAGGAGAAGGAAGCATCTTCGACCCTAAAAAGTATATATGATCTTGATCAGTATCAACAGCCGAGTCGATTGACACCTGTTCGTCTGTCTGTCTGTCCGTACGTCCGTCCGTCTGTCCGCCCGTCCATCTATATAAATGCGTGGATCTCAGCAACTATAAGAGCTAGAGACTTCAAATTTGGAATGTAGTTTCCTGAATACCATACGCAGATCAAGTTTATTTTCAATTTTCGATATCGAGTCCCGTTTGTTTTGAAATTAGAAAAATCACCATAACATGATCAATGTTAAAGCTAGAGACTTGAGATTTGGCACACATGATAAGAAACTTGGGGTCGATGTGTTCTGCAAATTTCATTGCGAAAAAACCGGTATCGAGAGCAGTTTTATAGCTAGTTTTTGTCAAAATACTTTTGTTTTAAGAACTGTACAGGGTATCCCACTGTCGCGCCCGCTCGACTGATCGGCTTCTTTTTTTTTGTATTGGCCAAAAGGCCGCCACAGCTTTGGCAATATGCAAATTTGTTACACACACAAAATGTAAACCAAAATAAATTCAAAGTTTTTATGAATCAGCTTAAAGAGAGTGGGGCGGGGGGAGGCAGAGAGTTAGCAGATACGAGGCGTGACTGACCAAGATGACGTAGTTATTGTTGCCCACGTTGTTGGTCAGCGTCTAAGACTGCAAACGGCTTTTAATAATTTATGCGTGGGCGGTTGGCAGAGACGAGAGACGAGAGACGAGAGAAGACAACAAAGAAGAGAATTCCGATGACGACCACGACACACTGACATACAACACAAGATGTTGAAAAATTAATGAAAATGCTGTACGAAATTGAAAACAATAACGGACAGAGATAAACCAAGAGAAGAAAATACTAAAAAAAGAAGAAAAAAAATGCAGCTGACCAAATATGCGCAAATGTTGTGGTTTTGTTTTCATTTTTTTCTTTTATATATTTTTTAGTAACAGCAGAAAAAAACAGGCCCAAAGCCGGCTACGAAAGAAACGAAAGAGACAAAAGAGGAGGCAAGTGAAGAGAGAGAGAGACAAGAAGTGAAGCGTCGTAGAGGCCGTTGAAGCTGCTGTTGCTGCTGATGATGATGATGAAGCTGATGATGATGATGAAGCTGCTGCTGATGATGATGAAGCTGCTGCTGCTGCTGCTGATGATGAGGTTGGTGAAGAAGCCTCAGCTACATCTTTGGCTTAAAAAAGAAAGAAACACAAACACAAACAGGCAACTTGAAAACTTGATGTAGGTCAAATATATTTTGTTTTTTTTTTTTTTATCTTATTTCTTGCTGCCAACGTTAACGTCAACGTCAACGCCGGGCTGGGCTGGGCCGGGGTCCGGTCCCGGTTTTGGTTCGGGTATGAATGTGTTACTTTCAGTTTATAGGCCAATGCAAGACAGCAAGTTTATGAAGCATACGGAAGCTGGAAACTGGACGAAACCAAAGACGACAACGATGATGATGAAGGCGAAGCCGTTGCACCCCCAAATGACGACCATCATGAAGTTCTTCTCTGACGTTGATGAGGCTGTGTTCTTTTTGTTGTTGTTGTTTTCTTTTACTGGCAAGAGGCGGCTCAAGTTGTTGCCATTTAATTGCCATGGCTAAAACGAAAGCTGCTGCAAAAGTTCTGACAAGGCAGAGAGTCTTAACAAAATTGTTAAACATTGAATTGGCCCTCAAAAGGCGCCCACAACTCTCTGTCTCTCTCTCTCGATGTCTCAAATTGGACCATGAACGTGTTCAATTATGTTTCATTGTGGCGCATTTTTTAAAATCAATAACATAACAAAAGGCTGGTCCAAGTCAAGCCGAACAAATGCCAAGAAAACAACAACAACAATGCGACCAACAAACAAGCAAGAGTCAAGGCTAACAGAGTCTGAGCCAAGTAGAGTTGAGTTGACTCAAGTTGAGTTGTATTCATCAATGTCCAATGTGAACTAAAAATAAATAATAACTGTGTATAAATCGATACAAAAACTAGCGTCAACGCAATTATGGCCAAAACAAAAATGCATAGAAAATCACATTTAAAAAAAAAAGAAGAAATATCAATGTCACTATTTAATTATGTGTAAGAGAGCACAAAGGCAAACCATATTGTAAAATATTGCGATACGATTGATTATGGCCAAGTGGTGTCTATTAAAAGACCTGCTGCTGCTGCTGCTGCTGCTTTGGGGCATATTGAACAATTAGAGCCTGCACTTTGGACCAAGACAATGGCTTGAATGCTTTGAAACTGATCCATTTATTTACTTTGCTTTGTTTCGCTTTGTTTGGCTTCCGCCTCAGAGCAGCCGGTCAGCATCACTTTGGCATTAAATTTTTTGGCCAACATTGAGTGCTGTTGGCCTTTTTGCAGTAAGAAGCATTAACGTCAACATAGCTGTCAATAGACTTTTCTATATACTGTTGAAACTGTGTTGCAAACTGACTTCTTGAGTTGACTTTATCAAGAAGAAATAAAAAGGATGCTTTTCATGTTCGCTACTTGCGGAAATGCCAGTCATTGAATTTACTGAAAAGCTGATATATAACAAGCCGATCAGACGAGCGTGCGCGACAGCAGAATACCCTGTGCAGGTCTTAAAACAAAAGTATTTTGACAAAAACTAGCTATAAAATAGGTCTTGTTATCAGCTTTTTTCAATTGTGGGCGTGGCATCGCAATGAAATTTTCTGGACACATTAAGCCCAAGTTTCTTATCATGATGTGTGCCAAAACTCAAGTCTCTAGCTTTAACATTGCTTATGTTATGGTAATTTTTCTAATTTCAAAACCAACGGGACATGATATCGAAAATTGAAAATAAACTTGATCTGCGTAAGGTATTCAGGAATCTACATTCCAAATTTGAAGTCTCTAGCTCTTATAGTTGCTGAGATACACGCATTCATACAGACGGACGGACGGACAGACAGACAGACAGACGGACGGACGGACAGACGAACAGTTGTCAATCGACTTGGCTATTGATACTGATCAACAATATATAAACTTTATAGAGTCAGAGTGCCTCCTTCTGCCTGTTACATACATTCACACAAACTCACAATACCCTTTATACACAGGGTATACAAATGTACTTCTTTTAATTATACTACACTTTCGGTAGCGTAGTGTTGATGTATCAGAAGACTAATCGAGTCAATGAAAAGACCAATCTACCTTTTAACTTTGAGATATCTTAACTAATCTCAACAGGTTTAAAGTAATTTTTTCTTATATTCATCAACTAGATTTCAATTGTATTTGATATCAATTTTTGGAAAGTTAAAAGTTGATTTAAACTAAACCAGCATAATTGTTCTAAGACTCAACTTAATGCGAGTCTAATCCACGTAACCATGTAATGAACTAGACCAGTTTTTTTCAGTTTAGCCATTTAGTTGTTGTTGTTGTTTTTGTTGACCACATTCTTTTGAGCTGTTGAGCCGGCTTTTATTTAAGTCTTCATTTTGTTTATTTTTTGTAATTTCGTTAATGGAGTCGCTTGGTTTTTGTGTCCCCAATTTGCAATTAAATGCATTAAATAAAGTCGTAAAAAATAATAATAATAATGCCTGCCTCGGTACTTTATGCCTTACTTAATGCCATTTGAATGAAATGTGAAATGCGAAAATGTGTGTTCTGTGGCCATTACGAGGTTAATGTGCAATTTGCTTGACAACTTTGAACTTGAATTTAATTTATGATCAATGCCAATCGAAAGCAACGCCAATTGTGCAACATTTCTCTTAGCTAATTGTTATAACAATTAGGCAGGCAAATTGGCCAGTCTTGTTTATAAATTATCCCCAGTTCCACATTAGCTTACATTCAAACTACACGCCTTGGCCCAAACTAATTTCGTAAAGAAATGTATAAAAAATAAATAGAAGGGCCAAACTTGATGGGGGGACTGCTCATTGTAACTTATGGACCTCTCTACATATACTATCTACAATTTATATAGAATGGCTGACAGACTGGCAGGCAGTTGCACATTTGCTTTTAAAAGTTATTAGCGTGTTGAGCACATATAGTTGTTTTATTTTTTTTTTGATTTTTATTCGTTTTTCATTTTCATTAAAAGACATAAATTGTGCAGAAAAATGCGCTCACTTCTCCACAGCGAGAAGAATGTGTCTCTCTGTGTGTGTCTCTGTGTGTGTCTCAGTCTGAGTCTGAACCCGGTTGCCGTATCCCGTATCCGTATCCGTTTCTGTGCCAGCCAAAGGCGTTCCTCTGTCTGTCTGTGTTTTATTTCTGCCTGTGCGCTCTTATTTACGATTTTTTCATTCATTTTGCACATATTTCCAACTCCTGCCCCTCTTACCACATATTTTCACTGGCAATGCATTCATGGCTGCGTCGACGACTGTTTTGTATGAATGAAAGTTGCATGAGTGTCTGAATAAACGACTGAATGAATGTATGAATGTATGAATGAATGAATGAATGAGTGGGCGAATGGGCGACTGGGCGACTTGCCCTCAAAGACCGCGACGCGGCACGCAACAAGAATGTTGCAAATAGCGCCGCTCAACAAACGTTGACGCTGCCGCTGCCGCCGACGCCGCACATTAAAACATTTGGTACTAAGGGTTGCATGAGACTGACAAGGATGAAGAGAGGGGAAGGGAAGGGGGTGGAGAGAAAAGCTAATGTAATGCAAATGCAGCAACAGCAGCAAG
This sequence comes from Drosophila histrio, assembly GCA_958299025.2. NCBI lineage: Eukaryota > Metazoa > Arthropoda > Insecta > Diptera > Drosophilidae > Drosophila > Drosophila histrio. Next base: position 3,946,099 of record OY729166.1, on the reverse strand, counting down.
TGCTGCATCAGCTGCAAACTGAAGCTCAAATTGACAAAATAATCGCAATGGCAAACAAACTTTGTGCAAGATGAGACAACGGGGGCGTATACTTAACATTTGCAATTCTTTGCATTGCGTTAAAGGAAATTAGAGAAGCGACCCAACGACAAATTGAATACTGAAATGGAATACAAATACAGCAATCATAGTACACGTCTTCCATTAGTCTCAGACGACCACAGGAAGCTGACAGAGTTCAGAAATGAGAGAGACAGACAGGCAAGGAGGTAGACAAGGAGTTAGACAAGGAGATAGACAAGGAGGGACAAGGAGATAGACAAGGAGAGACAAGGTGAGACAAGGAGTAAGACAAAGAGAGACATGTAGAGACAAGTAGAGACAAGGAGAGACAAGGTGAGACAAGGAGAGACAAGGAGTAAGACAAAGAGAGACAAGGAGAGACAAGGAGATAGACAAGCGAAGACATTCGCATATCCACTTTTAGGCAATATTGAAAATTCATATACTTAATTTAACATTTACCTCGAATTTCAGCCATTTCAACGATTTGTTTATTTTCTACTACATATTAAATTCACATCCAAATTGTCAAATAGCATTTTTCCATTCTGTCAACCATCTCAAAAATTTACAACCTTTTTTTTTGTCTTATTTCTCAAGAATTCTCTTGTAAGCAACCCACGCGCCTATTCCATTTCGCTTTTGGTTTCAGCAACGTTTTTTTTTTTCTATATTCGCTTTCCATTTTTATTGCACTCGAAGATATTAAGCAGAGCGAGGGAATTTAACTAGTAGATACCCTGTATGGTAGAGTTATTTAAAGGCAATAAAAAAGAGAAATATTAGAAATATTATTATTAGAAATCAACACCAATTTTGCCTGTGAGCAACTTTGGTACTTTGGTAGATAAACGGTGTGAGATTCTTATGATATTTTTTGACGGATTCTTTATAATATTGGCAGCTTTATATGTTCACATAAAGTGTGAGCAAATAGTAGCACATTTGTCTATAATTTAATAAAGTCATTGTTAATATACTGTAGCTGCCTCGAAGAAAGTATGTACATAAGAAGAAGATGAGAATAAGGCAGAGGTTTCTTAATTGTGTAATTTTTCTGTGTAACAATTTAGAAATCAATAAATGTAAAAATCAAATAGTCTACAGAAAATATTAAACTTCAATGTATAAAAGTTGAAGTCTTATAGACTTGCGTAAATTTCAAGTAATTAACTTTTGAAGTTGTCAATTTGACTGTGGGTAGTTGAGTAATATTTCTGTGTATTATTTAAGAAATAAATAAATATATAAAAATGAATGTAGAAATACTGTTTGAATAAATATAAATCAATTTGAAATATAAAAAAATGTTTAACACCACTAGGAAAAAAGTTGGCGTCGCAAGGGTTAAACATTTATTTAAACGGAAACTACGACAATTACAAGAAAACACAAAAAGGCGAGCACAACTTTCAAGCGTCTTTTCCTACGTTGCGCTCTTAGAATTCTCAACTGGTTCTAACAGCGTAGCATAGAGTAAAAACTTGGATCGTTGCATAAGCTAGCTCAAAAATGCTACTGATGAGGGAGTTGGGCATCTGCTGAAACAGCTCTATATGCCAAGCCTAGCTCTTTGCCTTTTGCCAGGTATTTTCAGACCCTTTACTTTAAAAAAAGTAAAAAAGGGTCTATTAAGTTTGTCAAAATGTGCGTGATAGGTCGAAGGAAGTCTGGCAGACGCCATAAAGTATATATATTCATGATCAGCATCAACAGCCGAGTTGATATAGCCATGTCTGTCTGTCCGTCTGTCTGTCAGTCCGTCCGTTCGTCCGTCCGTCTGTCTGTCCGTCCGTCCGTCCGTCTGTCCATCCGTCAGTCCGTCTGTCCTGCTGTATGAACACCTATATCACAGAGACTACAAGAGCTAGAGTCATCAAACTTGGTGACAATACTCTAGAGACTTTCGAAAAGGTCAATTTTGTTTTATTGTGTTTTGTTGAATTTTGATACTTCTGTCATATTGTCAAATAAATTGACCTCGACTCGGCTAAACAGCCAATTTTACTAAGTAAAAACGTCGCTAAATATAACAGCATTATTAAATTTTTATATGAAAATTATTTCTTGTTCTTTTTGATTCTTTTTGAATTAAACTTCAATGCTTAAAAGTTGAATATTATAAGACTTGCTTAATTTTGTAAGTAATTAACTTTTGAAGTTGCCAATTTGACCGTTTAAATAAAAACAAAACGTTTTGAAGTATAGCAAAGTATTTTTCACACCGCTGAGAACAAGTTAAGGTCGAAAGGGTTACACAACTATTTTCTAAGTAAAATTGCAAATATTGACTTCTCCTGCAGCCTAGCATACCCTATCTGTCTGCTATTTATTACTGGGTATAAGCAATAATGCGCCAAACAATTTTTGCCGTCGCTGTAAACTTTCATGTGCCGCCTCCAACATTGTCGTTAAGTTGGTCGTTGTTGTTGTTGTTGTTGTTGTTGTTGGTGTTGTTGTTGGAGTTGCTGCTGGTAACGTTGCCAACTTTTTGGTCGTGATCTTTCACTCGTAGCAACCAAAAGCGACCAGCGCAACCAACTGTCTGGGTCTGGGCAAACACTCGGCATTTAAATTAGCTGTCGTTGTGGGCGCCGTTGTCTACCTGTAGTTGTTGTTACTGCTGTTGTTGTTGTTGTTGCTGCTGTTGTTGTTGTTGTTGCTGCCGCTTTTCTAATTGCTCGCAACGCACGTTCGTACACGAGGTGGCAGCCAAACAACGTGGCATGGGCTTAGGGCCTAGGTTTTTCGGGTTGATTTTGTGCCTGGTTTTTACTGCAACTCACGCATAAATCTCGCAACTATGTCAATCGCATCAAAGTCACGTAATCTGTGTGACATTTTCACCGAATCGTTAAAATTGGAAAATTTATCGCTCGTGCAGAGAGGAAAATCAGCAACCGTTGATATTTATTTTAGACAGCGTCGACAAAATGCACTTTTGTCCGCATGCTGGCGAAAATTTGTTTACAGCTCGTCAGGTAATGATTTTCAGGTAACTGGCAGCTCATCATTAACACACTTCACGGCCAACTCAAATAGCGGATGATTAATGTCAAAGTCGACTAAATTGCCGGCTGCAATATGCAGCCGCATGCGGCATGTGGCAGGTTAGTTCAATGTGCAAATAGCCAGCGCGACATGAAAATTGTAATTAAATTTTATAGTCCCCCCCCAGACTATTATGTAAAAGCAAATTAAGATCTACATTGAATACAACAACAACAACAAAAATAACTCTTTAATCAAATTTCTCACATGGCAATGTTAAAGTACAACAACAACAACTACAACAACAACAACTACAACAACAACAAATCTGCAATATACACAGGAAACAAAATACGCAGCAAATCCGTCAAATTAAAGATTACGCAAAGGCCACTCATAAAAGCCACTAAATAAAAAGGTTAACATACACATTTGTGAGTCATTGTTGTTGTTAATACTAAATATTGTAGTTGTTGTTGGCCCACAGAGAAGTTGTTGCAGTCTGCAACTAGCCAACACCACAAATTTGTGGTATTCATTGTCATTGCCTTGCTGACAAACTTAAACTGACTTGAGATAATCGCCTAGCTCTGGCGTTGAATTGAATTTGGTTTGAATAATTGATTTGGAAAACGTTGAGGAAATACTGTTTATATTTTCACATATTCAACACAATATATTATTAATTATAAACATAAGTAATTTATCAAGGGATTCAACTTGTATTTTGATTTCCATATAGAGACCGTCAAGTGTTTGCAAGTTAGGAAAATTGAAACAATCTATAAACTTCTATTATTTGCAGAGTTAGGTTACAATATTACAGTTAAGTGTATAGTGTTTCAAAGTGCCCATAAATTATGCAATTCTTTATAAATCCATCTTGAATTGAATGTATAATTAAAACAGTGTTTCCAGTGGTAAAACTCTTAAGTTTTATCAATTTAAAAGTAGTCAAAAGTAGCAAAAGTTGTAAGAGAATCTTTCATTTATAGATTTCTATAATATAAACCAGTCGGAAAGGCTACAGTCGACTCTTTACTTATTCTTCAAAAAGGAAAGAATAGTAACAAATTTAGATACTTATATAATAACCTTGAGGTTTTATTTAATTCCCTAAAATGGGCACAGACCCCATAATGCGTTGTACCGTCAATGTGTTCTTCTTCTTCCTTTGACCCGACACTAAGTAATATTGTGTATTGAATAACTTCGTAGTTTATTATCCGATCGTGATGAAATTTTTAGGATACATTTGGACTTCGATGTTTGTCCTGTTTGCCAAAATTCAAGGCTACAGTTTTAAAATTGATCATTATATGGCATTTTTGAGAATAACTTCCGAGTTTATTATCCGATCGCAATTGAAATTAACAGGATACATTGGGACCCTAATGCTCGTCCTGTGTGCCACAATTTAAAATTATATCTTGAATATTTATCGATTTATGGGATTTAAAAACTTTTCTTTTCGATTTACGGTGGCGGAAGGGGCGTGGCAAAAGTACTGCTTAGCCCATAGACGAACCAACATACCAAATTTGGGGACTCTAGCTCTTATAGTCGCTGAGATCTAGGCGCTCATACAGACAGAGAGACGAACAGACGGACGGACGGACGGACGGATGGACGGAAGGACGGACAGACGGACGGACAGACGGACGGACGGACGGACGGACGGACGGACAGACGGACGGACAGACGGACGGACGGGCGGACAGACGGACAGACGGACACGGCTATATCGACTCGTCTGTTAATGCTGATCAATAATATATCTACTTTATGGGGTCTGCCAGACTTCCTTAGACTTGTTACGCACATTTTTCCATTGAAAAACTTAAACTAAGATCAAGTCAATTAAATTGAAACGATCTATAGACTTCTATTACTTGCAGAGCTAAGATACTGTATTGCAGTGAAGTGTAGAGTATTCCATAGTGACCATAATTTATTCTTGCGAAATCCAACTTGAATTAAATTTATAGTGGTAAATCTCTGAAGTTTTATCACTTTAAAAGCAGTCAAAAGTGGCAAGAGAATCGTTCAGCTATAGATTTCTGTAATACAGAAACTTTAAGTCAAATATCTTGCAGCTAAAACACTTATCTTTTAAACACGTCTTGTTATTGTTGCCTTGTTTTATTTGCCGCCCTGCAAACACTTTTCAAGTTTGTGCGAAACTGGAAATTAAAAACGTTTAATATGCACTTCCGGTGTGGGCGAAGAAGAAGAAGAAGACGAAGAAGAAGAAGCAGCAGCAGCAGCAGAAGAAGGCGACAAAAGCAGACAGAAGGCAAAGGCAATGGCGACTGTTGATGGTCGACTTTATAGTCAGCCAAGTTATCAGCGCCATCAGCAACAGCAGCAACAATAATAACAGTAGACGGAGGGAGGTGGTCTGTATAAAGGGGTAGGGGACAAGTAAAGGGTATAGCATTTTAAGTTGATATGTTTGCTTTGTTTGTCTTTTGTTTTTTGGCGACTCTTGTTGTTGTTGTTAGCTTTGTAACCCTTGTGCTAAAATGTTGTTTACTCTACGTCGTCATTGTTGTTGCCGTTGCCATTGCTGCTGCTCTTGTCGCTTTTCTTTTGTTGCAGCAACAACATTGTTATTGTTGTTGTTGTTGTTGACTGCTTAACATTCACCTACTTTTCACCTTGTTGCTGCCACATTCAACGCTTGGCCGTGGCATCAAAGCGGACGCGAAGGCTTCAAATGAAATTAGAAGTTGACGCAGTGTAAAAGAGGCAACAAAACAACAGGAGAAAAAAACAAAACAAACAAAACAAACAAACAAACAATGCAAAATGCACACAAGACGTAGCTAAAGATTCATTCATTCACAAGACTAACGTTGGAAAAACTGCAGAAAAACTGAAGAAAAACTGAGCACTAAGTAGAAAGTTAATTAGGCTTAAATGCACGAGACGACGACGACGACGTTAAGAGAATCTGCGTGCAAAAGCCAATTAAAAATTCTCTTGCTCTGCTTTTTGTTTTCTTTTTTACCATTTTACTATTTTACTTTTTTTTTTACTCTCTATTTTTCATTGCTAATAATTCTAAATACAGCTGGAATGACAGCTGCTTGTTAATTAATTTTTATGCATTTCGACAAAATGTTCAATTCAAAAAGTTTGCTTCGCATGCAGCGAAGCGCGCCAATCAATAGCCAAAAACTTTCCTTTCCTCGTTTCGTTTCGTTTCGTTTTAGCCAAAAATTTCACTTGGCCCAAAGGGCGACGCAGTTGACATTAATTGAGCCTATTTAACTGTGCGCTAATAAGTTGAAGAGCTAAGTTTTCGTATTGTTAAGTAGTCAAGCAATCATTTTCCCTCTGCTGCTCTTAACTTTCCAGCTAACAAATGATCAGTCGAGCGGGCGCGACAGTAGGATACCCTGTGCAGGTCTTAAGACAAAAGTATTTTCATTATATTGGGATTTAAATACTCACAGAAGAAACCTCTACACGAGGTTAAAGTTTAGTGACGAAAGCATATTCAAGCCCCAAAATTACTAAAAGTCTAGTGACGAAATCATATTCAAGCCCCAAAATTACTGATATCATATTTCGTGACGAACAAAATACATTTTAATATATTAACTAATCTAATATAAAACTAGCTATAAAACTGCTCTTGTTATCAGCTTTTTCCAATTATTGGCCAAGGGGGCGTGGCATCGCGCTGAAATTTTCATAACACATCGACCCCAAGTTTCTTATTATGATGTGTGCCAAATCTCAAGTCTCTAGCTTTAACATTGCATATGTTATGGTGATTTTTCTAATTTTAAAACAAACGGGTCTTGATATCGAAAATTGAAAATAAACTTGAACTGCGTTTGGTATTCAGGAAGCTACATTCCAAATTTGAAGTCTCTAGCTCTTATAGTTGCTGAGATCCACGCTTTCATACAGACGAACGGGCGGATGGACAGACGAACGGGCAGACGGGCAGTTGTCAATCAACTCGACTATTGATATTGATCAAGAATTTATATACTTTATAGAGTCAGAGATGCCTCCCTCTGCCTGTTACATACATTCACACAAATTAATTATACCCCATTTTTAATGGGTACAGGGTATAAAAAGTTCTTATAGTTCCTCTTGTTGTTGTTATCATGCTTGTTGGCCTGTCAGCTGGCTGAATGTAAACGATTAGCACTTGGTTTGTTACAAGAGCATGTGGAACATTTAAGCCATAACTGAAGTTGCCCAGAACGAACATCACATGCTCTATCTAACTAATAATTATGTAGATTTAAGCTACCTAAATTATATATATGAAATTAGTATCAATATAAAGCTTAGATATTGATGAATTCTTATGGACAACTAATCAAGTATTATGGCCATGCTAATTGTTATTCATCTATTCGTGGCTAGAAACTAAATCAAGACAACTCCACACATGTTAATTAAGAATTTACGATTGCAAACATCATGACTTCATTATTACTTATACCCATAACTCTGGGCAACAACAACAACTTCAACTTGGGCCCAAAGGTCGCCCAAAGCAGCAGCAGCGGCAACTAATTTTTGGGGCTTAACTCTAATCAAAGTTGAGCAGCGTCTAGATTCTCACGGTGTGTGTGTTTGTGTGTATGTGTGTGTGTGTGTGTGTGTGTGTGTGTGTGTGTGTGTGTGTGTGTGTGTGTGTGTGTGTGTGTGTGTGTGTGTGTGTGTGTGTGTGTATCTGTGTGGAGTTGTCGAGTCTGCTGCGGTCTGCTTTTGAACTATGTATCACTAATCCTAGACAGACTCCAGAGAGACCACACAGAAACTGGGCAACTGGGCAACTGGTCAACAATAACTGTGGCAACTGTGCTGGCATTCTGGTCAATTTACATGTTGCAGCCACTGTTGCATAATTAAAATTTGAAATTAATTTCATAATTTTGCAACGCTTTTATTATTAACAGTTTCGAGTTGTTGTCGAAACAAAAGCTTTTCCACATTTGTATATTTCTCCACTCTTTCAGTTTTCAGTTTTCTATTTTGTTCTTTGTTTTTTTTTATAGTACAATTCCAGTTGCAGTTCCTGTCGGTCTTCGTTCTCTTCACTTGGTTATTTTTATTATTTATGTGCATTTTGATGTGTCCAGTTATGTGTTGTTGTTGTTGTTTTTTGTTGCTCCATGTAGTTGTAGAATTTTCTGTTATGTTTTCCCCAAAAATACATTTTTCGTGCCAGTGCAAAAGTTTGTAGTCCGAAAATGGGAAAATGGGAACAGGGAGGGGGGAAAGTTAAATTTTTGCGTATTGTCGGATAAAAATTTGTAATGCAACTGCAGCTGACAAAGTTTTTTGGAGCATCAGCTGACTGGTAAATACATAGCTGTTTTTTTTTTGCTTTATGTTTATCTCTTACTTCACACTTTTATTTTTTGTTTTGTGTTAATTAGCAGCAAAGCTTTAAGCCCTAAAGACTAAGACAACGCCAATAAATTGAGATCGTTCGACATGCGAAATCAGTGAGTTGAATAAATGTAGAGAATGTATATAGATTTAAATCTTCAGCTAGCGAGATAGATCTTCTAGCGAGGCAAGCACTGGCAGATACATATGTATCTATAACTTAGCATATGTCAGTGAACATCACCAAATGGAGATACATTTGTTTCTACCTTTTATCTACCTTTAGTCAGCGAGACAAACACTTGTAGCTTACATATGTATCTATAACTGAACACACCAAATGGAGTTACATTTGTTTCTAACTTGTATCTATCTTTAGTCAGCGAGACAAATACTTGCAGATACATATATGTATCTATAACACTCCTACTGGAGATACATTTGTTTCTACCTTTTATCTATCCTTAGCCAGCGAGACAAACACTTACAGATACCTATGTATCTATAACTGAACACTCCAACTGGAGTTACATTTCTTTCTAACTTTGATCTATCTTTAGCCAGCGAGACAAACACTTGTAGCTACATCATTTGCATCTGTATCTTAGCTTGCGTAACTGTACCCGCCAAATGCGAACCCATTAGGAACACACTATCTCATCTCAATTTCCGCATATGTCTGGAAAATACAGTTCCGATTTACGTACGTCGAGCGTAGAGCGTAGAGCGTTAAGCTGCCTTAATGAGGCGTCCAATGCTGACGTAATGCACGCACTGCCAGAAGGCCTATAGCCCATGGGCCATGGCTCTAACTCTGGCTCGGGCTCTCAGACTTGCCAAGTGCGCATTGTGTGTAAATTTGTTACCATTTTTTTTGTGTATGTATTGCACATAAAAGGTAATTTCTAATTTGCTGGTGTTTTATTGTTTCTTGTGCGCAGTTTTATGGAGGTAACAACAACAACAACAACAGCAAGACGACGCCGACTTATGCAATGGGCAGAGGCAGAGGCAGCGGCGCATGCGCTCAAATTACATGGCAGCTGTGGCAGAGTCTTCGCACTCTTTCCCGCACTCTGCTCGTAAAAGCATAACGGCGTTCATTAATCATGCAATCCACGTCCGAAATGAAAACGAGGCTAGAACCAAAGTAGCTGCAACAACAACACGCAGCAACAACAACACGCAACAACAACAGCAACAACAACAACAGCAACAGCAGTTGAAGTAAAAACTGTTCCATCGACAACTGCTGCCAATTAGCAGTAACATGCAAAGCGCATTTGCAGCAAATGGCAACGCGACGCTGCCTTTGGGGCATGCAACACGAACGAGCGAGCAGTACAATTTTCAAGAGCGCCATCAGAGTTACCCATATTAGATTGTGATTAGACTTTAGAGTTCAACTTCAACTTCAACTTCAAATAGAGGCATAAACTTGATTGGCCACGATATTAAATGACTTTTTATGGCCTTTTCTTGAAGGGCTTACAAACCAATTTGAAGCCCTAAACTATTGCTGTGATCTTCCAATAAGGAAGTATACAGAAAATGCTGAAAGAAAAGATGCAAAGACAAGTCTAAAAATTACTTTAACTTAAAATGATCACAGGAAATAAAGTAAGGCTGAGATTTATATATAAATATTCTTCTCTTTAGAGTTGCAGTTCTGTGTATGATAAAAGTTTATACAGCTAATTTTACTTTATTTTCAAAATGAATTAAAAAGGGGTTCAAATTGTATCTATTAAGTAACCAAAAGATAAATTTGTATCTACACCTATTTGAATTGTTAGTTTGAATTGTAGTTCATTAAACGATAATAGTTTATACTGCTATTATTATGTTATCTTTAAAACCAATGAGAAATTGCTTAAAATTGTACTTATTGAGTATCCATTAGATAAAATTGTATGTATACCTATTCAAATGGTTATTAAGTAGTATTTTAGTATTTTAAATTGTTTAGTTTGATAGATACATAAATTTACTTAATGTTTACTTATTTATTTAACGTCAAAGAAGGTTTAAAACTTAATTAAAATAACTCAAACACTGCAAATCTTAACAAACTATAAGATACAATTGCAATACATTAATGAGTATTATTACTGGCAGAGAATTAAGTCAATCCATTTGAAATAGTTTTACTTTATTTACAAAATCAATAAGAAATTGCTTAAAATTGTACTTATTGAGTAGCCAAAAGATAAAACTGTATCTATATATATATTTAAGTTGCTTTTAAATACTATTTTAGTATTTTAAATTGTTTAGTTTGATAGATACATAAATATTCTAATTTAAAGTCAACTGGTAACAAAACAAAGCTTAAAACAAAATTAAAATAACTTTAACACTTCAAATCCTAACAAACTATAAGCTACAATTGCATTTAGCTACTCTTAAAATATTATAGCTTGGAATTTCAACAAATACAATACTCAGGATTATTTCTAGCAGAGAATTAAGTCAATCCATTTGAAATATTTGTACTTTATTTACAAAATGAATAAAAAATTGCTTCAAATTGTACTTATTGAGTAGCCAAAAGATAAAACTGTATCTATATATATATTTAAGATGTTTAAGATGACTTTAACACTTCAAATCCTAACAAACTATAAGATACAAATGCATTTAGCTACACTTTAAATATTGTAGTATGGAATTTCAACAAATACAATACTCAGGATTATTTCTAGCCAAGAATTAAGTCAATCCATTTGAACTACTTTCAGTTTTCTCCATTTTTAGCTAAGTAAGAGTTCTGTCTACCTGTTGCCAGCTAGCCAAGGATACAAGGAGGCGGAGTTTCTAACACGTGTTCTCCATTGATTATTCAAATCCTGACTGTAGTATACCTGTTACGTTTGCCTAACCTAACTTGCAACTTGCTACTTGTGCTACTTGTGTTACCTGTGAGCATTTAAAATCCTGCCACTGCCACACAGATTGCATCATTTGACCGTAGACAAGCAAGACGAAAGCATTCAGATTTTTAGCAAAAGCAATTGGCAAATACGTTTAAAGAAGTATAATGTCGGACATCAGTACGTGCAACAAGAAGCAAGGCAATGCCGTTGAAACAGTCAGTTATGCATTGTATTTGCATCGCCAGGAGTTGGGGCGCCCAAAGCGTTGCCGTCGCCTGATGCGTGTGTCAAGCACCAAGTTGCAGCTGACAAATGAGCTGATCTGGCAGCAGCAGCAGCGATTGGAGGCGCCCAGCTATCAGCAGCGCAATGCATTGAATCGTGAGCGACAATACCGTGATCTATTAATGCACAACATGCAACAGCAGCTGCTGAAGCAGCAGCAACAGCAGCGGCAGCACAAACAGCAGCGCCAGCAACTGGTGGCAACAACACTCAAGCAAAACTAAACTTAAATGTAGACTAGATACTTAGATTGTTAAGTCAGTCCCAGTCAGGGACTTAAAGCTATAGTCTTAAGATTAAGTTGAAGTTTAAGCGATAAGCAATAAAGCTGCATAAATCATCAGATGAAAACAACTTGGTTTCAGTTGGTGTGAACGTCGTAGTCGTAGTGTTTTGGCTGCTGACACCGTTCAATGGAGGGGTGGCAAGGTGGCAGCAACTGACAGGCCGAAAAAAACCAACCGCAGTTTTAGAGAACAACAACAACTGCAACTGCAACTGGCAAGTTTTTCAATTTCCTGCAGCCATTACGCAGTGTGTGTGTGAGAAGAAGTGAAGTACAAGTACAACTACTGCAAGTACTCACAGTTCCATTCGTTTTAGTCGCTGTAGTTTCAGCTGCTCCTCTGGGCCATTGACGTTTCACGCGGTTCTCGCACGGGCTTTTTTCTCGCTTGATTTGTCACACACACAAACACACACACACACACACAGAGTGAGTTCCCCAACGGAAAAGTAAACCTGTCCGTCTGTCTATCTGTGTCTCTCTTAGTGCCGTTGAGAACCGGTATCTGTTAGCCAGGCAAAATGCGGCGCTTTCTTTTTGCCCAATGCCACAAGGCAACTGCAACTGGTAAGGGGGGGGGGGGAGGGTACAATGACGCTACGCTTTGCGTCTCATCTTAACACACAGGCGCACTTGTATTTAGTTGCAGTTACCCCCCTCTGCCAACCCCCTCCCCCCTCTACCAACCCCCCCTCAATGCTGTCTCACGACTTTGTCTCTGTCGCTTGTTTGTTTGCTATATTCTAAGTGCTGGTCTGAGTTTTCAGAGGTACTATGTGTTTTTTCTCTCTTGTTTGGGGGGTTTCTTCTATTTTTTTCATTCTTTTCTGTCTTTCTTTTAGTTGGCATGTTGGTTATTTATGCGTCTTGCTGTCCCAATTCTTGAAAAATGCTGCTGCAGCCTCGCATATGTCTGTGTGCGGTTTTCCATTTTCCAAGAGCCCGCCTGTCAGCTTTTTAATAAGCACCCAAAAAGAAGGAAGAGATAGAAGCAAACAAAGTTACACCCAAACCAACACTCACCTTGTGCTAACCACCATCCACAGTTTAGCCTTTAAAATATAGTACTAGTTGCCTGCAAATAAAAAACAAAAACATACAGAGAATAAAACGTTAGTTTATTATTTAAACCAAAATCAATATGGAATATGGCGCTGACAATGGCGAACAACGAAAACGCATAAAAGTCAACAATGGCCAACATAAATTTAATGCTTTTAAAATGGTTTTTCAAAAACCCATTCTCATATACATACATATCGATACATATCGATATATATATATGTATATATATATGTATCTGGTATATAAAAATGGCTGTCCAAGCAACGTGCATGACAGCAGATAAAATATAATGCAAATATTATTGTTTTTTTGTAATCGTTGCAAGTTTAAAACAAACACACAACGCGTGACACTCAACAATCGTTGGCTGGTTGGTGTGGTGAACGTTCAACGTTCAACGCTCAAATCCCAATGGCCTTTCTATGCGATTCTCATGACAGTGTCGGGTGTCGGGTGACTGGTGACTGGTAACTAGTGACTTTGTTATCTCTTTCTGACTTGCAATATTTTGCAATTTGCTGTTTTTTTGAGAAAAACTTTGGTCTTTCTTCAGAAATAAAATAAAAACAGTCTAAAAGATGTGAAAGTTTTGGCAACTGTGCTACCTTTCTAGGCAATTTACATGAACTTCGGTGAGCGCGTCGTGAAGTGTAAATGCTGTAAAAATGTAAAAAGGCACTTCAAAAATAATGAAAAAATGGTTGTAACTTTCGAAGTAAGTAAGAGGGAATTGTAATAGACATTTGAGATATATTTAAATGATTTCTTTAAAATATTATTAAAAGTATTTATGTAGATAGGAACTATTTCTGAAATAACTGCTATCAATTATTGAATTTCTCAGCCTAAGATGGGGAATCAATAGCTAAGTTTAACATTTATTTAAATATAAATATATTTGTATATATGTGGGTTGGTATATTCGTGTGTACATCAATTCCTGTATGCAACCATCCCTAGACAACGAGCAAAGAAAACAACCACGAGCAAAGACAACAGCAGCGAGCAAAGCGAACATCAATGAGTTACGGCAACGTCGGCGAATTCACTCTCAGGCGAATTCGCATGACCATCAACGAGCGACCTAAGAAGATCGGAAAGCCGAAGACTGCCGAAGTGAGTTGCAGTTCGGCCTTTGACGTGGAAGGTTGCGAGAACATCGGCTCTCAAACGATGAACGATTACTAAGTTTCTATTCTATTAAAATACTTATATTTACCCAATTATATAATAAACCCTTACATATATCTTAATTCGCCTTTTATTTTTATGAAAATTACTTAATTCCTTTAATTTAATTTTGTGAACTACCTCAGTTTCTGTTAAACATACTCAGCAAGTTAATAATACTCAGCTATTCATCAATCTCTTAATTCAACGTTTCAGCCATTTAATCTTCCCTTATCAACACTCTACTCTTTACACTGTGTATTTACTCTATGTGCTGTACTTAGTCTTTTACACCTTGTTGTGCCCGTGACTAAATGTCAGCTCTTAAACCGCACCACCTGCCTGCCTGCCAGCCAGCCACTCAGTCAGCCATAGAACAAAGGCAGCTAACAGCCCCTCAGCCCCTCAGCCCTTCTGCCCTCTTCCTCGCACTCACACACTCGCTGTTGTTTTAATACCCTGTAGGGGTATATTAAGTCTGTTTGAAGTATGTAACAGGCAGAAGGAAGCGTGGCTGACCCCAAAAAGTATATATATTCTTGATCAGCATTAATAGCCAAGTCGATATAGCCATGTTAGTCTGTCTGTCCGTCTGTCTGTCCGTCTGTCTGTCTGTCCGTCTGTCTGTCCGTCTGTCTGTCTGTCTGTCTGCCTGTCAGTCCGCCTGTCCGTCCGTATAAACGAAAGTATCTCAGAGATGGTAAGAGCTAGAAGCTTGAACTTTGTCTCCTAGCACTGGTAATTTTTCCAGGCAGATCAAGTTTATCTTTAATTTTGGATGCCACGCCCCCTTCGCCCACAAATCAAGAAAAAGCTCATAGCATAAACAATTTTAAGGCTAGAGACTTGAGACTTGGCACACATGATGAAAATCTAGGGATTGATGTGTCCCAAAAATTTCATTACGATGCCACGCTCTCTTCACCCACAAATTACCAGGTTGTCAATTTTTCGCGTGTCCCTTTAGACCCACAGGGTATATTACGGTCGTGCTGCCGACTGTTCGACTTGTTTTTGCTCTTTCTATGATAAATATATATAGATATATAACATTTACTCGTATTTTCGCACTTGAGTTTTTGTGTTGCATTGAAAAATTTTGTGCGTGTCAGCAACGGCAACAGCAGCTGAACAACAACAACAGCAACCACTGTAATAATAGCAACAATAACAGCTAACAAACAATAACAAAAAAAAATAACAAAAACAAATAACAACACAACACTTTTATTGGAGTGCTACTACAAAGTGGGAGTCAAGGGAGGTAGGTCGGGGGCGTGGCAAAACACAAATAAACAATTGCAATTGTGTGCGCTGGTTGTAATTCGGTGAGCGGCTAAATCGTCTGTAAATACTTTTGTACAAGTTAACAGTTATAAATGGGCTTTTTATGAGTTGTGTGTGTGTGTGTGTGTGTGTGTGTGGGACAATATTTGTGAGCACACACTAAACAACCAACCATTGTGAGTGTTGTAATATGAAATAAATGGGATTTTCAGAGCAATGGCTTACAGTGATAGTAGCACACATTGAATAGATCTCCGCATTTCTCATGTTGCAACAATTGGAATTGGTAACAAAACAGACAAATGGACAGACTGGACAGACTGATGCTGCTGCTGCTGGCTGCTGCTTAGAAAGTCAGTCGAGGGAAATGTGCTCAGTCCGATTCGAGACAAACACTTTGCTTATGTCTCTGTCAAGTGAAATCGCATGTCCATGTCCAAACTGCAACAACAACAGTTGCAACTCCAACTCCAGCTGCCACCAGATGCTGCTGCATCTGCTAGCTGGCTTTGTCTGCCACTTGTCTGGCCAAGTGGCAATGTAGTTATTGTTACGATTTATGGCATACGCACATAGATCACCGTTGCCGAGTACCGTGAATTCCACCCACCCCTCGTCAGCTCTTCAGCTTTTGCAGCTCACTTCATTTACAGGTTTTCAGATGTGGGGGGAGATTTTCTATTGATTTTTTCATCATCTACTACGTGTCGTGTTGTTTTCTATTTGCCGTTGTTGGTTTTTTCCAACCATAATAATGCTATGCAATGGAAATCATAAAAGTCAACAGCAACAGCAACTGCATCTCAGTTGGCCATGGCCACAATTACTACAGTGGTTGCATTAGGAAAATTTTTGCGCTTTCGTCTCAAAAAAAGATACATACATAATGATTAAGTATAATTATAATTATAATCGTTTTGCTGATAATGAGGTTAACGCTGCACAGTTGACAGGTGAAAGAAATGGCAACCCGCTGGCCAAGGAAATCACAATTTGGCCAATTGCCAGCCCAGTGGGTGGTCAGTCAGTCAGTCAGTTTGGGCCATTAAAACCATTTGGTTGCACTTTTTAACGAGCAGTGAAAGTAAAAAACTCAACTCAAAGCATATAGAAAACTTTGCATGAATAAACAATACAAAAGTCACAGACAAAAAACATTCGAAAAGGGGCGACACGCCCTTTTTTTTTTGAGTTTCTGTTTCAGCTGACAACAGAAATCAAAACTGCAACATTGCAACAAAAGTAATGCAAAATTAAATGCAAAAAACAATCAGCAAATAAAGAGACAGAAAGAGGGAAGAGACGGAGGGACAGACAGACAAAAAGACAGATAAACTAAGAGACAGACAGACAGACAGACAGAGTGACTGTGTGTCTGACAGACAGACAGACAAACAGGCAACAAATGTCGACAGCCACAGAATGCAACAAGCAAATTTGCAACGACACGATGCAACAAAAAAGGAGAGAATACTCTGATAACTGCTCAACTGAGGGTTACCCTGTAGAGAGTTTAAAGACTAGCGAAAGTCTTCGATTTAAAGTAAATCTCTAGGACATTTAATGGATCAAAATCTGTACACACTCTGACAGAAGTTTAATTTCCAAACTCATTGATGTTTTCGGTTTGTTGAGTGCGATTTTTACCAATTTTAAAGATTTAACAATTTCTTAATAATTTAAATACTAAAGCTACAATTATATCATATGTATATTCAATCTTATTCACTCAAAAACAGTTCGTGCTGACAAAAAGATACAGGAAGATCTATTTACCTTCTAATAGGGATAATCTAATAACGAGTAATAAGTGACGAGTGACGAATAACGAGTAATAAGTGACGAATAACGGGTAACGAGTAATGAGTGACGAGTAACGAGTTATGAGTGACGAGTAACGAGTTATGAGTGACGAGTAACGAGTTATGAGTGACGAGTAACGAGTTATGAGTGACGAGTAACGAGTTATGAGTGACGAGTAACGAGTTATGAGTGACGAGTAACGAGTTATGAGTGACGAGTAACGAGTTATGAGTGACGAGTAACGAGTTATGAATGACGAGTAACGAGTTATGAGTGACGAGTAACGAGTTATGAGTGACGAGTAACGATTAGTGCATGACGAGGAATGAGTGATGAGTAAAGAAAGTGACAAAGAACGAGTAGTGGGTAACGAATAACGAGTAAGTAACAAGCGACGAGTAACGAGCGACGAGCGACGAGTAACGAGTAACAAGCGACGAGTGACAAGTAAAGAGTAACGAGCGACGAGTAACGAGTACAGAAAGCTAACATATACTGATTACTCTGGAAAGGCATGTTCCTTTTCTTCACTTCTTTTTTTCTCACTCTCTCCCACTCTCTTTCCCACCCTCTCTCTTTGTCTCGATGCATGATACAGGAAGATCTATTTAACTTATAATAGAGATCATCTAATCTAATAGCCGGTCATCTTTTAAACTTTAAAAAGCATAAACACAATTATATTTATAAAACTCTCCATTCACTCTACACAAACCAAAAGGGTATTTGAATCAAAAAACACTGCGCTCTACAAAAGCCAACAAATATTTATTATTACATTTACATGGTTACATGGCAATGCACATTTCTTTTGTGTTGTTGCCATTGTTGCATTCAAATGCTCTATCTGAAGACCGAATACTGAATGAGATGAGTGCATGCGTTTTCATTTGAGAATCAAGAATCGAGAAATGAGAAAGAGAAGAAGAATAAAAAGAAGGTCTTGTCTATTTTTCCCTGATTGGATTGCTATGCAAATTAGTCGCTTAGCATATGCATAACTCAGATCTAATGTCCATCAACGGTTGTCTGTTAATATCCAACCAAATGACACAGAGGAATAAAGAATAGAGAAAAAAAATAGGAAGAGGTCGATAAATATCAGAAATGTGCTATTAACTGGAATCCCATCGAACTGATGTCAACATAATTTTTTGTATAGGTAGCAAAATGTGGCAAATTAAGATTAAGTAAGAAAAGGAAACAGAGAAATATAGATAGAATATATCGTTAGATTGTTAAAGAGTTTAAATAGAACCTGTTTTAAATCATGAAATTAATAGCTGAATATATGAGTTTCAGCAAATTAAATCTTGTTCTTAAAAGAGCATTCAAATATTCGTTACACAGTTGCTGTATAAATTCTGTTAGATTACGCGTACATTGATTTATTTTGTTGTTGTTGGATTTTTACTGGCTTTTCAATTTGTTGTTAAATGCAATAAAAGTGCATTTTGTCTGCAATTCATTGATTGAATGCGTCGCATCGCAACGAGGGTTCTGTCCTGAGTCCTGTCCCCTTTGATGCCAAATGTGAAGGGATTGATACTGTAAACGAGCTATGGGTTTCTTTTTTTGTTTATTTTTTGCACCCGAACGATTTTAATTATATTTTACGTCAATTGTAAAACTGTAAATTGCATAAAACGTGGGCGAAACAAGAGAAAAAACCATTTTGCATTTAATTAATTGAAAATATGTGTGTGGGTGTGTGTGGGTGTGTGTGTGGAAATGTGTGCAATTGTCAGCCGAAATGACCAAATGGCATTTTGGACTGGCTTTAAGCACTCCAAAAGGTATGCCACAGTCTGATAAGAGATGCGAACCTTTTGCTAAATCTGGCCAAAACAATGGTAAATGCTATGGAAATTTTTTCGCAAAAGTTCATTACGCTCAGCGACATTATAATAATTGTATGGGCTTGCAACATTTTGAGGTAAGTACGTAGAGTCAACGCCCATTTCACTGACGTTTTTTTCTTTCTTCTTTTTTGCCCGTTTGGAAGAGGGAGATTTGTGGTTTCGCAAAAGGCGCAAATGAGACGCTTGGCATGCAAATGAGTTGCGGCAATCTTTAATTGACCAATTCACCTGTACGAGCACTCGCATTGTTTCAATCTCAGACACAGACAATGGCTGCTGCAGCAATCTATTGAACTTGCAACACACACACACACACACTTATAGATACAAGTTAGATAGCGTATTATAAAAGATACTTTGATTATGCTGACACTTTGCCCAGTCGCGCGTTACATTCTTGAGTGCATTTCTTCTATCAAAAAGTGAGTACATTCATCGAGATCGCGCAACAAGCGTTACAAGTTAATAAAACTTTTGAGCCAGGGCAAGCAGCTTGAACATTTTCAGCTTTTAGCCCTGTGTCCAGTCCAGTCCAGTCCAGTCCATTGCTCTACTTAAAGGGAGAGGGAGAGGGATATGGAAGGGAAGGGAGAGCAAGTTAGCAGGTTTGCTTCTGACTCTGATGGGGCTTCATAAATTCGTACTTGAGCGGCCAAGTGTGACGAACGAGATTACTGAAATCTTCTGGAGCAGATCCATTTTTCATAGCCGACAACTTTGCGCCAAGCAGCGAGCATTGAGTTGTCTTATAGCTACATTTATATCTTTGTGTCTTTTCTAGCTCTATCTATATATGTAAGTGTCTTTCTCTGTGTGTGTTTGTGTGTGTATGCAACAAATTGCTCTTGCCTTAGTTATTTTCTGTCATAATAGTTGCTGCTGTTGCTGCCTTTGTACCTTTTGCATTGTTGCTGCTATGCTTTGTTGCTCTAGTTATATTTGTTGTTGCTGTTGTTGTTATTGTTGCCTGCCTGTAATCGGACATCAAAATGCGAAAATGATATTCTCTGCCTTTGTTGACCAATAACAACAATACAACGGAGCTGGCAAAACAGAAGGCAGAGCTATTGAATTATTCGCTAGACAACAATCAAAGTAAACATCGTACTGTGTAGCGAGGGTTGATTTAAAGCTACTATATGTGAGAAGTCAATTAAGAAGTTAAGTACAAAATGCATACACTTAATTGTTAGGGAATGTGACGAGTGTTGAGTGAAGCGTAACAATGAACAAGTGAGCAAGTGTTGAAGTGACGAGTAACAAGGCAAGTAGCGAGTGATGAGTAACGTTTAGTGCATGACGGGTAATGAGTGGTGAGTGTTGAGAGTGACAAAGAACGAGCAGCGAGTGACAAAAACCAAGTAAGGTGTGACGAGTGACGAATAACGAGTAATTAGTAATGAGTGACGAGTGACGTGTGACGAATAACGAGTAATGAGTGACAAATAACGAGTAATTAGTAATGAGTGACGAGTAATGAGGAAGGGTTACGAGTGACGAGTAATGAGTAACGAGTGACGAGTAACGAGTAATGAGGAAGAGTAACGAGTGCCGAGTAATGAGTAACGAGTAACGAGTAATGAGGAAGAGTAACAAGTGACGAGTAATGGGTTAAGAGTAACGAGTGACGTCTAAAGAGTAATGAGTTACGAGTGACGAATAACGAGTAATGAGTGACAAATGACGATTATCGAGTAACGAATAATGAGAGACGAGTAACGAGTAACGAGTGACAAATAACGAATAATGAGAGACGAGTAACGAGTAATGAGGAACGAGTAACCAGTGCCGAATAACGAGTAATGAGTGACGAGTAACCAGTACAGGAAGCTGACATATACTGATTACGCTGCACATACCTTTCCTTATCTCCACATCCTTCTTTCTCACCCTCTCTTTCTCTCCTTCTCCCTCTCTCTCTCCCTTTGTCTCACTGCCTGACTCAAAATCTTCTCATAATTTCCAAGATATGTTGAATCACCCCTCGCTAAGTGCTTCATAATTTTATTCAACAATGAATATTAATAAAAGCCTTAACTGAATGCACTTGCGAGGCTTCCCCAAGTCATATTTTGCCACTGCAACTCGTTGTCTGACTCATTTATATGGCCGCCAAATGTGCTAATAAATATTTGCTGAATTTCTTGCACAATTTTAAAGGCATAAATAACAACACGAACAATCAAAATTATAACAACAAGAAGAAGAAAACAACATCAAGAGGATGATGATGGGGGAGAAGAAAAAGGAAATAATAAGATACAGAAAATATGTATAACGAACAAAAAGCAATTGTCACATAAACAAAGTCTCACGTAACTGCTATAAATACAGCACAAAACAATGCGAGCGATAGAGAGAGACAGAGAGAGAGAGAGAAAGAGAGAGAGACAGAGCAGCGCAAGAAAGCGCCGAGGTTAACGCTGCGTATGAGTTATATTTCTGTTGTGTTGTAATGCGGCGCGAGAAAACGCGACAGTCAAACAGCAAAACTGAAACGGCAACAACCACAATAAATAAAATGTAACATATGCAAATGATGATGAGAACCGTTGCGAATATGTTGATGTTGTCGCTGTTGCTGCTGCTGTTGCTGCTGTTGTTGTTGTCGCTGTTGCTGCTGCTGTTGTCGTTGATGACGACAGAAATGATGTCCTTGGATACCAAATAACTGAATATGCAAAACGACAACAGTCAGGTGGCAGATGCCACGAGGCAGAGGCAAAGGGGGCAGGCACAGCTCGATGACAGTCGATAACGATAACGATAACGTTAATCTGACTTGTCTATGGTTGCCACAGCAAACAATTATATATATATATATAATAAAAAGTGCAAGCTACCAGGCAAAAGAAAAAGCAAAGAAAAAGTAGAAGTATTTGTAATTGCAACAATTTCAGTCTCGTTGCAAACACGCGGCGAAACTGAAAACTTCATCGTGTAGTTGTTGCTGTTGTTGTTGCTGCTGCTGCTGCTGCTGCTGTCATCAAAGCAAGCAGCGAAGCTCGACACGCCCGCACAGGCCGCAATAAAACAAAAAGCGAGCTACAACATCAGCTGCAACAACAACAACAACAGCAAACGGCGGCAACATGCACGTCAACAACATGCGGCGACAACGACAACAGCAGGCGACAGCAGCAGCAGCAGCAACTCGCTCATGTTGTCAATTGTACAATTCCCAGGCAACACTTACACACACACACACACACACACACACACACTCACACACACACACACACACAACACACCCACACATAGATATGTGCAAAAGTTTTTTAATAAAATTAAATTTAATGCTGCCAAATGCTCAGCGCTTGGTTTGTTCGGTTTCATTTTGCAGCAAATTGCATTACAGACGCCGGCAACAACAACGACAGCTCCTTCCTCCCAACAGCAACAACAGCAACCACAAATGCAAATGAGCTACAAATGCTATGCAATGCATGAATAAAAAATGAAAACGGTTAAATTGCAGCCTGGATGCTGCTGTTGCTGCTGTAGCATGCCACATGCGGCATGCCGCCCCGCATCGTTGCCATTAAGTATTCGTCCATAAGTTTGTTTCTGTATCGCGACATTTTTGCCCTCAGCTCGTGCAAATATGATTAAATATTATAAATGCCAAAGTTACGAAGCAACGTGCACCAGCAACAACAACAGAAACAACAATAGCAACAGCAACAACAGCAACAACAGCAACAACAATAGCAACAGCAACACCAGCAACAACAACAACAGCACCAGCAACCTCCACTAAAAGTCAGACAGTTTGCCAGTTTGCCATAGCTCAAGTTCCAGTTTCAGTTTGTGGCCCGAAGGCAATCGGTAATGCAACACCGGCAACACGACAACTCAACTCGCCGCCCACGTCCACGCCCAACGACAAAATGGGCCAACAAAATGCCGTTTACAGCCGCACCTTAAAGCCTTTAACCAACGCTTTTTGGCCTATAGACAGTCAAGTGGGGGGGGTGTGGTTCAAAACTACACAACCTTTTGCTCTGCCTTTGTCAATTCTGGCCCATTGCAATTAAAAACCAAATTAGTTGGTCCTTCGAGCCAATTTTCACGGCCATCACACGAGACGTCGCTTTTATTATTATTGGCCATGATTTATTTTCTAAAAAAAAGCCAATGACTTTCCTTCAAGGTATTCGGTCTGGCCAACAACCTGGCCAGACTGAAAATAATTTTCAATTTAATTGCCAGCAACACCTTGAAAAAAGTGTGCATACTCGTATTTTAATTAGAACAAGTTTCATTATGGACAGCACACCTTCTTCACTCCCCCCAGGCCAAAATGTCAACAGCAACAGCAACAACAACCATAATGAAGGCAAAACAACAAAACCAACGAAAGACCACTAAAAAGTAATTGTAGTTAAATGTCAAAGCGACAATTGTGTCGGCTGTTTGTTGCTGCTTGTTCATAAAGTGAATGGTACAAGCAACAAACAACTGAGAGTGAGAGGTGGGCGGCAGGTTGTTTCAAGTAATAGAGTGCTGCAACTAAATGAGGCTTAAATCGCAATGACTACGAACACACTCTGGCAGCAAGAAGATGAAAATAGAGACAGAGAAACAGTTGAAGCAGCAGCACCAGCAGACCCAGCAGCACCAGCAGTTGTCAGTGTAGGGTGAAGGGTCAGTCGGGGTGAGGGGGCAGGCAGGCAGACAGACAGACAGTCACTAAGCTCGCATCGACTGAAATTGTGTGACAAATCGACAAATCGCTCTGGCAATATCAACGAGGCGGCACAAGTTTTGTGGCATTGCTAAGATATTGTCAGATTGCCAGAGTTGTCGGTGTAGGGGGGAGAAGTTGGCAATGGTTGGTATGGGACAGCTTTGGGTATACGCAATCTTAGAGCAAGACTAAATATGCTAATTATGCGTTAATAAGCAGTCTGCTTCGCTCTGCGGGGCGTGACATGCGGCTATCCCTCTGTCTTCCCCTCTGTCACTATAACTGTTGCATGTAAGTATTGTTGCTGATTGTCTCTACAACTATGTACGGTTACGGGTCTGAGATAATTTGCTGGTCGGTTAGTTCTTTGCCTTTGTGCCGCGTTCTGTTGGCAACCCACAGAATCATTGCGAAATTGTTGACTGACTGCCTCGGGGGTTTAGCTTTAATTATGAACAATCAGTTCTTGTTGTTCTTATTGTTGTTGCTATTGTTATTGTTGCTTTTATTCGTTTTTTTTTTGGTGCCTTTTTCTGCATGTCAATCAAACGGCGCTCGAATCGTGATTTGATGATTTTGTTATACGTTTTTATGGCCCAAGCCACAAAATTCCCATTTGTCAAGCTAAGCTGACCTGTCCTTCAATATGGGCCAGCTATGTAACTTTTATATATGCCATTAAATAGAAACAAAAACAAAGCATTTAATAATATATAAATACACAGATTATGGCCGGGATTTAATGTCTTAAGAGCAGTTCAATTGCCGAATCAATCAGACAACAAAAAATACAACAAAAAATTGTTGCTTAATTCATAAACATTAATTAAGATAAATAACCAAAGCCAAAAGTTGTTTAATTTAGCTCTCTTTTTTTTTGTTTTTCTTGTCACGGGTCAACAAGTTTTGCAAAAGTTATACAAAGAATTTTTGAAGAGAATTTCAAGTAGATTTATAAATATATAATTAAGTCAATTATTGAATTGAGCATGATATTTGCAATTATTTTGCTAACGCTGGCGCCAATCTTGCCAGACCGTCAGACAGTCAGACCGTCAGACTGTCATTCAATCGAACTGACAGTTAGACAAGGAGTCACAGCGACTTTGGCCTACCCAACAACAACTGTGCTCAAGTTTTATTACAACATTTTTGGGCACATAAATTTAACAATGTCACGTTATAAATTTAACAGCTCCAAGAAAAACAACAACAAATTCAGAAAAAATTGCTTTGCTTTTAACGCTGACTGCTCTTTATTTATATCGTGACTTTGTTTTACTAGTGTAGTTGCTAACTTTACAATAGTAGTATACTCTAACCAAGAGTCTTACAAGTTTAACATAAGGCGTGTAGAGTTGTAAGTGAACCTATATAAAAACTTATGATATTACTTCACTTACAGCATAGTGTTTTGGATTATTTATTAAAGATTAACAACAAAGGCAAAGTATCGACAGAAAAATATTTTTTATACCCATTAAAAATGGGCAAAAAGGGGTATAATGAGTTTGTGTGAATGTATGTAACAGTCAGAAGGAGGCAACTCCGACCCTAAAAAGTATATATAGTATATTCTTCATCAGTATCAATAGCCGAGTCGATTGACACCTGCTCGTCTGTCTGTCCGTCCGTTCGTCCGTCTGTCCGTCCGTCCGTCTGTATAAACGCGTGGATCTTAGCAACTATAAGAGCTAGAGACTTCAAATTTGGAATGTAGATTCCTGAATACCAAACGCAGATCAAGTTTATTTTCAATTTTCGATATCAAGCCCTGTTTGTTTTGAAATTAAAAAAATCACCATAACATAAGCAATGTTAAAGCTAGAGACTTGAGATTTGGCACACATGATAAGAAACTTGGGGTCGATGTGTTCTGAAAATTTCATCACGATGCCACGCCCACAATTGGAAAAACCGACAGCAAGAGCAGTTTTATAGCTAGTTTTTGTCAAAATACTTTTGTTTTAGGACCTGCACAGGGTATCCTACTGTCACTGTCCGCTCGACTAATCAGTACTTTGGATTAAAGACAGAACTCTATAGTAAACTAAATAGTTTCCGACTACTATATCATATAGAAAACATCAGTAAAATAGCTTTAATGTTGCAGCTAGCTTCCATTAATGTAAGCTTCTTTAAAATATATGAATAAAAGAGCAATTCACTTCAACAATTCCATTAAATTTTAACAGTATTCGAATTTTTATATTAACTACCATACCATATCATATAAAAATAGCATTTAGTTTTACTCAATTCCACTCATTAAACGAAATAATTTAGTTAAGATCAAGGCGACTATAAAGTGCAGTTTATGGTATGAGAACAGTTAAAAATAATATGCATATTAGTTAGTGTATTTAATTAACTATAGTCCACACACAGTTAACTGTTCTTTTTCTTGTTTTTTTTTTTGTTTTAATACTAGTCGCTTTAAATAAACTCTGATCTTTGCTCTCTTGTAGCTGCTTGGATTTGTTGCTTTGACTTTGGTTAATTTATGCAGCGAACTTGTTTCGGTTTCTCATGGCAGTCGCAGGCCGCAGATACAAATATATATAGATACATAGATACAAATGTATATAGATATAACATGCTTATATTTTTTATAATTTATTAAATAACATTGGCAGCGGCGTTTGCTTTTTAATTGCATTTGCAATTTCTAATTAAGTTGCTGACCAAAACCAAAAAAAAAACAATATTCAAATTTGCAACTGGCTTGAGATTCAGTTTTCAGTTTTCAGTTTCATCGTGTTTGTCCATTTGTCTCTGTTTTTTTTTTGGCTTTGCTTTGCCGTTAACATGAAATTCATTTTGCTCTGCCATTTTAGCCATTTACTTTTGTTCAATGCAAACGACTTTTTTTCTTTATATATATAATTTTGTGATTTTGCTTCGTTTCGCCTTAGTCCGAGTCTCAGAAGTTTACATTTTGCGTTTGCTGATTCAGCTACCAGTTTTTTATATGGCTACAAGCTTCTTTTTTTTTGTTATTTACTGACCATAAAAATTAACAAGTTTTTTGAAATAATAAAATATGCAATCTTAATCGTTGTCAATGCAAAAGTCTTATCAAAAAGTATTTATTTACAGAATAAAAGTTATATACAATCGATTGATAGTCGTCAAGTTTCTTCTCCTCTTATTTTCTAGCCAGTTTTGATTCCTTGCGCAACTTGGAGACATTGTGTCGCAGTTTACGCTTAAACATCAGCTCCCGATTCACCGCCTTGAGATCATCCATGCTGCAGGTCTTGATATTCCGCACAGTTCTCGAGATGAGCTCATCGGTGATTTCAATCTTGGTTCTCGACAATCGCAGCTGTCGTGCATTGCGACGTGCCAACTCCTCACGATACAGGAACAAATGATATGAGACAGTGGGTTTGATGAGTCTTTCCTGCTCCATTTGTTATCTTAGCTGTTTCTGTTGCAGTGAGTGAAAGTGTTATGCTTGCATTGACTGCACTTGGCCAACTGATGACGTTGCTCACTTGGCACTGGGCTTAAATGACAAAAGAGTGTAGAGGATGGAGCTACCTGTAATGTTACCTGCTATACCTGCTGCAGGTCAGGGAACTGTAAATATTTGTGCCAAAATATTTCGCGGCTTAATCCGGCCTAATCCATTTGGTTTGCCAACACAAATAAGCGCAGCTGTGGCATGCAACGAAGCATGAACAAGCTTGTCCAAAGTTCGATGACAGGTCACAGATCGTCATGGCTATAATGGGGACTACATATAAGAAGAGTTTCTAAAGATCTTCAACAAGCGACAGTTCAGAGATCGTCATGGCCTACATATAAGACGATATCCTAAAGATCTTCAAGAAGAGACAGGTCAATAATGGTGACTATAAGAAGAGTATCTAAAGATCTTCAACAAGCGACAGTTCACAGATCGTCATGGCATAATTGTAGACTATATATAAGAAGAATTTCTAAAAGATCTTCAACAAGCGACAGATCTATAATGGTATCTTTAAGACGATATTCCAAAGATCTTCAACAAGCGACAGATCACAGATCGTCATGGCATAATTGGGGACTACATATAAGACGAGTTTCTAAAAGATCTTCAGCAAGCGACAGTTCAAATTGTTATTATTAGTACAAGTTGAGTTTTCTTCTACCTCTTTTTTTTTGGGTACAATTTCAATATTTATTTAGGCCATTTGTTGCCTTCTTTTTCTGACAAACACTCGAGGACATTTAAGTATGTCAATATGCACATTTTGTGACATCATTAGCCTGACACTTTTTCTAGAACTTCTGTTGCCTTCTGGACACTTAACAACTTCCAGGTAATTCATTAAAGTGCGTCATAATGAAATATGCAAGTGGCAAACTGACAAACTGGCAAATTGTCTCTCTTTGTGTGTGTGGCAGGGACAGACATGTCATAAATGGCATAATCCTTTTATAATTGCATCTAGTAGCTGGAATGTAGCTGCAAACAAAAGGATTTCGCAGTCGTCGCAGTCGGATTAAGAACTTTGGGAAAGACCACGCGCCGGATTAAGCAAATGCGTCGCATCAGCGTTTTATGAGCGGTTTCCTCAACTCAACTCACCCCACCTCAATATTGCCCCTTGCAAGAGGCCACACTTACACTTGAGGTCAGGTAGCTAAGGTCGAAGAAGGCAAAGCCAGGGAGAGGCGCAGGGGTAGGGGCATAGCTACATCAGCCTGTGTTTGACAGCCTGCAGACAGCTTCCAATTCAACGCGTTCAACGCTCGCCACTCGCCTACAAACTCAAAAGAGTCTACAGGGGGGAGCAGAGGGTATTGTGCGTGTCCAGGCATATGATTTCGGCCGGTCAGTTGGCCAGACAATCATTATAATCAAGTCAACAAAATGATTATTGTATCATCAACGCATCGTTGCTCTTTTTCCATTGGATTTTGTCTGAGCCTCAACGTCTTTGTTTGCTTCGCCGTGGGGCAACCAGCATTTAGCACTGAGTTATGCATTATAAGTATATGTTTTTATACTTATATATTTCTATGGCTAGCCCTCTTAAGAGAGCCATAGCCTTAAGACGCATTAACATAAAGAAGAATAATAAAAAATATATAAGTATATTTATATATTTGAAGCTAAAAACTGAACTTAAACTGCGTTCCGTCAACTTTCACTGGCAAATGCTCAGGGTCGCTATGCATTGTTATAATTGTTATGGTTATTGTTGTTATTCCTATTGTTGTTGTTGCTATTCTTATTGTTGTTGTTGCTGTTGTTGTTGTTGTTGTTGTTGTAGCTGCTGTTGCTGTAACAGAGTGCATATTTAAATAGAATTTTGACAAGTCGCAGCGTTTAGCGTTGAACAAAAGAAAGGAATTTTCACTTTTCTTTCGTCATACATAATTATGTTTAAATTTACTTCAAACTTTGCGCTTGGCCATGTCAATTAAACTAAGTGAAAATAACAATTATACGTGAAAGAATTTATATATATTCGACCAACAAAAATTTGTGTGCTAAGACACCCACGTCCAGGGCACGAGGAGGTCAGAGATTCGTTTAGAAGTAAATATTTAATAAGCACTTCTTAGACGAGGGTAACAACTTTGGCCAAAGTAAGATATATTTCAGCTGAAATTAAGTGTATTTATTAGGACACGAAAAGGGCAAATAGCGCCCACGTTTAGTAATTATGCGAAAAATAATATAAATATAAATCAGTCAAAAAGACAACAGTCGAAGTTGACTATGAGAGACCCTTTACTTATTCTACAAAAAGGAAATAATAGTATAAACCTAAATAAATGTGAAAATAATAAATACATTTTAAATAGAATAATAACTTAAAAATAAGTGTGCCTCTGGTAGGTTTCGAACTCCAGTACCACACCGCTAGAGTTCGAAACTCTAACAATTTCGCCAATGCAGACATAGTCGATTATCTGGCAAATTAGCAGTTTCTCAAGTTGCTGCCTCCAACCTTGGTATATTCCAAAATTTATTTGATTAAAATCTCAGGTGTTTATTGTCAGATTGTAATGAAATTTTCAGTACAGATCGAAATTAAACTAAACTTTTTGTATGCGGAATTTGGAGCTTGTATCATTTAAATTACTCGCGTTATTCGAGTTCTACCGATTTGTGGAGGCGACAGGGGGCGTGGCAAAATTCTAAAACAAACTTAACCTTTGTGAAGGCTTCTGGAGTATTGTCACCAAATTTGGTTAATCTAGCTCTTATAGTCTCTGAGATCTAGGTGTTCATACAGCAGGACAGACGGACTGACAGACAGACAGACAGACATGGCTATATCGACTCGGCTGTTGATGCTTATCAAGAATATATATACTTTATGGAGTCAGAGATATCTGCTTTCATGCATTACACATTTCGTGACAAAGTTATAATACCCTCTGTCAGGGTATACAAATTCTCTCAATATCGGCTACCTTAAAGCTACCAAATTGAAGTCTCGTCTTACAATTTGTGCTTCGACATCTTTTTGTAAAAGGTCAAAAAATAATATAAATAGTTAATGTTTGCACAAAATGCGCGTAGCATCATGAACAACAAATCAAGGGGAAACCCACACACACGTGTCCTTTGCTAAGGTTGTCAAACATTTAACAACGTTTTGGCGATGAACAGAAGTAGATTTAGAGGGTTTTACCCCGGGTCAAGCCAGCCAACAGCAATCGCACTTTTCACACCAGGTAATTACGCATTCGACAGGTCAACCACCATTGTTAAGGGTCAGGTCAGAACGGGTAGTTGGCCAACAGCAGCAGCCAACAGGTAGCAGGCGCTGTGTTCTAAGCGCCCCAGATATAAATAATCCTGGTAAAGCACAACAGGACATCATTCACAGCGCAAACAGCAAAGCAGTCACATCCGCTCCTCTCGCTC
The DNA here is from genome assembly GCA_958299025.2 of Drosophila histrio. NCBI lineage: Eukaryota > Metazoa > Arthropoda > Insecta > Diptera > Drosophilidae > Drosophila > Drosophila histrio. The sequence continues at coordinate 3,915,474 of OY729166.1, read as the reverse complement.
CTAAATAATTGCCAACTCTTGTTAGCCAATTTTAACTGCCAGATATGGAAAGTCAACGCAATAACAGCAGCAGCAGCGGTAACAGCAACAACAACAACAATGGAAATCATCGTCGTGGCGCTCGTCCCAGCGTGGGATACTTGCTCTTTCAGTATCAGAGCGAGTTGACCCGTCGTCATGCGGAGCCCACGCGTTTATCGCGCACTAAAATTCACATTATCGATGGCCTCGTCTCTCGTACCATTCGCCATCTGAAGCATTGCAGCGTGGAGGAGCTGCAGGCCTGTAAACGGGAACTGGTCTACAAGGAGCAATTGCGGGATGAGCTGCGCAGCCTGCGACGCCGGAAGAACACAAGTTGCAGTTCGAGCTCTACTAGCTCTGACTCCAGTTCGAATTCCAGCACAACATCCGTCTCGACTGAACCGACCGTTAAAGCTCCCAGCACGCCGCCGAAGCCCCAAACAAAAGTCAGCATCTTTGGACCCGAAATATTTGTCTAACAAAACACATTACTTTTGAATTGTAGTTCTAGTTTAAGTTCTTATTTTATAATATTTGACCTTAATTGTTGACGATTAAAAATCAAAGAATTTTAAGTAAAACCAAAAATAATCAAGAGAAAAACCGTTGCAATTACTCAAAAATGTCAATTACAAGCGCTTCGTTGTAGTAGGAGTGGAAATTCCTGTTCTGAAAGCCAGTTTCCGTCTGGGCTAGTAAAATGTGTGCCGTCGAGGCAAAATGCCAGCAAACGGCCCCAGACTACAGACAAACAGTCAATACTTAGTTCCCACGAAGCTGCACCAACAAAAACCAAATTGGCCAGCTTCTCCAAACTGAACTCTTCGACTATCGTCGTCGACTTGCGACTGATAGACGCGTCCAAGACTCCGATGAAGCAAAGAATGTGGCTTAAAGTTCAATCGTGCAGCAAGTGTTATTTTTATTTCGGGTTGCATACAAAAGACACAAATATCTTTTTTTGAAACGTCAATAGCTTTATGGCCAACAAACAACTCAACTCGACAATCAGACTGAGACAGAGAGAATCTGTGTGTAAATTATGAAGCGATATGCAAATCGTCATCAAAGAGAAATGTATATTAATGAATATATTAAATGGAAACTGAGACAAATGAAAGAAATGAACTCTCTAGTGTTTACAATTTAGCTCATTAGCGGTTCAGGTTCTGTATTGAACAAATGACAGATACCCTGTTTTAATGTTGCTTTGCAGTCCACGCTAGTGACGAAAGCAGACCCCAAAAACCCAGTTGGCTGGGCTGCAGGCCACTAGCTATATATACACGGATATAGAGATCGTCTGGACCGATCGCAATGAGTTATATATCATTCGAAAGCTAATTCCTGGGATTTTAATATGACATACTATTATTTCCGATCAGTCAGAATAGTTTAGATATTAAAATGAATATTGTTCGTCACAAAACATTTGATATCAGTATATTTGGGGCTTGAATATGCTTTCGTCACTAGTCTTTTACACCGTGTAGATAGGTATGCCGCTATCTTAAATACCCTACTCATTGCCAGGGTATAATGATCAAACAGTTATGCAGTTGATTTGTTCTATTAACTAGCTTAATTATTTATACCAACTATGGTTAATGCAAGTTGCTTACCTCCTGTGTTTAGTTGCTTGAGTTATTCCGCTGGATTTGATGTATGTATGTATTTGTTGCTTTCTATTTGCATAGTTGTTGCTGATGCTGCTCTTGTTGTTGTTGCTGTTGTATTTGTACAAGGGAATTATGAACACAATGTTAATAACATGGCAAACAGAACTTGTGCCGTTTTTTTTCTTCTTACTTCTTCTCTCTTATTTTCTTCTTATTTCTTTTGAAACACTTTTCAAGCACTTGAAGTGAAATTTATCTGCTGTTGTTGCACATTTCTTATACTACACACAAAACGATCAGTAATTATTTTTAAAGCAAACCACTTCGAATTGAACGAAAGATGCAAAAAAGCGACGCGACGTCAATTTGGAGCACGAAAACGAAGCCGAAAATAACAAAAAGCTCCAAATGCAAATGCTAAAACGGACACACACACAAACACACACAAGCGATAACAAATGCAGAGAGCAATGATTTTCTTTCTATCTTCTTGTTGTTGTTGTTATTTTCTTGTAAAACGTTCGTTCTTCAGCGAAGAAGAAGACGCTACGATTACGTTTACGCGATCAGCCCCATAGAGAGCGCTGCATACGATTCACACGACGGTTCACTGACGAATGAGAATGGCCAACGTTTTGGCTGCAAGCTGCTGCGACGGCTTTAGCGTTCGAGTTCGAAAAGCATAAGCGTCGACTTCGAAAGCTGTGGCGTTCGTCAGCGCACGATTATGAGAGTAAGGAAAAGAGAGAGAGAGAGAGAGCGCTCGATCGCAAGTTCTCAGCTTAAGTCTTTCGGTTTGTGTGTGTGCATAGAACTCGTCGACGTTTTTTTTTGTTTGTTAACTATTGATTTATTGTTGTTTAACTATAACTGTTTATTGCTTGTTGCAGAGTCAGCAGCCCTAACAGTTCATAATAGTATTTCCAAAAATAAAACCGGATTAAGTTGACACACATTTAAGCGCTTCTCTGCCATGTAAAGTTATACAATTATGCTCTTGTAATACTATTTAAATGTATTTGGAATATCTATAAATTTATATTCTATTTCTTGTGTACAGCTTTCGCTGCGCTCTTGCTGACAACTTTTACTCTCGAGCTGATGCTCTCCCTCTCTCGCTCTCTGTCTGTTTCGCTGTTTGCTCTGTTTACGCCAGAAATTGCGGCATTTACTTGTCGCAGTCGCTGCGACGCTGACTTCGCCGCTGACTACGTTCGGTTCATTGCTGTTTCAGGTTTGTTTTTTTTTTTAGTCTACCCAATGACTTCTTAACGGTTCGCCACTTAATACTCTTTTTTTTGTTGTGTGTACTTTTTCTGTTGCTTTTTTGTCGTTGCTCGCACGCTGTCAACCCCCCCCCCTCCCCCTCTGTAACTCCACCATTCGCACTGCATACTTTGAATTGCAGCTGTTATTGTCATTTTGCTTTAAGCTACATACAACTTCACCTCAGTTCGGTTTGCCTGAGCGTAAATTTTTGCGGTTAGCATTGCGATTCTTCTGACTGCGTCTGCCCGCTCCTTTCCTTTTCCCTTATCAACAGACATCTCGTTGTCAGAGCAGCGTCCTCGTTGTTGTTGTTGTTGTTGTTCTTGTCGTTCTATACCCTGTGGGGTGTATTAAGTTTGTTTAAGGTATGTAACATGCATAAGAGGAAGCGTGGCCGATGCCATAAAGTGTATACAGATATTGTTGATCAGTATCAGTAGTCGAATCCATACCATCAAATCTGTACGTCTATCTGTCCGCCTGGCTGTCTGTCCGCCTGTCTGTCTGTCTGCCTTGCTATCTGTCCGTCTCTCCCTTCGTCTGTCCGTCTGTATGTCCGTCTGTCTGTTCGTCTGTCTCCCCTTCTGTCTATCCGCCCGCCTGTCCGTCCGCCCGCCTGTCTGTCCTTCTGTCTGTCCGTCTGTCTGTCTGTTCGCCAGGCTAACTGTCTGTCTGTCCGCTTGGCTGTCTGTTCGTCTTTCCGCCTGGCTATCTGTCCGTCTGTCTGTCTGTTCGCCTGGCTAACTGTCTGTCTGTCCGTCTGTCTGTCTGTCCGCCTGGCTATCTGTCCCGTCTGTCTGACCGTCTCTCGTGTGTCTCTCCGTCTGGCTGTCTGTCCTTCTGTCTGTCCGTCTGTCTGTCCATAAGAACCAAAGGATCTCAGAGATGGCAAGAGCTAGAAGCTTGAACTTGAACTCCCAGCACTGCTTATATTTTAAGGAGTATCAAGTTTATCCTCGCCAACAAATCAAGAAAAAGCGCCTAACAAGAGCAAATTTCAAGCTAGAGACTAGAGATTTGCCACACATAATAAAAATATTATGATCAGGCTCCATTCGCTCAAAACGTTGCAAATGAATCGAATAAAAAGAGAATTACATCGACAGTGAAGTTATACAACTCCTTATACTGCCGCAGGGTATTTTACTGTCGTGTTTCCCGACTCTCCTCCCTCGTTTATGTTGTATTAGTGAAGCTTTTCCATGTGCCACGCTTGTAGGGCTGCTCGGGAGCGGTTACGGCAAACCGCAGCCAGCCAGCCAGCTAGCGATATGATCTGATTTATTGTCGTAAATAGTTTGCCGGCTTGTTGTCATTTGTTGTTGAAATATTTATTTACAATTTTCACAATTGGCATTTGGCATCTGTAATTGATTTGATAGCTTTTTTGCTATTGCTGCAATTGCCCCACTTTTACTTTGCTTTCGATTTAGGCATGGCACATTATTCTTTCAATCCCCTCTACATGTTCTACTCTCCTTCTCCCCCTCCTTCTACTAAACAAAAATGTTCGCCAATTTCCATTTTCTATTTTGTTGGCTCAGCCTGAAAGTATACTTTGATTTGTCAATTAACTCAGCCAACGTTAGCCGAGACACGCACCAGTTTCACTAATTAGTCGATACTTTCAACTGCTGCATGCGATTTTTGTATGAACAACGCGAAAATCAACAACGTTGCAAGTTGTCGTTGTTGTTGCTCGAGTTGCGTGTTTGTTGCCAGCCGCATGAGTTCTTAATTAGCCCGCAATGAGTTGCCAATATGGTATTTGTAAGTACATATTTTGGTTTTTCCTCTGCTCTGACATAACAATTTTGGTCTGTCTAATTGCAGAATGCCACGCCCACGCCCCCTCTCTCCAACACCCACCCCGCCTCTGTGTTAAGTGGTATATTGGTAACGCTGTGTATTTGGATCATCTTCTAATTGCAGTTCGAACGCGTTTGGTGTATTCATCTAATGATGACAGCCAGGCCAAAACAGTTAATGAGCCATTTGGCTGGGCCCTGTTAATTTGTGGGCCGAGAGTTAAAGACAAACTTCGACAATTATCTGACATGTGCGGAAAGCTATATGGGATCGTTAATTGAACTGTTGCCCTGCCAATTATTGAAAATCAATGCCACCGTGACCCAAATTTCCGCCGATAATCCAAAAGATCTCAAGTCGTTTGCCTATCGATAAAAGTTGTTCATTCTAGTTCAATTCACTGAATTTGAGTCATTTGAGTCTTTCGTTCGTTCTCGCTCACTATCGTTCGTTCTCGTTCACTCTCATTCACTCTCGCTCACTCTTATTCACTCTAGTTCACTCTCATTCACTCTCGTTCACTCTCATTCACTCTCGTTCACTCTCCTTCACTCTAGTTCACTCTCATTCACTCTAGATCACTCTCGCTCACTCTAGCTCACTCTCGTTCACTATAGCTAACTCTCGTTCACTCTAGCTCATTCTAGCTCACTCTCGTTCACTCTAGCTCACTCTCGTTCACTCTAGCTCACTCTCGTTCACTCTAGCTCACTATCGTTCACTATAGCTAACTCTCGTTCACTCTAGCTCATTCTAGCTCACTCTCGTTCACTCTAGCTCACTCTCGTTCACGCTCGTTCACTCTAGTTCACTCTCGTTCACTCTCAGTCAGGGCAGTCTTCAGTCGTTCACTCTGAAGATTCGTTCGATCGAACTGAATCTGAACGATTCAATACAACTTAACTATCGATAACTAAAAGGGCGTCAATGTAGGCGACTTTTTTCAAGTTCATGCATCGAATTCCATAAATGTGTGTAGTCACTGCGGCAGTTCATCAAAAATCGACACTAACATATTTAAAACACCTTTTATTTTTTTGGAACAAGAACTCAACCGATAACAGTAGATAACAACGTTCAAAATGGTGTTCGCATACACTGTCGACAAGAAGACTATTCCCAGTTATATGAAATATGTAATTGGTGGCACCGCCGGCATGATGGCCACGTGTATCGTTCAACCGTTGGACTTGATCAAGACCCGTATGCAAATATCGGGTGCATCGGGAGCCAAGGAATATAGCAGCACACTGGATTGTATACGAAAGACAATACAGTCCGAGGGTGTATTGGCCTTCTACAATGGCCTCAGTGCTGGATTGTTGCGTCAGGCGACTTATACGACGGCCCGAATGGGTGTCTATCAGATGGAGGTGGAGGCCTATCGAAATAAATACCATGAGTCGCCAAAGGTGCTGGGCAGCATGATCATGGGCATCTTTGCCGGTGCAATTGGTGCACTGGTTGGCAATCCCTCGGAGGTGGCGCTGATCCGGATGATGGCCGACAATCGCCTGCCAGAGGGTCAGAGGCGTAATTATCACAATGCCGCCGATGCCATTGTCAGGATGGTCAAGGAAGAGGGTCTCTTTACACTCTGGCGTGGTTGTCTGCCGACTGTGGGTCGTGCCATGGTCACGAATATGGCTCAGTTGGCATCGTATTCGCAGTTTAAGGGTGCATTCCATAAATATATCAAGGATGGACTCTTCTTGCACATCTGTGCGAGTATGTGTTCCGGCCTGTTGACCACAATTGCCTCGATGCCCCTGGACATGGCCAAGACGCGTATACAACAGATGAAAGTTGTCGATGGCAAGCCTGAGTATAAAGGTGCCATTGATGTTATCTTGAAGGTGGTCCGTAATGAAGGATTCTTCTCTTTGTGGAAGGGTTTTACACCATATCTGGCTCGTATCGCTCCTCACACTGTCTTCGCATTTGTCTTTCTGGAACAATTGAACAAGGCCTATTTCAAGTATGTCCTCGGCGAGGAAAATCGAGGATCGGATTTGTGATATGGCGTCTAGAAAATTACCAACATCCATGTGCACTCAAGTTAAAGAAAAGAAACGCAGATAAATTAAATTCTTTGATGGAATTTCATTTGATTATCATCGTATGGTGTATTCGAGAAAAATAAACGAAATTTCGATTATTTCGAGTTGAGAATTAATTAAGCTAATTTTATATTTTTAACTCTAAATACTTTGGTTATTTCGCGATTGTGATTAAATAATCTAATGATTTCTTTTTAACTGTATTTACTTATTTATTTAATTTTACTATTTTTTTAATGAATAAAATAATGTTTTTTCTATTTTTCTAATAAATAAATTATTTCTCCTACTCTTAAATAAATTTCCCACTCACAGCTTCGCATTTCTCGTTGAGAATTAATTAATCTAATGATTACTTTTTAACTACAATTATTTATTCATTTAATTTCACTATTTTTCTAATGAATAAATAACTAATTTTACTATTTATATAGTAAATAATTAAATATATAAATAATAATATATAATATGTATAAAAATATTCTTCTAAATAAATTTCCCACTCGCAGATTCGAATTTCCCAATGAGAATTAATTAAGCTAATGATTTATTCTTAACTATAATTATTTATTCATTTAATTTTACTATTTTTCTAATAAATAAATATATAATTTTACTATTTATATAATAAATAACTAAATAATTTAATTTTCCTTCTCTTAAATAAATTTCCCTCTCACAGTTTCGCATTTCTCGTTGAGAATTAATTAATCTTATGATTACTTTTTAACTACAATTATTTATTCATTTAATTTCACTATTTTTCTAATGAATAAATAACTAATTTTACTATTTATATATTAAATAATTAAATATATAAATAATAATATATAATATATATCAAAATATTCTTCTAAATAAATTTCCCACTCGCAATTTCGCATTTCTCGTTGAGAATTAATTAATCTAATGATTTATTTTTAATTACAATTATTTATTCATTTAATTTTACTATTTTTCTAATGAATAAATAACTAACTTTACTATTTTTCTAATAAAAAATTAAATATAAATAAATAATTATATATAATATATATAAAAAATTCTTCTAAATAAACTTCCCACTCGCAATTTCGCAATTCTCGTTGAGAATTTAATAATCTAATGATTTATTTTTATCTGCAATTATTTATTAATTCAATTTTACTATTTTTCTAATAAATAAGTAATACATTTCTCCTACTCTTAAATAAATTTCCCACTCGCAGTACCGCATTTCTCGCATGCGATATATCGCTCACCATGCATTTCTCCCACGCATGCGATAAATCGCTCACCATGCATTTCTCTCATGCGATAAACCGCTCACCATGCATTTCTCCCACGCACATGCACACACACACACACTGCCAGAGAGACAGCTCTCTCACAATGCTGAGAGCCGTGAGCTGTGAGCTATGAGTGTAGATCGAGTGTGAAACTTTGTGGCTTATCAGTCTGACGCTTCGGTGCCAGTCAGTTGGGTTTGTGCAGCTCGATCGTGCGGTTCGGTTTCATTGTACAGAGCGTGTGGCGCCCAACCGAGTTGAAGACTGAGTGACTGAGACTCCTCCAGGGCTAAATTGAAGCCACTTAAGTCGAAGTAAGTAGGCAAAGGGAAGAAGAAACAAATCTGAGAGCTTAAAGTGAAGCGCATGAATCAAAAGTCGCGGAAGTGTTAATTAAAAGCCTAAATACGCTGCATACATTAGCTTTAAATGTGTCGCACTTACTACGAACGGGAGCTGGAAACTGTATGAGAAGAAGCTCTGGAATCTCTCTGGATAATTTAAGTAGTCAAACAGAAAGTGCATTGTGTGTGTGTGTGTGTGTGTTTGTATCTGTATCTGTATCTTGTAGCTACTACTTAACATCTACTTTGAAGGTCAGTTTGTGTTACGGTGGTCTCATAAAATGATAAATCAATAATTAAGTGCAAAATCAAAAAAGTTCTATAGACAGTGCCATAAATTCTTTAGTTTCGGATACGGGCCTCCCCCCTCTCACTCTCTGTTGGGTAAGTAAGTAGTATCAAAGTTTTTTTTCTTATCTCCACTTAGTTAATGTGACTAAAATATGGCAGGCAATTGGCCAGTCGTCGATTGATCAGTTTGATTGATGGGGATTTTGTTTGTTATAGTACTATAGCATAATCTGATAAATTAAACGAAATTATTGCATCGTAAATTCAAAATGTTTGATGTTATATAAAATACAATGAGTGTGTTTGTGTGTTTATCTAATTGCATGCTGATGATGGTTGATGATTTAACTGTGAGAGCGTAACTGACATCATAAATAAGCTCAAAACAAACTGACGAATGCAGTTAATCCCCTCACTCTCCCACTCCCTTCGCTCCCTTCACAACTTTTGACAGAATCTTGTTCCGACACTTCGATTAACTCAACCTGTAAACTGCTCGTAATTTCAGTTGAACAGGTGAAAAAGGTAGGGCAAAGTTGCGACTCGGGAAAACAATTACTTACATATTTGTCCAGATTATTTGAATCTAGTTGATAATGAGCAGAGCTGTGTGAATGACGCCTAGAACACTGGGCTTTATTTGCTTATAAGTAGTACTAATAATGCCCAAGATTAGAAGAAGTACTATAAGCAACAACCTAACGACAATTGACTGCATTGTTCACAGTTTGAATACACCCTGTAAGTGTTAGCAGTAATAGTTAGTTTAATATTGTTTAAAACAGAGTGTAGCTAAAACAGTTATTAACCAGTTGGGTGCAGCGAGTCAGTATTCTTTGTTATTTTTGACACGCCAAAGATTTCATACCCTTGCAGAGCCCTCAAGCACTTTTCAATCGATCTTTCCTATGGCAGCTATATGATATAGTGATACGATTTATACCAAATTTGGTAGGGATGTATAAGACATGACCAAATGCATAATCTGTGAGTTTGGTTGAAATTTGTTGAAAAATAAAAAAGTTTGTCATACAAAAGTATGATTTTCGACCGATAGTTCCTATGGCAGCTATATGATATAGTGATCCGATCCGGGCAGTTCTGACATATGTACTGCCTGCTGCATAAAGACTGATCTGTACCAAGTTTCAGCCAGATAGCTTTAAAATTGAGAGACTAGTTTGCATAGAAAGAGACGGACAGACGGACTGACGGACGGACAGACAGACAGATGGATAGACAGACAGATGGATAAACAGACTGATGGATAGACAGACAAACAGATGGATAGATGGACGGATGAAAAGAAGGACAGACAGACAGACAGATGGACAGACATACAGAAAGGCGAACATTCGTACTGACAGACAGACAGATTGATAGACAGACAGAAGGACAGACAGAAGGACAGACAGACAGACGGATAGACAGACAGACAGACAGACAGACAGACAGACGGACAGACAGCTGGATAGATAGACAGGCGGATAGACAGACGAACAGACAGACAAACAGCTGGATAGACAGACACACAGACGGACGGACAGACAGACAGGCAGACAGACAGACAGACGGAAAGGCGGACAGACAGACAGACAGATATATAGAAAGACGGATGGACAGACAGACACACAGACAGACAGACGGACAGACAGCTGAATAGACAGCTGGATAGACAGACAGATGGATGGACAGCTGGATAGACAGACAGATGGATGGACAGACAGATGGACAGTCTTAAAGATGGACAGACAGACATACGGATGGACATACAGACACACAGACTTACATACCTATATCGACTAGGCTGCTGATGCTGATCAAGAATATATATACTTTATAGGCTCTGAGATGTCTGCTTTCATGCGCTACACATTGCGTGACAAAATTATAATACCCTCTGCAAGGGTATAAATATATTTTATATATACTTGGAGTGTTTGTAAGCTTAAAAGTTCCCTAAACTGTTTGCTTTGCAATCATTTTACTTTCTTCTATCAAATGTTATATTAACAAAAATCTGTTTTAGCAAGTTAACTTTACTCAGAGTATTTTAAAGTCCTTCAATTTAGCCACTAAATACATATTAAGTTTACTTTCTGCAGGGTATTTTCAAGTCGTTAACTACAATTGAAACCATCTAACTTGTTTGCTTTGGCAATTAAAAATTTGTTGTTTACATTTGATTTATAATGGAAAACACTGCGCCGAGAGTTGGCAACCAAATTTGGCCAAGATCTGTGCAATGTTATTATTATCATATTATTATTGTTATTGTGGTTGTCGTTATTGTTGTTGTCGTTGTTATTGTTGTTGTCGTTGTCGTTATTGTTGTTGTCGTTGTCGTTATCAACTGACTTGATTAAAGTGCTACAAGACAAACAGAAAAATGTTTAAATGTTTGCATGCAGCTTAGCAAGAAAATTTACATGTGTGTGTTTGTGTTCAAGTGTGTGTATAAATTTAATTGCATAATGTCTCTATGTATGCGTGTGTGTGTGTGTGGGCGTGATTGTATGTATGTATGTATGTGTGGCAAATACATTTAATTCGGCAATTGGCAAATACAATTTTAATTTAATTAAAATACCATTTCGTATTATACGCATTTTGTAATTGCTTTAGTCCCATTGGGTACCAAAAATATTCCATTAGCATTTTACCAATTTGCATCCATTCAGTTACTAATTTGCCACACTTGCCACACGTCCAGTGACTGCATAAGATACATATTTAAATACGAGAGCAACTGACAACAAGCTCTGTCTCTGTCTCTCTCTCTCTTTGTATCTGTCTCGCTCTGTCTCGCTCTGTCTCTCGCTATGTGTCACAATTGACTGGAAAGCCTAATTAGCTGAGCTGTCTATACATTCACTTGTCAACATTGTTAAAAATAAACAATGACACTACTGTCTGCTTAATATTAAGTAATTATAATAACACCATGAATTTATGATACTCTGCCGAATTGTAGCTATTGAAAAGAATTGTCTAAATATGTTAAAATCTGTGGATATTAAAGAGAGTAGTAGATAAACTAATATACATAGTATGTAACATAGGGTATAAGTTGAAGCAACGACAATCTGTATTAACATCTAAGGTATATCGATACCAGCAGCGTTATCGATATTAGCAGTCGCATTAAGTCCAAGTGAACTGTCGGAATCAGTCGCTGTGAACTGTCGGAATCAGTCGAGATGAACTGTCGGAGTAAAGCAGCAGCAGCAGTCAGTCAGATGTCAGCCGTAAAGATTAGTAATCGGAATCTTTAGTGAGCAAGTCGAGCAGCTAAGGATTGACGAGAAGTATTTAAAAGATGTATCCAGTATTTTAAAGATTAAATACTAAGGATTGACAAGAAGTATTTGAGAGAAGTATCGAGTATTTTAAAGATTAAATATTATAGATTGACAAGAAGTATTTGAGAGAAGTATCCAGTATTTTAAAGATGAAGTACTAAGGATTGACAAGAAGTATTTGAAAGAAGTATCGAGTATTTTCAAGAGGAAGTTCGTTGTCAGCCGTATAACGTCAAATAAGCCGATCTGCCGCTCTTTTACTATTTAATAATAATATACTAAAACAGCAAGTAGTTCATATAATAATATAATAAGTAAACTCTGGTTAATATATAATTAACCTTACACATATTTGACTAAAGATATAGCTGATTTTTTTATTATTTATGCAATATTTTATAGTAGAACAATTGATGCCATTTCGAACTGTATATTTTTGAAATATATACAACTTTGTTAACAATATATTAGACCCTTAACTTTAAAAAAGTGCAAGGGTCTATTAAGTTTGTCAAAAAAAAAACAAAATGGTGCGTAACAAGTCGCAGGAAGTCTGGCAGACCCCATAAAGTATATATATTCTTGATCAGCAACAACAGCCGCGTCGATATAGCCATGTTCTTCCGTCTGTCCGTCCATCTGTCCGTCCATATGTCCGTCTGTCCATCTGTCCGACGGTCGGTCTGTCCATCTGTCCGTCCGTCCGTCCGTCCGTGAGTCTGTCTGTCCGTCCGTCCGTCCATCTGTTCGTCCGTCCATCTGTTCGTCCGTCCATCTGCCCGTCCGTCCGTCCATCTGCCCGTCCGTCCGTCCATCTGCCCGTCCGTCCGTCCATCTGCCCGTCCGTCCGTCCATCTGCCCGTCCGTCCGTCCATCTGTCCGTCCGTCCATCTGTCCGTCCATCCGTCCGTCCATACGTCCGTCTGTCCGCCCGTCCGTCTGTCTGTATGAGCACCTAGATCTCAGAGACTATAAGAGCTAGAGTCACCAAATTTAGTATGTTAGTTTGTAATTCAGTACCAGTTTATGTTAAAATTGTGCCACGCCCCCTTCCACTTCCGTAAATCGATAACAAAATTCTTAAAATCCCATATAATGAAAAAAAATTAAAGCTAGAGTTCTGAATTTTGGGCATACAAGACGAGGATCAGCGTCATAATTCATCCTGAAAATTTCATCGCCATCGGATAATAATCTCTGAATTTACTAAAAAGAAACTTTGATTCCCATATAGTGATCAATTTAAAAACTGAAGCTTTCTTCTATATCCTAACGTGTGCATATCTTTTTTTAAACAGCACTTCATCACACATATAGTATGTATAACCCTCTATACCCTACTTTAATAATATAATCGACGTGCGTCGTCTGTAAGTGTGGGATTTTTGTTGTTGATCATATTAATAATAATTTCAAATTGAAACGGGAAAAAAAATCCAATTAAATGACAATTGCACGATTTGTATATGGTATGTGAATTAAACCCCCCCAATAATTAAGTTTTTATTTGCTAAGAGCAATCAATGAGCCGCCAATTGGACGGGTAAACCAAAATATATATACATAAGTCAACAACCTGGTTGGCAAAAAAAAAAAAATAATAATTTTAAATAAATAATGTGACAACATAACTGCGATTGAAGCGGCGTTCACACACGTGTACAAACAAATAAATAGAAAATTAGACAATATCGACTATTAAATACCCTATGGTAAATAGTCTAAGATAAGAGCCCTTTACTAAATAGTCTAAGACAAGAGCCCTACTATTAACTACCCTACACTAAATAGTCTAAGACAAGAGACCTACTATTAAATACCCTATACTAAATAGTCTAAAACAAGAGCCCTATGTATTTTATGCTAAATGTATCTAACTTGTAAAGTTACTTAGACATTAATCTGTATGTTGTAACTAAGTATCTTTAACTGGGAACTCAGAAATAAGTATCTACACGGTGTGTCTAAGTCGCTTATGCAAATTTACTTGAGATTTTTTCTACTATCAGCGAGAAACCGCACGAGATCTCAAATCTTGCTGCTGACAGTCTGTCTATCTATCTGTTGTTGTTGTGGTTGTATTTAAATGCAGCCTCAACTGGTTTATTAGACGCCGACATCATTTGACGCGTCTGCCACAGTTTCAGTCAGCAGTCAGCAGTCAGCGATCTGCGGTTTGGTCACATGACACAAAATAAAATCAAAATTATTATTTTATATACCTAAACACACCAAGTACATACTTAGTGTTTGTTTTTTTGTTTGTTTACTAAACGCAATTAGCTAATCATAATAATGTATATTAAAACAAGTCGGTCAGTTGAGCACACGCGACAGTAGAAAACCCTGTGCAGGTCTTAAAAAACATATTTTGATTATAAGTTGAAATTGCTTTTATTTATATGTATACAGATTTTTAAATATTCCTTAATATCTCCTTTATTTATGGGTCGATTGCTATGAAACTTGCAGCAAATTGTTCATCGTGAGTTATACTATCTGTTATGTTAGGCTGAGTTATCCTAAAATTTGAGGCAATAACAGTTTCTTAAGATTTGCGTGGGTGGTGAGATATCAAAAATTTAAAATAAACTGGATCAGCGTATGGTATTTAGGAACCTACCGAATTTGAAGTCTCTAGCTCTTATAGTTGCTGAGATCGATGCGTTCTTACAGACGGACTCACGGACGAACGGACGGTCAGACGGGCGGACGATAAGACGGACGGACGGACGAGCTGACGGACGGACGGACAGACGGACGGACGGATGGACGGACAGACGGACGGATGGACAGACGGACGGATAAATGGACAGATGGGTGGACAGATGGACGGACTTACAGACGGACGGATATATTGAAGGAGAGACGGACGGATGGACGGACAGGCAGACTAACGGACAGACGGACGAACAGACAGCCGGACGGACAGACAGACCGACGGACAGAAGGACGAACGGACGGACGGACAGACAGACCGACGGACGAACAGTTGTCAATCGACTCGACTATTGATACTGTTCAAGAATATATATACTTTATAGGGTCGGAGATGCCTCCTCAGACCTGTTACATACATTCACACAAATACATTATTCCCTTTTTTGTCCATTTTAGTTATAGTACATAAAATTTAATTAAAGTTATCAAAGGTCAGTGGGTAATTAATAGGGTTTTGTGGTGTTTTAAGATGATTTTCGATGCGTAGATGTGAATGTGAATTTTATGCATTCATTTTTATTGGACTGGAGCACGCAATGCCGACAGGGTCAAAGGTCAGCGTGTCACATGCTCTACACTATTCTCAACTCGGAGGCCACAAATTTGCCAGCGAATATAAATTTTGCCGCCCGCAAGCAGATAAGCAAAACAAAAAAAAAAAGAAAACATCAACCTCGACGTTGACGTTGATGTCGCATCTTTGAGATACTTTATAGCTCATGATTATCATTCCGAGAGATGCGTGTGCTCGTGCATGGCTACAATTTGTCTACGAGCTGCTGCGAAGCTGCAATTTTCGAATTAAGACAATTGTGCGACATGAATTACAAAAGTTCTAAGTAAACCGTATCTGAATCTGTCTTTGTCTTTGTATCCGTATCTCACACAAATAGCAAAAAAAAAATAAAACCAAACCCGTCTCGCCTGCTGCAAATCAATGCCAAAAGTAATGCAAATTTCTATCTTTCTTCTATTTTATTTCACAACGCTTGCCAAAAATAAATTGAATTTTAAATGAGCGTAGACGAGTGGGAAACAAAAACAAATGGGTGCACAAATACTACGACATGTAGCTCAAAATTCCTTCAGCCTTAACAAGTGTCATCAAATATTTACATAAGACAGAATCCAGCCGCAAACAAATCACAAGAAAGTGCAAAAGAGTTGTGGGAGAAAACGAAGAGGAAATACTCTTTTTAATGATGTTAAATGAGGTAGTAAATATGTGTAACAAATGCTAGTAAAACATAAAATATAAAACATTAAATATATAATTAAATCAATTTAATTATTAAATAAAAAGCGTAAATAAAATTAACACAATTATTACTTTATTTAATCGTTTTATTTATGGATTATATAATATATTTATAATGATATTTATATATAAAATTGTTGCATTAAAATTATCATTAATTAAAGCAAATAAAATAAATATATACTGACACTGCTTTAGTTTTGTTATTTTTGAAAATTAAAGACTCTAAATATGTGTAACAAAAGTAAGAAAAATTTAAACTTCAGCGCCATTAATTAAAGCAATTTAATTAGTAAATAAATAAAGTAAATAAAGTAAACAAAATTATTACATTAATTCATTAATTTATATATCTAATAAATAAAATATATATAAATATATTTATATATAAAATTGCTGCATTAAAAACATCATTAATTAAAGTAAATATTAATAATACAAATATCATTAAGATACATAATTGAAAAATAGTTTAAACCTAAATACAGACACTGCTTTAGGTTTGTTATTTTGAAAAATTAGAGAAAGTCAGTGAAACTTTAATCTTCATCGGCATTAATAAAATCTATTTAATTATTGAATAAAATGCGTAAATAAAAGAAACACAATTATTACTTTAATTAATCGATTTATTTATGGAATACATAAAATATTTAAAATGATATTTATATAAAATGGTTGGCAATTAAAACATCATTAATTAAAGCAAATATTAAAAATAAAAAATATCATTAATATACACAATTGAAAAATAGATTAAACATAAAAACTGACACTGCTTTAGTTTTGTTATTTTTAAAAATTAGAGAATATATAGTATACTATTTTAATAATTACTTTATTTAATCAATTTATATATGTAATATATAAAATATTTATAATTAAATTTATAAAAAATTGTCTGTGTTAAGCTCTGCATTTAAAACATCATTAACTAAAGTAAATTTTAATAATAAAGATATCATTTAAATACATAATTGAAAAATAGATTAAACATATAAACTGACACTGCTTTAGTTTAATTATTTTTTTGAAAATTAAAGACTCTAAATGTTTGTAACAAAAGTTAGTAAAAGTTTAATAATCAGCGCCATTAAATCAATTTAATTATTAAAAAAAGGGAAAATAATATAATCAAAATTATTGCTTTAATTAATCGATTTATTTATGGAAAATATAAAATATTTTAAATGATATTTATGTAAAATTGTCTCTGTTAAACTTTGCAATTAAAACATTATTAATTGAAGCAAATAATAATAAAAAAAAGTAATCATTAAGATACACAATTGAAAAATAGATTAAACCTAAGTACTAACACTTATTTTGTGTTGTTATTGTTTTTGAAAATTAGCAACTCTAGTATACTATTTTGATAAGGGCTTACGATCAAAGTCTATTTACTGTTGTATTAAATATAATAATAGGTTTTAAATTGCATTTGCCTATCTAAGTAGTAGCATCTGTTCTAGTAAGCTGCTTGGCTCTTAGTAAAACCCATTTATTTTGATAACATATACTATACTAGTTAGTTGCTCTCTCGCTTAGAGATAGACCCCGTATGCGAATTGCATTGAATTGTTGCTGACTTGTGTGTGAATTTGTATATACATATATTTATACACCTTGTGTGTCGCCTACTTTAGCCTTGGTCCCTGTAAATAAGTATATACATATACATACATACATATATATATCTCTGGCTTTTGTCTCAGTCTCAGACTCATGCCTCGGTCGTGTGGCATATCAGTGGCAATTTTCCAATTGACGCCTATTACGTTTAATCGTAGCAGTGACCCAAGTCCAGACGAACTTAAACTAATAATGTGCACAGTTTAATGGCTAAGCCGCAACAAATCGCCCCCGGGCCAATCCCAGATACACCCAACACCCATCTATACACACACACACACACACACACACACCGCACAACAAGACCAACAGAAGACCACATGACATGTGTGTGGGTTCATAAGGCACGGGTTGTGTATGGGATTGTGGATACCCAGTCGGAAAGTGACAGAGTGCCTACTGATATAGTAGGCAATGCTTTTCGACAGTTTTGCGTGCATTGATGAAATTACCGCTGCTAAACAAGCAGTATTGTGTGGTGTGTGTAAGGGATTAGATTTTTGGTTAACAATAAGCAGCATTGTGAATGCGACTGCTAGGATTCGTGGCCAAGCACAAAGAAAAGTAAGCAGCGTTGTAATCAGCATTAGGCTTCGGCCACGCATTGAGCGACTGAGCAACTGAGCGACTGAGCGACTGAGCGACGCTCTCTCGAGCGAGTGGCCACGCAGCCGCTGAGCGAATTTCGTGAGCGTCAGAGCGACGCGTCGCTCAGCGCTAGAGTCGGTTTTAGTTTTTAGTGCATCGCTGAGCGACGAGTTGCGTACAATGCAAAAAATCTGCATAGAATCTTTGATTTCGGCTGATTGTCAAAGCCTTAACAGCAAGTCAAATGACTCGATTGACATGCTTAAATATTGACTAAATCTAAGTGATGAAACTCGCCATATTCATCTCTTGTTCGATTTATGGGATAAACAGCAAACCTACGCTTTCGCAATATGTATAATTGCCTGTATTTGCTAGTATGGCTTTCGGAAAGACTGCGTAGAACTTCTTTAAAATAATAACAACTAAACAATTCGAGAGAGCGTCGCTCTGTGCGTGGCCACCTCACTTAAAACGATCGCTCAATAACGTCGCTCGAGAGAGCGTCGCTCAGCCGCTCAGTCGCTCAATGCTTGGCCGAAGCCTTACATAGGCAAAGAATCGCTTACAGCTTCCAAGTAAGCAACACGTAAGCGATCAACTCAGCGCGGGATTGCCCACTGGGTATGGCTATGTGTTTGTTGTGTGTGGCTGAGTATGCGTGCGTGACGCCGCTTTATAGTTGTTGTTGTAGCTGTTGTTTCTCTTGTTGTTGCTGCTTAGCACGCTAACTAGCATTGTCGCCATCGCTATTGCCGCTAGCGACGTTGACTGCGCCGCTAACTGCGCGGCTGACTGCGCTGCTAACGCCGCTTTAAGTTAAACATTTGCGCTGGCTTTAGTCGCAACGCGTAGGTCAAAGCAAGTGGATTCGATAGAAGTTGCCCCCGTTTATCCTGGACAAGCAATTAGCACATTGCAACCCCATTCAAAAGGGTCAATGCCGTCTCTCGAGTGCGGTGGGATATTGTAGGCATTGCGTATACGACACGTTGTCCAGCCAAATATGCCTCAAGGTCTTTTTTGCGTTTAATCAAGCATCGGTGCGGCTTAACGGTACAGACCCGTATACGGTTTTGATCCAATCCATGGATTGGCAGTGTTTCAATTGTGTCTGATTTTCACGCAAATATAATCCTCAACTCAACTCAATTCGACTTTTGCTGCTGCTGCTGCTGCCGCTGTCCGCTTTCCGTTGTGATTTCGTTTCGTTTGTGTTTCGTGACTTGAGTAAAAGGCAAAAGTTGATTCATCAGCCGCAGGATACGCTCCCACACACACACACACACACACACACACACACACACACACACAGAGATACAGATACATTTGCCTGTTTTCGTATGCGTCAGCAGAAATAAAATAGTGAAAATATAAAACGCAATACAACGACTGCAACGACGCACAGTGGCTCACTAATGTGGCAAAAAGGGACTCCCTGCAAAATCCTTAAATGCAGTTTGTTAGAGAAATGTCCAAAGTTTATAAGTGCGTTTATTTTTTTTAATTTGGTCAAACAGTTTCAGCGGTAGAGCCCAGCAAACATAAACATTTTTTTCGGTTTTCTTTATTAATAGTGTTTATTATAAAAAATTGTTCGTCTCACTAACGTGGCAAAAATAGACTCGGTCATTTCACGACCTGGAATATCCTTAAATGCAGTTTGTTAAAGAATTGCTTAAAGTTTATAAGTGCGTTTAGTTTTTTTAATTTGGGCAAACGGTTTCAGCAGTAGAGCCCATCAAACATGAACCAATTTTTCTTTTTTTATTAATAGTGTTTATTATACAAAAATGGTTCGTCTCAATAACGTGGCAAAAATAGACTCGGTCATTTTACAACCTGGAAAATCTTTAAATGCAGTTTGTTAGAGAATTGCCTAAAGTTTATAAGTGCGTTTATTTTTTTTAATTTGGGCAAACGGTTATAGCGCTAGAGCCCAGCAAACATTAACAATTTTTGCGTTTTTTTTTAGTAATATGATTTTTATATGAAAAATTGCTCATCTTTGCAATGGAATTGTATGCAAATGGTTCAATGAATTATCAGTTCCTTAATTTTATCTAATAGCTGTGCCAATTCTAAAGCGAATGGTATATAGAATGTTGTTATTTTTTTATTTGTCAGTATTTTGACATAGTTCTTGAACTTTACATAGTCTTTTAACATAAAGCTCAGGCTAGTGCAGGCAAGCGGTTATAAACACACATTATTCTGTGAATATTTCTGCAACAACTTTTATTATTATTAGTTGCCAGATAGTTCCAGTTAAATGCTTTTAAATACCATTTAAATTTTAGTGATATCTTATTTGGTTCAAAAGATATGACTTTTTGCAAAGTAGTATGAGAAAACGAGACACTGTGCGACGTATCCTTGAAGCTTGTAAAGCACACACGCACACACACACACACACACACACACACAGGCGAAAGCGTGCACACTTTGACCTCATTTTGGGCGAACCGTTTTGCCTGCCAACCCCCCCACCCCCGCTACCCCTTACCCTACACGCCCTCAACCTTCTACGTTACGAGTGTGTGTGTGTGTATCGTTCAATGTCTACGTGTGTTTGCACAAGTTTCCTTTTTGTGTGCGCGTTATAATGATTTAAGCGTGTTACACACACACACACACACACAGGAAGTGACTTAAATCAATAAGTTGGCATATCATCAGTTAAACAGGATCAAGGATGCGCTTTTTAACGCATCAAATAACCCAAAACTCAACTGCAAATCCAATTCAATCCCATCGAATACACTTGAATTGCAAACAATTTTTTTTTCTCAATGTGACACTTCAATTTGTTTGTAAATTGCAAGTAATTAAGCCATTTCCCAGTCAGTTAATAAAATTATACAAACATAATCAATTGAACTAATATATATATATATATAAATATATTTATATATATATATATTTATACTTAACTGCGTGCACTTGTTAAAAAAGCCATAAAGTATTTGAATGAGTGTTTAAAAAAAATGAAATGAAATTAATACGAAATTCATTTTTGATGTTTAAATGAAAACGTGCTACAAATTATGCAAATTGCGTATATATTAATATGCTAATTTGCAGCTAATAAAAATATGTATTTAAATAAATATTTTCATATAATTGCAAGCAAGAAAATATGCAAAAAAAAAATATTATAAAATAAACGTAAATTTGTAAATAATTCCACTGATTATTTATTTTTATTTTGGCAAACAATTTTAAATGTGTTTTTAGTGCATAAATTGAAAATCAAATAAAAATAACAAGAAATAATAATATATAGTGCTCATAAATGCTATCTATATAATAAAATAATGCTCACTATTGAAAATTATTTAAAGTTCATAATAATAATAAAAGTGAAATCGAAATTCTCCCGTTTCAAATGCAAACTCAAATTGATTTTCTTTGCCTGATAAATATATTTTATAAAATTATCTGCAGATTAAAAAAAAAGACTGTTTAGCTTTTGCAATGTAAACAGAAGTTAAGCCTAAGCAAATAATAACAAAGTGATAAGAATGTAAGCAATGAAGTACAAAAAGTACAAAAGATACAAATAACAAGCCAAACAGTCGGCAGCCCGACCGTAATATACCCTGTGGCTCTACAGGGATCCGCTCAAATTCACTAACAATCTAGTTCTCTTGTAATTCGTTTTTTTCTATTTGTGGCCGGAATATCGTGCTGAAATTTTCTGGACACATCAACCCCGAGCTACTCATCATGTGTGCCAAATTTCAAGTCTCTAGCTGCAAAACTGTTTTTGTTATGAGCTTTTTCTGGATTTGTGGGCGAAGGGGGCGTGGCATACAAAATTAAAGATAATCATGATCTGCCTGAAAATATTACCAGTGCTGGGAGACCAAGTTGAAGCTTCTAGCTCTTAACATCCCTGAGATACTTTCGTTTATACGGAGGGACCGACGGACAGACGGGCAGACGGACAGATGGACATGACTCTATCGACTTGGCTGGTGATGCTGATCAACCACGCTTCCTTCTGCCTGTTACATACTTTTAACCAAACTTAATATACCCCCACAGGGTATAAAGACATACAAATAATAAAAAGTGTGCATTTATTCAAGTTGCAAAATATATTTTTCTAGTGCATAAATAAATACAATTTAAATATTTAACAACAAACAATACGAAGAAAGGAAACGAAGTACATGGAAAAAGTGAAGTAATTACAAAATTACTTTTAATACTGTGAGTGTATATATGAGAGTGTGTGTGTGTGTGTGTGTTGTATGCATGTTGTAAGTGCATAAACTCTTGACTTAAATCATTATTTAAGAGAATCGCAGCAACAGTTCGCTTCTTGAATGGCCAAGTTATGACACGTCACGTGCTGGCAGCTGGCAGGGTAAGGCAGCATTTAGTTACTTATATTAAGTATTTATAAAGAAAATGCATGTAGTACGTGTATTTATATTAAACTAGTACAACATAACATAATTAAGTCAAATGTAACACTGAGCTCAATTAAAATGCCTTGCACGCCAGCAACATTAAAAAAAGTGCATAATTCTTTGCTCTCTCTCTCTCTCTCTCTCTATTACACTCTCACACTCTTGCTGTCTCTGTCTGCTGAACGTCAGCTGTCAGTTTGGGTAAATGGGCACACACAAACAACTTCATTACAAAGCAAATGCAAGCAGGCAAATTAAACAATAATTATTTATGTATACAATAACAAAAGAACAGACAATTATAATGCATATGGAGCAAGCGAGACGGAAACTTCACACACACACACACACACAAACACACAAACACACACAAGAGTCCGACTCAGCCAACCGTGTAAATTTCATTTAATAATTCTAAACATCCTTCTATGTGTGTGTGAGTGACTCAAAGTTGCATCAACTTTTAGCTAAATTCAAGCAATTATTGTTTAATTTAATGGAATAGTTTTCGACTTTGAAGCAGCAGCGGCAGCGGCAGCGGCAACGTCAACGGCATAAATGCCATTAAATCATTTTTAAAGTACTTAAAAATAATTTAATTTATTAGTGCAATATGTTGATACAGTGCGGCTTAACTAAGTGTTGCCAGTTATGTTGAAATTTTCTTATGTTACTCCAAAATTGACAGAACAAGAATTCAAATTAGTTTGAGAAATGTTTAAGACTGATTCAAGATGCTTGAATCAATTTGTAGTGTAAGTTATCTGTGTGGCATTTGTAATTTCTTTTTTAATATTGCTATGAATTGTTTTATATTGAACTTGCAACTGTTTAATTTAGTTGATAATGTTGTCTGAGCAATTGTTTATTTGTTTATAGATATTATATATATATAAAGTAACTTGTTATATATTCTAAGTCAGAAATAGTCTTGGCACTAGTTGTGAATTGATTTGAAATCATTGAAAAATGCTTTAGCATTTTGTTTTTACTTAAATGAAGCTGGAATTCATAGATAAATAAGACAAACTTCTATTCAATCGCCCCAATTCGAACTCATAGTCATTAATACTCATCAGAAGAAGATCGAAGAATATTAAGGCATCTATTCCCAGTAGAAATTAGTCGCAGAACTAGTTATACCCTTGCAGAGGGTATTTTAATTTTCTCACGAAATGTGTAACGCATGAAAGCAGATATATCAGACTCTATAAACTGTATATATTCTTGATCAGCATCAACAGGCGAGTCGATATAGTTCTGTCTGTCTGTCTGTCTGTCCGTCTGTCTCTCTGTTCAGCTGTCTGTCCGTTTGTCTGTCTATCTAGCTGTCTGTCCGTCTGTCTGTCCGTCTGTCTGTATGTCCGTCTGTCTGTCTGTCCGTCTGTCTGTCTGTCTATCTATCTTACTGACTGTCGGTTCGTCTGTCCGCATGTCTGTCTGTCCAGCTGTCATTCCGCCTGTCCGTCTGTTTATATGCAAACTGGTCTCTCACTTTTAAAGCTATCTAGAGAAAACTTGGTACAGATCAGTCTTTTTGCTGCACGCAATACATATGTCGGAACCAGCCGCATCAGATCACTATATCATATAGCTTCCATAGGAACAATCAGTCGAAAATCATACTTTTGTATGACAAACTTTTTTATTTTTCAACACACTACAACCAAACTCATAGATTATGCATTTGGTCATGTCTTATTTAGCCTGGCCAAATTTGGTATAAATCGAATCACTATATCATATAGCTGCCATAGGAAAGATCGGTTAAAAAGTGCATTCTGCAAGAGAATGAAATCTTTGACGTGTCAAAAATAACAAAGAGTACTGACTTACTACACCCTACTGGTTAGAAATTGTATTTGATAACAAAACTATCACTGAACTTTAAATACCAAAAGATTTCCTGTATTTTGCTACTGATTATTGCTATGCAATTTGCTGAAGACTTAGATTATTATTGTAGCAGGCCGATAGCTTTACCGATGTTCCATCGCTAGCATTAACATTATTTATCTGCCCATACCTAATGTTCTGCATCGGTTAATTTGCACATATATTAGCTATCTCACTTAAGCTAACTAGAATAAGCATAGAGACATATAGCATGGTCTCGCTCTGGCAGGAATCTAATGGCTGCTGGCTGACGCGAGTCCAGTCTTGATCGAACGAAAGAATAAAGCAGATGTTGTTGAAGAAGTCTAAGTGTTTTAATCATTTTTATCGGCTACATTATTATATTATTATATTTTAGCCAATACCCACTGTACTTACTTGTCTGCCTATGGTGGCTTAGCAGTTAAACTCGTATGCCTGCAGTGTTCTTTTTTCCTATGCCATGTCTTCTTAGCAATTCGCGTTTGCCGCCCACGCAGTTAGCAAGCTTTCTTTATGTGTTCATTCATGCAGCGTGACTTTTATTATGCCACACAGACACACATTTGCTATATGTGTGTGTGTGTTTGTTGTGCCCTCGGCTGCTGCTATTACTAACAACCACAACAATAACAACAAATGCAACAACTGGCGCCATTGTCAACGTCACTTAATATACAAATTTCAGTAAATATTTATACATGCACGCATACACACTCAAACTGAGTCAGAAACGGCTGCAATTTCCGCTAGTGTCGTAGCTTTACCCGATAGCTGTCATCCTAGTGCTAGACCAGACACAGCAGCCAATGTGCCCAGCTCAACCCGAACCCTTCCCCCCCCCCCCCCGCCAACCAACTCAGACCACACCACTGTATACGTTTATACGAGTTCGCTGCTCACCACCCACAACAACAATTCGTTCAATTTCAAGCAATCAAGTTATTTTAATTCATTACGCTTACGCGGGGCAACACTTTGGAGACATGCACAGCAACAGTAACAACAACAACAACAATAGCACAATAACCGTGCCACGCCTACCCAAGAGCATTGGGGGCAAGTGCAACAACTGCATGTATGTATGTATTTGCCTGACGATGTCTGACACCAGCATTTGTCGCGTACAGAGCGTGCTGTGTCAATGTGTTTTTGTGTGTCTGTATTCTGATAGAGTGTATGTGTATTATTTGCATGTGTTTATATTACATACACCCACATACACACATACACACATACACACGTACACACACATGACTATCAAAATGTCAGACATCTGTCATTTAATTTAATTTGACTTCACTTGCTTTCATTTGTTCACACACTGCTTCTTCTCCTCGCCATCTTCTTCTGCTACGCTCTTTTCCATTTCGCCTTTCTTCTTCTTCTCTCTTCACTTTCCCTGTGCGACTTTTGTGCGCTTTTTTTTCCACGCGAAGGCGTCGACGCCTGCCTCAAAACGTGCAATTTAGTGTGGGCGGGGCCGTCGCTTGTGTTGTTTCTGTTGTTATAGCTGTTATTACTGCCATTGCTCTTGTTGTTCTTGTTGTTGTTGTTCTTCTTGTTCTTGTTGTTGACGTTCTCTGAGCTGTGTGAGACACACACGCGCATAATTTAAAACGTTTTTCCCTCGTCAGTAAAAGCCAAGAAAATGGAAAAGTCTCGCTGCAACGAAGTTTGCATACGCTTAAAACGAAAACAATTTAAGTTAAACTGTTGTTTAATTTGTGGTTAAGCTTAAAAATTTGTTGAACTTCGTTGATGTCGTTGCAGTTTATGAAGTTTATGCATAAATAATAAATTATTGTAAAAATGATATGTAGAGCAGGCCGATAGCTTTACCGATGTTCCATCGCTAAGCTGTTAACATTAACATAACATTGGTTCACTTGCATATATATTAGCTATCTCACTTTAGCTCACTAGAATAAGTATAGAGACATATAGCATTGTCTCGCTCTGGCGGAAATCTCGGGATCTGATGGCTGCTGGCTGCAGTGTAGCCATTTTAGCTATTTTATTGCTAGATTAAGCTATTTTGAAATTGCGAGCATTGCTAGAACATTTGTTGAAATGCTATTAGCTAAAAATCTAGCTATTTTCAAAAATAATTTGTCTACTTATAACGCCTTATTCCTAGTTCATGCTTCACCCGAAGTAAAATAGTTTCTTCAATATTTTCTAAATTTATTATCAGATCGTGATGAAAATTTCAGAAAACATTGAGACTACGATGCGTATTATGTGTGCCAAAAACTAAAGTATTTAGCTTTAAATTGGCTATCGTTATGGACATTATTTTATAATTTATTGGAGATAGAAATAAACTTAATCTGCGTATGGTATTCACGAAACTACAAGCGATATTTTAAGTTTGTTGCTCTTATAGTTGCTAGGATAATAAATGAACAGGCGGACTGACGGACAGACAGACGTCAATCGATTTGGCTATTGATACTGATAAAGAATATATATACTTTATAGGGACGGAAATGTCTCCTTTTTTGCCTTCTAATTACAGTAGCTCAAAGCCATTATATACTATATTTTCACCCCTTGGAATGGTTATAAAAACTAGTTTGTGTTTTACTTACAAATCTTTAATCCACATTATAATAATAACCGTTTAGTAAACGTTTCATCTACAATGGTTAGTTTCAATTTAATCACAGTTCTTTACTTTAACAAAAATAATATTTTGGACACATTAAAATTGTTTTTCCAATAAATCTTTTAATAATTAAAGAGAATTAACTTGACAAGTGATGTGAACATTATTTTTAAACATTTCCATTGATTTATTTAAGCTGTCTGAAGTTGTTTACATTTTTCTAATAG
Source organism: Drosophila histrio (assembly GCA_958299025.2). Classification (NCBI taxonomy): domain Eukaryota; kingdom Metazoa; phylum Arthropoda; class Insecta; order Diptera; family Drosophilidae; genus Drosophila; species Drosophila histrio. The sequence goes on along the minus strand of OY729166.1, from coordinate 3,888,155 downwards.
AATTATAGAATTTTAGCTACTTCTAACTATTTTTTCACATCAAACTAGCTATTTTAGCCCATGAAATTCTGGCAACAGTCAGAATTTGATCGAACGAGAGAATAAAGCTGACGTTGATGAAGAAATCTAAGTGTTTTAATTATTTTATCGGTCACAGATTAGACCAAAGTAGTCATTTACTTAAGTCTCTTAGCGCCGCCAGAAATGCTGAAAATTTCTAAATTTTAATTAAATGTGAATGAGAAGACAAATGTATTTTGTTTATATGTTTATTGCAATAGATATATATTTAAAATATAACTTAGAAGTATTTATAAAAATTCTTAACTTAATTTAAAGCTTCTGCTGAAACAGCAAGTCAATATGCCCTGTTATTCAGTTAGTAGTGTATATAAATCAACTGGAATATTATGCATAAGAAATTGAATTTCATTTGCCTTTATGCACAAGGCAATAAGTATGTCATTTGTTGTTGAGCTAAGCTACAAAAAAACTAGTTAGAATTAAATAATGAGTAAAATGAATTAATGAGTGTATGTCTTTCTCCTGTGAGTCTTCTTCCATATCGTTAGATCACTGTAGTCGCTTCAGCTTCTGTGACTTCTTGGCAATGGCCTTGAGTTGTTTACGGCGATGTCGTAGATTCTGTTCGAGTGATTGCTTAAACTTGGTTTCCCTCACAAGGATCTGTAGATCCTCGTAGGTGCAGCTGGACATGCGTTGTTTCAACTTATTGATCAACTGTCCGGTTAAATGTATCTTCGTCTGAGAAACTCGGGCAAACTGTGTGCGACGACGTTGCAACTCGGCGCGATGCATGAACAAAGCGTAGGCGGTCTTAGGAGCAGAAGTTGCCGACGAAGAAGAAGTGGTAGTAGTAGATGTTGCTGCCATGACGATAACTGACTGAATGTGTGTTGATTCCCCGGCGACAACTCTATTTTATATACTATGCTGCAAGCCTTGACCTGCACTTAGGTAAACGCGATACGGGATACAGGACAGATTGTGACTGCCTGCCTGGCTGTCCCCTGTTGGAATCCGTGATTTTTCATCCACAAATCCTTGGGGTGTCGTTACCTAACCAAGGGGAGTGTGATAACCCAACCACCACACTGCCTCACAGGTAGTAACTGTAACTGTTATCTATGCCGCCATTTTTGGGTAACGTGTTGTGGCATTAATGCACTTTAGGCAAATCCCGCGCATATGCATGACACACACACACACACACACACTGTGTGGTGCAAACAGGTAGGCGGAGATACCTGAGAATATATATACCGAAGCAGGAAGCCAAAAGTTAGGTAAACTTTCGCGCTTGCCTGACCCAAAAAATCCTGGCAGACGCCAACAGCGAGACGAACAACTTTTGTGGCATGCAACGAGCACAAATCCAATGGAATATTTGAGAAACTCGCTGTAGGGTTGGAAAAACACTGGCACGTTTTCTGTCTCTGACGCAGGCATGCATCAATAACTTGGCCAACAACGCATCCTTGACATGACCAGACTTGGTTATGCCCCCCCGCTCTGTCCCGCTTACTCCTGAGGTTTATTAATTTGCATGAACTTTGGCAATGCTCATTTTTCATGCTGCATGGCAGGACTTTGCCCGGACCAGCTAAAGCCGCAATTAAAAATTGCTTATGAAACGGAAATGGCTACAAAACGAGGCAAGAACGAAGATAGAGTGGGGATGGGGAGGGAGGGAAACGAGATTTGGAACGTGGCGCCAAACGAGGCAAGTTGTAAGGCAAAACACAAACCATGCAACATGCTCAACAAAGTTTTTGGGTTGAAAAACTTAATTTCCACATTCTTTCTTTTTCTTGCCATTTCCCTTTGACGTTTTGGGCATCAACACGCCCCCGAAAAACCCCGGTTACGCCCCCAAATTGCCTCTGTGAGGCATTTAGTGTAAACTGTGCGCATCATTATTTTTGAATTTTTGACAGTTTTTTCCACGACGATAAGCTACTTGTAAATCAACTTAAACTCAAGCTGAGAAGCATACGCATCTTTAGAGCAACTTCTCTGCTTTATATATATGTGTGTGTGTGTGAGTGTGTCATCACATTTCCGCCGGAAGTGTAAGCACAAAAGTTCGTTTTCGTTAAATGCCAGCAAGAAATGCAGCGTCGCTTCATTTTCAGCCAGACATTGACTGATGATGATGAGCATGATGATGTAAATGGGATTTATACTAGTGCGCCATGACAATAGTAAACTGCTCACACAAACAGTACACACACACACACAAACAGCACACACACACACACACACACAGACATAAAGACACATAACAAGTTGCTGAAATCATAAGCTGTGATAGCTTCTTTGTGCTGCCGCTGTGACGAGCAAGTAAATTGCCTCAGTGAATTTATAGTGCAATTACCACAAATCTAATGAACTCAAGGCATACTAGTACTACGCCCCAAGGAAAGAGAGTATGAAAGTGAGCACAGAGTGTGTTCAATTTTTGTAGCATACTTTTGTGGGCGTTTGTGGAACATTTAAATGAATTGGACTTAATGCAAAAATTAGTTAAATGCTTTATACGCTTTATTTATGACAACGAAGAGCTACACTAGTTAATTAAAATCTCAACTAATTTCTTGATATATTTGCTATAGTGCATGTTGCATTTAGTAGTTATTAAACAACTTTATTTATATAAAATATTGAAGAAGAAATTTAACTAAAACAATTTGACTAAATGCAAAATTGACACAGCTATTAAAACGTTTGTTGAATGATTTCATTAAATATTTTATGTAGTGTGTAATAAATTAAATTTATAAAAATTATATGTGAGTAGTTATATAGCAAAATGATAGACTCTAGCACTTGAAAGTAAGTTAAACTCTTTATCGCCAATAATGCCAGAATATAGCTATAACTTCTTTAAGAAATTCTTAACTAATTACATTAAGGTTTTTCATATATTAATATATAATATTTAAGTTTAATTTGCGACTTTTTATTAGAAATAAATAAGTTTTAATTATAAAACAATAGATTTAATCATGCTATAAATAACTAATTTCAAATTTAAAAACTTCTCTTTTCTTTGCAGTCAAGAGCATCGCTTGCAACATTTTGAAGACACTTGCAACCGTTGAAAGTTGACAGTATGTCGAAGTATGTGCTGCCGCTGGTTTTGCTGCCACTGCTGCTGTGTCTGTGCCCCATAAGGGGGCTGAGTCTGGCGAATGGCACGATTGTTGCAAGTTTAGGTGATGGCAACGCTGCAGGCAATGTCAATCAAGCCTCTCTCGGCGTCGGCCTCGGCTTGGGCGGCAATAACAGCAGCAGCAGCAGTGGTGGTGGTGCTGGCGGTGGTGTTGGCGGTGGTGCCAATCTGCCAATTGGCAGCGGTGGTGGCAGTCAATCAAACGGCGAGCCAAACGGTGGCATTGGTGGTGGCAATTCGCTGGGCAGCAATGCAGCGGGCAGCGGTGGCAACAACAACAACTCAGCCCTAATGCAATCGGCCAAGGAGAAACAGTATGATAAATGTACAGGACCCGGAGATCCTGGACCGTGTAAGCAATACATCTACAAGTGGCGCTTCGAGCCAACGACCAGTGAATGCACCACATTCATTTGGGGCGGCTGCGATGGAAATCCCCAAAATCGCTTTAGCACCGAAACCGAGTGCCTCTTCCATTGCATTGGCGCACCACGTAAGCGAATTATTCTTGTTAACCCGCTGACGTCACATCAACTGCGCGTTCCCTTGCAGACACTTTACCACCATTTTTACAGTCCACCACCCGGGAGCCGAGCACCACAGAATCGACGCTGGCCAACAACATGTATACGCAAAGTCCGGCACAATCGCCGGTTGGCTTCAACATCGGTGGGAATATCGGTGGGGGCACCACCCCAGTGCCCATCGAGCAGCGTGGACCCGAATTGACGTTTGCGGAAACGGGTCAGGGCAAGACCTTCATGTTCGCCAAAAACAACACGTTTATCCAAATGGACGGCGACATCATACAGACATTTCAATTAAGGTGAGTGGGTGGACAGCCCAGCAGCAGCCCAACAGCCCTACAGTCCAGCATCCCAGATGTCCTGTTGTCCCCTTTGTCCCGCTGTTGTCCTGTTGTCCTCTTGTATAGTCGTAGTATGCCTGGCACACTTACCTCAATTTCATTGTGCAGCATTTTTGAAGTCTTTTGCATTTTTCATGCCCCGCGAACACCACGAATCGCGCGTCATTTGCCAGATTGTTGGCCTTTCAGCTCAGAAAGTGTTTGATGTGTTTCTTTAACCCCAGAAAGTCAACAAATTGCAGCAGTATATTAATAAATGATTTATCTAGCGACATTTTCTGTCAGTCGATGAGATCCATAACTGCTTGAAGGTTTTTAAGTATATTTATAATAATTATCTGATTTCTAAACTCTTTCAGAAGCAAATCTATAATGCAGAAAGTCTTTAAAACTACTTTCGTTAGGAATATATATATATTAAATAACTGAAAATGATAATTAACTACTTAAGATGATTAAGTCTTTAACCAACATACTCACAATAAGTACTAAAGTTCTACTGAATCGTTCAGATTCAGTTCGATCGAACGACTCTTCAGAGTGTACGACTGAACGAAATCCCTGACTGTCGTTCATTTGAGTGCTAATCTCGTTCAATTCATTGTAGTTCATTCGACACACTTGAGTCCCAATCACGTTCACTCTGATTTGATTCCCAAAATAATTCTCTCGTTCCATTGACTCTTTCTTTCGAGAGTGAACTAGAGTGAACGAAAGTGAGCTAGAGTGAACGAAAGTGAGCTAGAGTGAACGAGAGTGAGCTAGAGTGAACGAGAGTGAGCTAGAGTGAACGAAAGTGAGCTAGAGTGAACGAGCGTGAGCTAGAGTGAACGAGAGTGAGCTAGAGTGAACGAGAGTGAGCTAGAGTGAACGAGAGTGAGCTAGAGTGAACGAGAGTGAGCTAGAGTGAACGAGAGTGAGCTAGAGTGAACGAGAGTGAGCTAGAGTGAACGAGAGTGAGCTAGAGTGAATGAGAGTGAGCTAGAGTGAACGAGAGTGAGCTAGAGTGAACGAGAGTGAGCTAGAGTGAACGAGAGTGAGCTAGAGTGAACGAGAGTGAGCTAGAGTGAACGAGAGTGAGCTAGAGTGAACGAGAGTGAGCTAGAGTGAACGAGAGTGAGCTAGAGTTAATAATGAGTTCGTTCAGTAAATAATGAACAACTGAATTAATTCAGTGAATTGAACTAGAAAGTACAGCTTCAATAAGTACTACAGATTATCGAAGTACAAACTCTGCAAAAAGTTGTTAGCACTTGATGACAAAACTTAGTCTTTAACCTTCAACTTGTTGTCTGAAACAATTCAAATCATCGTTAACCTTTAAAAACTACCCAAATGAGTTGAATATTTAATAAATTCACAAATATAAATTCCAATTTCATGGCATACCTCAAATATTTATAAAACATTTCGGCGACAATTCCCATGTGGCATGAACCACAACAAACACAGACACTAATCGAAATGTGTTATTTTAATGGGTTAAATACTCTGCCAACTGCAACTGTTAGTCTGTTGCAAGGTGCAATTAGTAGACATGACATTGCTTTAACATTTCTTTGGCACTTAAAGCAATTATTTCTAGTTGTTTACTGGCTGTGTCCAAGGGCGGAAGCTCTGACTTTCAAGTTGATTTTCTGCTCAATTGCAGCAGGACCTTTTTTGCCAAAAAACGTTGACATCAAAACTTGCAGCTGGCATTTTTGGCTGCCGGGCACTGAAAATTTAAAATTCAATTTAGACAAACATTTGCCATTTGCATATTAAATTAAGATATATATATATATATAAAAAAAAATGTTATTTAAATACGAGACACACACACACACAACGTATATTTACATACATAGTATAACTGAAGACAGTTGTTGGTCTTTTCTGAAGAGTCAAAATAAAATTAAACATAACTTTGTTGCAACAAAATTTGTTGTTGCTCTTGTTATCATTGTTGTTGTTGGGGTTGTTGTTGTTGTTGCTGTTGCTGTCAGTGGCTGTTGTTGTTGTTGTTGCTGTTGCTACATCTTGGCCAGGCTGTTGGCAATTTTGGGCTGTAGTTTTAATTGTAACTCATGTTGTCGCCGGCAGACAAATAAATTTAAAAGTCTGTCAGGCACAGAGTGATTCTCACTCTCTCTCTCTCTCTCACACATACTACTAACTGTCTCTCTTTCTTACTTTTTGTGGTTTTTGCAGACTCTGCCGTGAGATTTCATTTCAATTTCGCACACGACTGCCGCATGGCCTCCTCGTCTATCACAACGTTAAGAATCCGGATCGCATTAATTTGGACCCCTATGCACTCTATGTGATTGTCGAGAAGGGTCAGCTTAAGGTTGTACATGTCTTTGGCAAGCATTCAACGAGTGTCACTGTGGGTGAGAGTTTAAATCGAGATGAATGGCACAGTGTTATGGTAAGTACTACAACTCTACATCTACCTCTACCTCTTCCTCTCCCTCTTCCTCTCCCTCTCCCTCTCCCTCTTCCTCTCCCACTCCCTCTTCACCCCTTTAAAAACTCCCATAACTCGCCTAACTAGGTTCTACTTACGATCCCAGTGGCAGCTTTGCCTCTTTGACTTTCAGGCTTTTTTGAAGTTTTCCATTCGCTTTTCTGGTTGCAGTTTGAGGCTTCGTCTGCTCAACTTTGTGTTGCTGTAATTGGCATTGTTGTTGTTGTTGTTGTCGTTCGGGTTGTTGTTGCTGCTGTCCTGGTTGTTGTTGCTGCTGCCTATAGCAGTGGGTAGTTTAGTTCTGTCATGCAGTTTGCTGCGTCTGTAAAGGGAACAGTTCTTATCGTCTTTTGAGAAGATCTAAGAAGATGCCTTTTCTTGATGAAAACTTAAAAAACACTTAAAAGACTTGTTTCTATCTCATAACAAGTAATTTATTAAGATTTTATATGTCTACAGGTATATGTCAGTAGTCTGTCTATCTATATATATATATCACCTACTTTTTCAATGAAAAGCAACGTACAATTTAACAAGCTGGAGAGTCGGGACGGGAGCTACAGTAGAGAGAGGGGTGCCCTGAGTCAGTCTTCTTTGTTATCTTCGATTTCATAGCCTTGAAGAACCCTCAAGCTCTTTTCAACCAATCTTTTCTATGGCAGCTATATGATATAATGATCAGATTTAAACGAAATTTGGTACGGATGTATAAGACATGACCAGATACATAATCTGTGAGTTTTATTGAAATGTGTTGAAAAATGAAAAAGTTTGTCATACAAAAGTATTATTTTCGACCGTAAGTTCTATGGCAGCTATATGATATAGTGATCTGATCCGGCCATTTCCGACATATGTACTGCCTGCAGCTAAAAGACTGATCTGTACCAAGTTTCAACCAGATAGCTCTAAAACTGAGAGTTACTTTACATAAAAACATACAGACAGGCGGAAAGACAGACAGATGGTCAGACAGATGGACAGCAGGCAGACAGACAGACTGATAGACATACGTACAGACAGACATACAGATGGACAGACAGAAAGACAGGCAGACAGACGGACTGACAGACAGAAAGCTGGATAGACAGACGGACAGACAGACAGAGTGATGGATAGACAGACATATGGACAGACAGAAAGACAGGTGGACAGACAGACGGACAGATAGCTGGATAGACAGACAGAGGACCCACGGACAGACAGCTGGATAGACAGACAGACGGACAGACAGACAGATGGATAGACAGACGGAAGGACAGACAGACAAACGGACTTATAGACAGGCGGACAGACGGACCGACAGACAGAGTGATGGATAGACAGACAGATTGTCCATCTGACGGATAGATTGTCTGATTGACAGACGGACAGACAGAAAGACAGACGGACAGACTGACAGATGGACAGACAGCTGGATAGACAGACTGATGGACAGACAGACGGACAGGCAGACGGATAGACAGACAGACAGCTGGATAGACAGTTAGTTGGATAGACAGACAGATGGACAGACGGACACAGCTTTATCGACTCGACTGTTCATGCTGATCAAGAATATATATATACTTTATAGGATGACAAAATTAAAATACCCTCTGAAAGTGTATAAAAAGCAACGTCTGATATTATATTCAAATTTCTTAAGACTGTCTTCAATGCATTTCTTTAGTCTAACTCACTATTGTAGGGTATAACAGGGTATACTTGGCAATGTTAACTCACTTCATATTTATTAACAATACAGACTGATTGAATAAAATATAAAAGAACGATTTACACTATTTTTACAGGGTATACCATAGCCATAGACTTGAACTTAATTCACTTTTATCACAATTGTCAGAGCTTGCCAGAGTTGTCGACCAGCATATTGTTGTTGTTGTTGTTGTTATTGGGAACATTAGCATGCACATACATACATAGTACGTTCAGCAAGCAATTAGCAAGATTGCAATGCGTGCATGTATGTGCATGTATGTGCATGTGCGTGCATGTTTGTGCATGTTTGTGCATGTTAGTTAGTGTAAAACGCTTTATCAAAGTTTTATAACAAAGCGTACAGTTTGATTTATGAACGCTCAACTTTTGTTAACTCACCTCCGTCGGAAGGACGTAGCAGTATGTGTAAAAGGGGCGTGGCAAGGGACAGTTCTCTTTGCGGCAGCAGCAGCATCATCATCAATAACAGATCGTTGCGTTTTGTTTTCATATTTAAAAACAAACAAACATACATACATATCCCCACTACTAATCACACCCATACAGCTGCAATTCAAGTTGCACTCATAAATAACACGCAAATTCCTAATGAATTTCAGCTGATCCCTGGCAATGGGGAACGCAGCAGCAGCAGCAGTTGTTGCAATTCATTTTCGTAGATTTTTCATGCAGCTACAGCAGCAGCAACAATTGCAACAACAACAACAATAACAATTTATCGCCCAGCGCGCTTGCAACTTCAACTCTGTGCCAAAACGCATAAATTCATAAATTTTTATCATTTGTCTGTGTGTGTGTGCGGGTGTGTGTTTGCCACGCCCACTCTAGCTGGTTTATTGGTTTTATGCTCCATATCTTTCACATCCCTTTTCTCTTACCCTTTCCCTTTCTCTATCTCCATCTCTTTCTCGTCTGTCGCAGGTGCGCATCGATGTCCATGGCGCAAGATTAATTGCACGCGTCGACAATAGTCAGGAGGAGGTCTATCTGAAAGGTCTGAATCACGAGTACAACTACGGTGTCTCCACGAATCTGCCATCGGTGGTCCTGGTCGGAGGTGAGTGCCAAAATCAATTGTCTCCCTATCTACGAACTACTCCCTAAACAGTGTTGTCATTTTAGCTATTCTATTGCTAGATTTAGCTATTTTGAAATTGCGAACATTGCTAGAGCATTTGTTGCAAATGCTATTAGCTAGTAATCTAGCTATTTTCAAAATGGATTTGTCTACTTTTAACGCATTATTCATAGTAAAATAGTTACTTCAATATCTTCTTTTTTTAAAAAATGGAAAAAGGGTCTATTAAGTTAGTTAAAATGTCCGTTACAGGTCGAAGGAAGTCTGGCAGACCACATAAAGTATATTTATTCTTGATCAGTATCACCAGCCTAGTCGATATAGCCATGTCCGTCTGTCCGTCTGTCCGTCTGTCTGTATGAGCGCCTAGATCTCAGAGACTATTATCGATCGGATAATAATCTCGGAAGTTATTCAAAAAAAAACTTAAAATCTCTTATAATGGTAAATTTTAAAACTGGAGCCTTGAATTTTGGCACACAGGAGACGCATTGCGGGCCTAATGTATCCTGAAAATTTCATCGTGATCGGTTAATAAACTCGAAAGTTATTCAAAACTCAATATTACTCAGTGTCGGGTCAAAGGAAGAAGAAGAGCATATTGACGTTACAAGGCACTATAGGGTATTTGTTTTAACTAAATCCTCAAGGTTTATCTAAGTTAGTTAATATTCTTTTCTCTTTGAAGAATAAGTAAAGCGACTCTCATAGTCGACTTCGATTGTAGCCTTTCCGACTGGTTTTATTATCAGATCGTGATGAAAATTTCAGAAAACATTGAGACAACGTTGCGTATTATGTATGCCAAAAACTAAAGTATTTAGCTTTAAATTGGCTTTAGTTATGGACATTATTTTATAATTTATTGGAGATAGAAATAAACTTAATCTTCGTATGGTATTCACGAATCTACATGCGAAATTTTAAGTTTGTAGCTCTTATAGTTGCTAAGCTGAGAAATGAACAGGCGGACTGACGGACCAGCGGACAGACAGACGTCAATCGATTTGGCTATTAATACTAATAAAGAATATATATATACTTTATAGGGATGGAAATGTCTCTCTTTTTGTCTTTTAGTTACATTTGCTCAAAGCCATTATATACTCTATTTTCGCCCCTTGGAATGGTTATAAAAACTAGTTTGTGTTTTACTTAGAAATCTTTAATCCACATTATAATAATAACCGTTTAGTAAACGTTTCATCTACAATGATTAGTTTCAATTTAATTAGAGTTGTTTACTTTGACAAAAAATTTTTTGGACACATTAAAATTGGTTTTTAAATAAATCTTTTAATTATTAAAGAGAATTAACTTGACAAGTGATGTAAACATTATTTCTAAACATATCCCCTAATTTATTTATGCTGTCTGAAGTTGTTTACATTTTTCTAATATTTTCTAATATAATTATAGAATTTTAGCTATTTCTAGCTATTTTTCCCCATCAAACTAGCTATTTTAGCCCATGCAATGCTGGCAACACTATCTCTATATCTATCTACCCCCTCGTCAAATTAAAGCTGCGGCTCGTCTCTATTTGTGGCAAGTGCAACATGCAACTAAAGCGAGAGAAAAGAAAAAATTATTGATACGACAAAACTGAAAATGAAAATTGAAAATCGAATTTGGCGACACACACTCACACACTCACACACACAGACTTTTGCTCATTTGCCATTGAATTTAGAGCGCATTTTACAGGTATTGCTTGCAGTTGTGTGTGTGTGTGTTTGTGGCTGCTGTGTGTGTATGTGTGTGTGACTTTGAAAGCTGCTTTTGTATGCCATTTGAAAATTTAATTATTTGGCGCTCGAAAAACCGCACAAACACACAAAGCTCGAACGACGAAATATGAAGAGCTCGCAATGTGTTCATAGAATGAACCATTGATTGCACTATATGTGTGTGTGTGGATAGAAAAAGGAATATTTGACAGTGTATAGAGAAGTTGAATAGATTATATGTAGCTGCATTTGAATGTAGTACTTGAATCAGTTTTGAACCTGCAGCAATCATCAAATTCTTTAACAGCCAAAAAATACCATTAAAAACAAAAATAAAAAATAATATAAAATAAAGAACTATAAAAATCAGTCTATAACAATTGCAGTTGCTAATCGAAAACAATATGCCAAATAAATCAAATGAAATTTGTTTTTAAAATTCGAATTGACTGCAATAATAAATGAAATACATATTGCAGTTAAAAGAAAAAAAATGCTTTTATGTTTGGCATTTTGATAGTTTGAAATTGAGAGAGCGAGATTATCTACAGCTACAATATGTGTTAAAAAAACGACAATGTTTAAACATTCTAAAGGCAAGCACATTTTTCTTTTTAACAAATAAATAATTGCCAGATTTTTTAAACAAACACAAGTCAGCGAGAATAACAGTTTATAGTTTACACACACAGAGATAAATAGCAATATATTTTGTTTCTTTGATAGCTGATATAATAATTGTTACATTTAGTAATATGATTTTCATTGTGCCCCTTAAAAGTGCATATTAATTTAATTACTGTTACTAGTAGAAGCTTAAGAGCCAAAAGTCTTTATCTACATATATCTAAATTTACAAATTTCTCATCCTTGCTTAAAGTAAAATAAAGGGTCTAACGAGCCGAACAGTCGGAAGCCCGACCGTAATATGCCCTCTGACTGTAGAGGGACCCGCTTCGTTTTTTGTGGGCGAAGGAGGCGTGGCATCGTGATGAAATTTTCAAGACACATTAACCACAAAATATTCATAATGTGTGCCAAATTTGAAGTCTCTAGCTGTAAAATTACTCTAGTTATGAGGTTTTGTGGGAGAAGGGAGCGTGGTATCGTGATGAAATTTTCAAGACAAATTGACACCAACATAATCATCAGGTGTGTCAAATCTCAAGGCTCTAGCTAAAAAACTGCAATTGTTATGAGCATTTTCTTGATTTGTGGGCGAAGGGGGCGTGACATCCAATATTAAAGATAAACTTGATAATGCCTCTAAATATTACCAATTCAGGTAGACCAAGTTCAAGCTTCTAGCTCTTACCATCTCTGAGATCATTTCGTTTATACGGATGGACAGACGGACAGACAGACAGACGGACCGGACGGACATGACTTTATCGACTCGGCTATTGATGCTGATCAGAAATATATACATATACTTTATGTGGTCACTCCTTCTACCCGTTACATACTCTTGACAAACTGAATATAACCCCCCACAACGTATAACAAAGAGAATAACAAAATTCCCCAACGAACTGTAACTTTTTTAATTAAACAATATTTAAAGCGCAAAACCCATGAAAACTTTCGAACTGTAAACAAAATGATGTTTATATTTTGGCCGACGCCATTTTCCATCTCTCCCGTTTTGACCATAGAGCTTAAATCCGCTTTCAAATACTTTGCTCGTGTTAATTAATCTTGTTTGTGTCTGTCTGTCTGTGTGTGTGTATGTGTTCTGCCAAATGTTTACCAACTATTAGGCAAACCCCCGTCAAACCAATACCAATATCCCCCCTCCTCCCCACACACACTCCTTATTTATACTAAACTCATTTCTAATTTCTATTCACAGGCCTCTCATCCGAGGAGAAACTGCATGGTGTCAAATATATCACCGAATCGTTTGTCGGCTGCATTCGCAATGTGGTGCTAAGTTCCGGGAAGGCTGCCTCCGATCTATTGCCGATAGCACCGTTAGTCGCCACCAAGCACGAGAATGTCAACGAAGGCTGCTCCGATATGTGTGATTCTCGTCACAATCTGTGCTTCGTCGGTTCGCGTTGTATCAATCATTATTCGGGCATCTCATGCGATTGCTTCGGCACACACTACGAGGGCGAACATTGCGATATATACAGTGAGTATATCTGTATATATATATGCATGTGTGTGCGGTCAGACATTGTGTGGGGATTGCTCTGCTGGGTGCTGTTGTTTTTGTTGGGTGCTGGCAGCGCCATTTTGTTTTAATTATAAACTATGTTTGTTTGCTTGCGGTTAGCCAATGGCCTCTCTCTCTCTCTCTCTCTCTCTCGCTCCGTTTACTGCCTGCAATTTTAAACACGCTAATGACCTGACCATAAATTATGCAAAATAGTGTTTGACTTTTTGACTGCCGGGCAAAATGTGCGCAAAATTAGTTTGTTGAGCTCAAAATATATAGTAACTGGCCTTTTTAGTAATTCAACAGCAGACCCCCTTAACCTTCAGCATCCCCTCCCCTAACCCACCCTCCCTGCGCTGATCCTATTTTGTCAGGCATTTAGTTAATGACATAAAGCCAATTCCATGCCAAACATAATTCCAATTAAGTCACGCGAGACCATTAAAAATGCCAAAAACCATTAAAAATTGAGCAGCCTTGTTTAGGGATTTTTTGTCGCTTTTGACATTGTTCAATTAGAGGCAATGCTGGTCTAACTGGCACTTGAATACCCTACAAAGTTCATAGGGATGTCACTAGATGGAATATTGTATATTTGCAGCTTAAATACTTAAAGTAAGTGTGATAAATAAGATGTAACTAACTTCTAGATTGAAGTTAATAATTTAACTTATTGTAGAGAGTATTTGCTGTTCTATATACTTCTAAATCAAAGCAGACGCCGGCAATTCAGTTAACATGATATACATATGTGTGAAAGACAAATGAAACGACCTCAGAGTAAAATACAACACGTCTCCTTTACTAGGCCACTCGACTCAAGATTAGAGCTGTAAAACCATCGACGATAGTATCGATATTATCGATAGTTTAGACTATCACTATCGAAAACATCGAGTGTGGGCGTTATCGATGTTTTTACAGCACTAATCAAGACTGATCTGCAGCTCTTTTCCTATGAGCTAGAGCAGTATGTACAATTTGAGTCGCAGTTAGCGAAAGAGCGATAATGAAAGAATGAGAGAGCAACCAGCAGCAAGAGAGCAATCATGAGAATAGCCGAGAGAGCGTAATGTGTGTGTGTGTGTTAGTGTAGGCACTCGTCCTACTACATATGTGATAGTAAAATTTGGGATTTAGCTTACCTACTAATTTATAATTATTTAGTATTTAGCATTAACAGGGTATTTATGGTGTGTTTACCTATTAAACGAAAGCTAAAGCTGGGAGAACCCTTAACACTATCACTGTGGACGGCAGTCCACGCTAGTGACGATAGCAGATCCCAAAAACTCACACGTATTGAAGTTTGCTGGGCTGTAGGGCACTAGCTATATATATACGAAGGATTGGACATACAGATCGTTAATTGATACTTGGATATTTGAAAAGAAGAGCTAACTAAATTGTGAAGACAAGTACCAGCTGATATTTGACTGCTAAATACCCTACACAGTCTAGTGATAGATAGAATATTCTAAAATAAATAAGCGTACGAAATTTGACAGTAACTACTTTTTTATGTCTTTAAATATTAAACGTCATTCGTTTTCCATTTAATGGGTATAACAATATTTGGTATACCCTGTGACATTTTTAGCTTAAATTCGCTAGCAAATATTATAGTACAACAACTGGCAAAATGTAAAGAAATAATAAAAACAAAAACTAATGAAAGCGCCAGCTCGAAGTGAGGAGGCAATGGACAGCTGCAAATTGCAGCAAATACTCGCAACGTAACGGCATGTGGCGGCCATTTTGGGAAATGCGCTCACTAAATGGCGTCTGTCAAGGACAAATGGCGGCGTCGCGTCGTGTGTGTGTGTATGTGTGTGAGTTTGTCGAGCATTTACAGTCGCTGCTGCCACTGATCACAATTACGCTGAGAGTTTTTTGGGGGGGGGGCAAGCAAATTGCACAGATGTACTTCACGACCCTATGGCCACTCCATCCGTACTTTTGACTGCCACACCGTCAGCCCTGAGGACCGGTTGTCGTTAGTTGCATGTTGCAGTTGTCGACAATTCGGTTGTTGTTGCTGCTGCAACGGAAACAGTGTCAGACCATTAACAGCGAAGCGAGTCGAGTCGAGTCGAGTCGTGTGGCAACCTTAGGTAGAGTACATGCAATGTGTGTGTGTGTGTGTGTGTGTGCGACATAATCAAACGCAGATGCCTCTGTAATGCAATAACTAAAATGACAAGCGACTGTCTGTGTCCTGTATGTTCTCGATTCTATCTGTCTCCAACACACACACACACACACACACAGACACACACACACAGTGTGCTCAAGTGTCAACGGAATGCGAACGGCGTGAAAATCATTAGCCCAGCCATGAAATTCTCTGAAAGAGACTGCCAGATTTTTTGAGCCTTATATACCCAGTCACAGTCTGTGTTGGAGCTGCTGCTGCTGTCAAACGTGGCCGGCAACGAATGCTGAGTCCAGTTCAGCTCTGGTTCAGCTGTCAGCCAAATGACAGACAGAGAAAGCTGTGATAGAGTTTGCAAATTCAGTTTACTGCTAGCTATAGCGATTTTCAAGCTGAAGTCCTTGTTAGAAATGTAAGTTTAACTGATTTTTAGATACGCCTAGACTTTTAAGCTGTCAATTGCTTACTTTTAAACACATTTCTTACACTTTTCTAAATTTTAAATAATTATTTGATCAACAGCCTTTAGTAAATATGCCTGATAAGTTACAGTCTACTCAAAGCTGACACTTTTGCACTTCAGAGTTTTTGGTCTATAAACTCAAAAGTGCACTTTGCCACAATAGTTTACAACTCTGTTATTGAAGACACAACCAACAAAATGTGCCGAGCTGTGCAACAATTTCCTTATACCAACTGTCAGTCAGAGAGTCAAGAGAGATGGACAGCTTTTAATTCAGAGTCATAGGCAAAGTTGGCCAGATTTGTATCAGAGTTTTGTCATTTTTGTTTTTGTGTGTTTTTGCATTTTTCAATTCAATTGTTAACGCAAATTTAAAGATGAATAAATTCCACTTGCGAGACAGTTCCCATTCGGAGTTCAGTCTCCGAACGCAAACGGCCCGAAGTCTTGGCATGCAGGCCAATAAATTGGCCCGTGGACTGTTGCGGCATAGTGCGTTAGCCAATGCCTTATTGCCAAAACTTCGCTTGCCACGTTACAAGGAATTTAAGGAGCTGGTGCATGCGGTACACGGCAATAGCAGTATGGCACTTCAGTGCAGAAATATGAAGGTCTTTCAGAGCTTCAAAGAGCAACATCAAGTGCAAATGATGCGACAGAATATCCATCATGCCAAGTCGATTGTTAACACACAATTGACGTCGCAGGAACACAAATCAGCTGTGGATGTTAAGAGTAAATTTCAGGATCTATACGACAAACAGCAAATTTATCGCAAGAATCTATTGCTCTTGAATCGCATCAATGGCATACAACGGGTTACGGGTAGTACAGATTGTTTTAATCGCCACTTTAAGACCGGCGAACCGCCTCGTCTCAAGATCAATGAGGCTGCCGAGTTGTTGAGACAAAAGAATTATCGCATTGGCTGTCGATTGATGGGAGTTAAATCCAAGGTGGATTCATTCAACCCTTGGTTTCATCCCCCAGCGATTCATGTCCATGCTGCCCCCGCCGCCGATGTGGTACGTAAATATAGTTCATACATGCCACTGCCCACGCCCGACAGGCGTTTGCATACGCCCAAAGAGCTACTCCGTCCGATCATCTATTTTGATTTAGCTGTGCGTAGAAATCAATTCCTGGGTCGCATCTGTATACAACTCTATACTGAGGTTAGTCCGGAAGTTGTGCTTGAATTTGTACGTCTGGCCACCGAAAATGATGTTCAGGCGCACAAATTCACGCACATCTTTCCGGATCTTTGGATGAGAGGTGCACTTAAGCTACAAATCCGCGATGCGCTCGACAATCACCACAGCAACCCATCACCGCTGGATGCCAGGCATCTAAAGGGTATACTCTCGTATTCGTGGAATCATCGCAAACGATTCCCCAACGGTTTGTTGGTCTATACAATTACCTTCAAGACGCTGTTGGTGGTGCCATTGCAACGGGTTATCTTCGGTCGTGTGCTGAGTGGTGTGCGACTGCTCGAGGTCTGTCGGGAGTATGGCACCAGGGGTGGCAAGCTCAAGAAGAGTGTGGATGTTGTCAAGTGTGGTCTGCTCTAGCTCTGGCAGTGTCTAGTGGGATTTCAAAATATTTGTAACATACTTTTGTGCGCAACAACAAATTCCCAACATATATACATATAAAAGAAAAAAATTATGAAGTACTATGCGCTGCACTGTGTTATCGACTGGGCGTGGCAGTCGCCCACCTCTCACATATGCCTTTTCTCTGTGTATGTTTGTATATATGTGTCAGATAAGCGTGCAGCATTTCGCTGCTGTCACTGCAGCCCACAACCCGCAAAAAGCAGAAAGAAAATAAAATAAAACTGTTACACGATTTGCACTTTTCCACACGGCAACAGGGGAGGAAGGGGGGGCAGTGTGGAGTGCGGAGAGAGCGTAGCATAAACGCCTACAGGCTACCGCGTCCACAGTCATAGTCCAAACAATATAATCTATTTTTGTGCCGCCTCTCAACGTTTTTTGTGTGCCATGCAGATAATGCAACAGCACAAGGCTGCAACACCACCGCCGCACCACCCAGCAAAAGGACGAAAAGAAAAACTGAAAACAGTACGCAGAAAAGTTGTTTAAATTTACTCGGGGTTTTTGTGGTAAGCTGCGAACGCGGCAAATGGAAGCCAAGAGCAAATATGCTAACAGTTGAATTAAGTGAGAAAGTGGAAAAGTTTAAAGGTTTTTCGTACAAAAAAACTGTGTTAAATTATAGATAAAGGTTTTTTACGATGTCTTTCATATAATTCTTTATACGTCAATCAGTTGAAAACTTGAGAATTAAATAAAGTATATGGGAAGTATTTCTATATTCGAAGTGGGAAAGGATCTTCCAGTACTCGAAAGTGCAATTTGGTAAGGCTTTTCGACAAGGCAACTAACAGACTAATTTCAAATTTCAATTACCCATATTGTAGTTAAATTTGTAGCTTAAAAATTGAGTTATTCGATACTCCAAAAAGTGATCAAATAAATTACACATCTATTGACATTTAAAGCAATTGAAGTTGAAATTTCTTACCCTACATTTCCGCTATAAGAAATTTATGGAAAAGTGTCAGAGCTCGCAACCAAAAATTTCTGCGCGGTCTGCTTACTCAAAAGACCGCTCAGTGCCTGAACAGCAACTCTCTTTCATTTCGTTCGTGTTCTCGCTCTCGGGTTTTAAGTTGAGCATAAAACACGAATCGATCTCTAACTGAACGCTCAATACGAACAGAACCATTCGTCGCTTAGCTACTGAGAGTCAGTAAGTGAGCAATGCAAGCAACTGTCTGCATTTTTGTTGTTTCGTTTGCCTTATGTTGTTGCCTTAGATATTTCGTCACAGGCAAAGCATTAAGGAGAAAGGGAGAAGAGGATAAAGCGCTCATCTGTGTGTTCATGAAGACTCGCTGTAAATGTTTAGCTATCCAGACGCGCAACACACAAACATGCTCAAACGCTCGATTGCCGAGCTTTTACGAAGTAATGAAACATGAGCCGAGCGAGCGAACAGAAACGGTCGTCGGTTGAGCGAAGGCAAGCCAAAGAAATACGAAGTTTGAAAGTCTTATCGCGACAGCATACCCAGTGGGAAATCCCGCGCTGTGTTAAACGCTTACGTGATGCTTACTTAGAAGCTGTAAGCGCTTCCTTGCCTGTATAATGCTGATTACATCGCAGCTTATTGTTGTATGGGCACAATGCTGCTTATTGTTAAAAAAAAACTTAATCTCTTACACACACACCACACAATTCTGATGGTTTAGCAGAAGTAGTTTTCTTAATGCACACAAAACTATCGTAGAGCATTGCTTACTACATCAATAACAAAACGAAGCGCTCTGGCACTTTCCGACTGGATAGCATCGTGTCAGAGGACGAGTAGTTATCTTCTGAGAGCAAGCACGAGAGAGAGAGAGACCAACTATTTGCGAGCTCTAGAAAGTGTAAATCAGAAGAGAGAAGGTCAGTACACGAGGTAATCCGCAGGAGATTTAAAGGAAATGCGATTGAAGTTTGCAAATAAAACTTTGCATATTACAAGTGAAAACCATTCTGATTAATAATAGATATTAAAAATGTCTCTCCTATAGCTGCCACAATTATTACGCTACGCGGCGCCAGCTACGTTTCCTATCGCATCTACGACTGGAAGGATCGAGTGCACTCATCCACGATACGCATTAGTCTGATGTTCCGTACGAATTTCGATGATTCAGCGTTGTTTTACGCTAGCGGAGAATCACTCAAACATCAGTATATTGCGGCAGCCATAAAGAATCAATCGATATATGTAGAAATGGATTTTGGTGATAATGTAATGTCGACAATACTAACGGATGATCTGACACGTGGATATTGGCACAATCTGACGATATTGCATGAACAACGCACGCTACGCATTATACTTGATCGACAGCAAAAGATCTTGGAACTGCCAGCAACTGCCAGTGGTAATCTATTGTTTGATCCCGAGATCTATTTTGGTGGCGGTCCCGATTTGCACAAGAAAAAGGGTTTGATTTCCCATAACAATTTCGTGGGCAGCCTTAAGTATGTCTACTATAATGACATCTCTATATTGTACGAACTACAACGTGGCAATCCAAAGGTGCACTATCATGGTGAGTATATACTATGGAAGTTGTTAACTTGTCTACGACTCATTTTTCTCCTCCATTTTCCCTATTTTATATATATTGCAGGCGTACTCGAAGCGGAATTTCTTGAGAATGAAGTGAATGTCATACCCATCACATATCCCTTTGCGACATCACACATTTGGTGGCCCATAAATCACGCTCAAGAATTTAATATTAAATTCGATTTCCGCAGCAGTCGACCCGGTGCGGTGTTAGCCTACAGTGACGTCACGACCAGCGCCGGAAATGGCTTCTGGGAGGTAAGTGTGTGCGTTGAAGCATTCAAGCATATATTCTACAGCTTATGAATTGCACACACACTGAGAGAGAGAGCAACGTCTCTCTTCATGTGAGTGTGTGTGTGTGTGTGTGTGTGTGTGTGTGTGTGTAAATTGTTCACTGCTCGACAGCTGGACGTATGTATCAGAGCAGAGACCAAGGCAAAGACGTCGTCGTCGTCGTCAACGTCAACGTGTGTTTAAGACGACTAAGCAAACGTTGTTTTGAGGCCAAGTGAAATGCAAATCAAATGTATGTATGTGCGAGTGTGTGTGTGTGTGTGTGTGTGTGTGTGTGTGTGTGTGTAGATGGGCGTGTGAACGGGCCAAGCATGCAACAATACAACAGGGACCGGCTCGTAGCATTTTCCACAAAACAGTTTCGCCGCAGAGCAAAAAGGAAAACCACTGATAAATTGCTATATGGACAAAGCAGACAGTTGGCTTTATAACTGATTTAGAATAGTTGAAAAATATAATAATAATAAAATAAATATATATATATATATATATTAGCTTAGGATATATTACATCATTAGAAAAGAAAACACAGTTAACATTTTAAATGTTTTTCCCTTTTTTTTTTAATTAAAACAATGAGTGGCAAAAGTATTTTGAATATTTAAAGCATATCAGTTAAAGCAGAATTGTATAATATTCTAAATATTTATGAGTTTGTATCGAATTCAAATATAGTATATTCTCCTTTGACATTTAATTACTATTTAAGTCGATTTGGAACTATATCCCAAAAAAAGATTGGGAACTCTCAGTTTAAACTTCTTCCACTTGCTTGTCAGCTCTATCAATTTCAGTTGTATTTCTTAATTATTTTAAAATATAACCCTTAGGGATTATCCAATATAAAGAATTAGCCCCTTTTAGACCCTTTACTTTAAAAAAGTACAAGTGTCTATTAAGTTTGTCAAAATGTACATAACAGGTCGAAGAAAGTCTGGCAGACTTATAAAGTATATATATTCCTGATCAGCAACAAAAGTCGCGTCGATATAGCCATGTCCGTCCATCTGTCCGTCCGTCCGTCCGTCTGTCTGTCTGTCTGTCTCTCTGTCTGTATGTCCGTCCGTCCGTCTGTCTGTCCGTCTGTCTGTCCGTCTGTCTGTCCGTCTGTCCGTCCGTCTGTCTGTCCATCTGTCTGTATGAGCGCTTAGATCTCAGAGACTATAACAGCTAGAGTCACCAAATTTGATATGTTAGCTTGTCTATGGGCTAAGCAGTACCAGTTTATGTTTAAAATTTTGCCACGTCCCCATTCGGACCCCTTAAATCGAAAATAAAATATTTGAAATCCCTCAAAACGAGATATATTAAAGTTAGACTCCTTTAGACTCTAGAACGAGCATCAGGGTCACAATGCAAACTGCAAATTTTATTGCAATCAGATAATAAATAAGGAAGTTATTAAAAATAAACCCCATATAATGGTCAATTTTGAAACTGGAGCCTTGAATTTTGGCAAACAGAACAAACATCGAGGTCCTAATGTATCCTGAAAATTTCATCTTGATCGGATAATAAACTCTGAAGTTATTTAAAACACAAGGCCAAAGGAAGAAGAAGAGCATATTGACGTTACAAGGTACTATAGGGTATTTGCCCATTTTAGGGAATTAACTAAAACCTCAAGATTTATATATCAGTATCTAAGTTTCTCAGTATCAGTATCAGTATCTATAAACCTCAAGATTTATCTTCTATATCTATTATTTCCTTTTTATAGAATAAGTAAAGCGACTCTCATAGTGGACTTCGACTGTAACCTTTCCAACTGATTCTTTTAAATTAAAACAATGAGTGACAAAAGTATTTTGAAAAGTTTTGACATTACATTTAAGGCAGAATTGTAGCTTTTTCTAAATACCTATTAGTTTGTATTGAATTCAATTATAAATATATCCTACTTTGACATTTCATTTATAGAGAAGTCAATTAGGAACGCTATTCAAAAAGTATTGGGAACACTCAGCTTAAATCTGCTTCCAGCTCTATCAATTTCAGTTATATTTCTTACTTATTTTGAAATTTAAGCTTCAGGTTAACCAATTTAGAGAATTAACCCCTTTTCACATTTAAAACCATTTGACAGAACACGCTCTAAGGCAATTCTTTGAACTGCAGTGTATTTGCATGTGCTTATGAGCTGTCTTCGTTTTAGTTGAAAATCTGAATCTTTATTTTATATTTGGTTGGAAATTTGCATAGATTTATGACATTGCTGCAACAATTTGAGCAATGTATATGACGCATTTATTATGATGGCGTAATCTAGATTGGTGTGTGCACAAAAAAAAAGCCAATAAATGCGCTGTGTGTGACTGGTCACAAAAATTGCCCTCAACAGTTTAATGTCACTCAAGCGAGGAGCTGTCACTGCCCCGCCCCCTCCCTCCCTCTCTCACACACACACACACACAGCCACTTGATTATGCAGCATTTGTATAAATGTCAGTAGCATTTATCTATATTTAAACAAACAAACGTCCAGGACTTTGAACGTTTATTTGGTTACTTGACATTTTGGAAATACGTACACTAAGGGAATAAACATATACACATATGTGCACCTATACATAGATATATATATATATGTGTGTGTGTGCAATATTTATTTGCATTTTATTGTTGACTTTCTTGCTTTTGATTGCAAAGCTGCCTTGGCGAAATCCACATACATTGTTGTTGCTCTTTCTACCGCCCTCCCTCCGTTCGTTTTCCATTCTAAAATAAACTCAAATGTCAATAGACTTTAGTCGGAGTTGGAGTTGATAAAACAAATTGCTGGCCATCTCGTAAAATTTGTTGTAATAGCAATGAATATTTATGCTCGAAAGCCGTTTAATTTTCCATTTGGCTTTTTGGCTTATTGAAATTGCCTGACGATTTATGTATGTAAGTATATAGATGGACGCAAAATTAATACGAAATTGATTGCACATAGTAGTATGCCAGCAAAATGTTAATAATATTTTTCGTCACAAATTGAAATTTGCCAAAATGTTGTGATAAGCACATAAAATATGCTCAGAGCGAGCAAAATACCTTTAGCTTTAATAAATATGCAAACACTGGACACTTGCCTTAAATACTTGTATACATATGAGTTTATAGCTATTTATATATATATATATATATATATAATTGTTATTGGATTTTGTATTTTATATTTTATATATAGCAAACTTTATTGATGTGCAATTTATTTATTTATTAACTGTTTGTCGGTCTGGCCGCAAAATTACCACCTGCGTTTAGTAAACTAATAAATTTGCAATGGGCCCCAAAAAGTAGGCAACACAAAATGTCAACTAACAGTTCGCTTGACATTTGAGAGCGGGCATAGGATTTGTATGTGTGTGAGAGAGAGTGAGAGAGGGAATGAAGTTGCCTGCATAAAATCACAAATCACAAATCGAAAATCGAATTTATTGACAGCGCGCAAATGTTCGAAATAGTCGAAAACAACAACAACAAATAAAAATACATTTGAAATATTGTCAGTATTTGACAGTAGTAGTATTTCTGTTTTGTATCTCGTGTGCTTACTATGTATTTGCCTTAACACGCTGCCAAAAGTCTAATGAAATATGCAATAAAATTTTAGTGTTTGGCATTTTCCATAAGCGCGACGACGCGCAATGAGCAAAAAAGCAAATAAATATAAGTATATTGTACAGTGCCTGCAAATTGTACTACTACGCGGGTTCAAAACAAGCTGAACAGAGTCGGGACACCGACCGTAATATACCCTGTGGCTCTACAGAGACCCGCTCAAATTGACTCACCATGTAATTCTCTTGTAATTCGTATTTTTACAATTTGTGGGCGAAGGGGGCGTGGCATCGTCATGAAATTTGCTGGACATATCGACACTAAAATATTCATCATGTATGCCAAATCTCAAGTCTCTAGCTGCAAAACTGCTCTTGTTATGTGCTTTTTCTTGATTTGTGGGCGAAGGGGGCGTGTCATCCAAAAAAAAAGATAAACTTGATCTGCCTGGAAATATAAGCAGTACTGGAAGACCAAGTTCAAGCTTCTAGCTCTTACCATCTCTGAGATGCTTACGTTCATACAGAGAGACAGACGGACTGACAGACATACCGACGGACAGACGAACAGACAGACGGACTTAGCTATATCGTTTTGGCTATTGATGCTGATCAAGCATATATACTATACTTTATAGTGTCGGCCACGCTTCCTTCTGCCCGTTACATACTTTTAACTTAATCTACCCCCACAGGGTATAAAAATGTCAAAACACTCACACTCATATCAATGTAAATTCGCAGCTTTCTCTCATTGAAATAAACATAAAGATTGCTAGGCTTCGAATAGTACTATTTATTAGAGCAATTGGGCGAACTTATAAAGTTGATACAATTTTCTCGCCCATAAATTTAAACAGTTTTCGACGGGGGAGACAGAGAAAGAGGGCAGAAAATCGCATGAGGATTGGACGTGTCATATCTGCTTAGTCAGTGCAAATAGTATTATAGTGTTTTTGTTGCTGTTGTTGTTGTTGCAAACTAAATGGCTAACAATTTAACAGGGCCAACAACAGTTGTTGCATTGTTGCGTTTCGTAAATGTAAATCGAAAATGCGACTACGCGGCGTATGCGTAATATGATTTAAGCGAACCTAATGCACAAAGGCATTTCAAAATTGAAATATATGCATCAGCAATTGAGTGTGTGTGTGGGAGGAGGGGTGTGTGTGTGTGTGAGGGGTGTGTGTGTAGAGTGTGAGTGTGGTTGTTACAGACTTGTGCATATTGTGAATATTGCGGGCATTTGGCAATTTTGATTTATTTTTCAACTCACATGCAATTTGAGATTTTAATGCTAACAGAGTTTATGTATTTTTCTGTGTATTTTACATGCGCTGCGCTTTGCGATTGCAATGACAAAACTAATATTTTGCAACACGCTAATGCTGAACTCTTCAACTGCTGCCACCACCTGCCGCTGAACGTGCAACATCCGGTAACAACCTATGAAAAAAACTGTCGATAACGTGCGCCGGAAATGTGAAACTAACGGAAATTACAAAATGGCCGACGCTAACTTGCAACCCGCAACAGATACGTTTAAGTTCGGACAAGCTGAGCTTTGATCTCGTGCCCGATGTTAACAACAATGTAACGCACTCGACAACAATTAAAATCAACCGTGCCACATCGTGGCACAGCGTTGAGTTGGACTATAAGCAAGGTGAGATACGTTTTACCGTGGACTATCGTCACACGTTGAGCCAAATGTTCGGACTGACCTTTAATATTGGCGACAAGCTGATCATTGGCAGCAGTCTCAAGTCGGCAGCGATGGGATTAGTTGGTTGCATTCGAGATATTGAGATAAACGGGCATTTGATTGAGCCGCGACATGTGGTCAAGACGGAGCGAGTTGTGGGTGAGGTGGCATTGGATAATTGCAACTATATTGATCCTTGCAAGCGACCCAATACCTGTGAGCATGGTGGCAAGTGTTTTGTCAAAGATGATCGTGTCACCTGCGATTGCAAACACACTGGTTACATTGGCAAGAATTGTCACTTCACCAAGTATCGCAAGACGTGTGAGGAATTGGCTTTACTGGGTTTCACCAAATCCGATGTTTATCTCATTGACATCGATGGCAATGGTGTCTTTCCGCCGGCGCATGTTAAGTGCGATTTTCAGAGTCTGGAGAATGCGACGAAAACAATTGTCGAACACAATCTGCCCAGTCAGGTGGATGTGAGATCGGCTCGTGAATCGGACTTTAGTTTCAATATACGCTACCGAGAGTTCTCACCGCACATGTTGCAGGAGCTGATATCACACTCACTTTACTGCACACAATACATCAAATACGATTGCTATCGCGCCCAGTTGGAACTTCATTCATCCACGTGGTTCACATCGTCGGCCAAGAATCTCACTGTCGACTTTCTCGGCAATGTCAAGAGGTAAGCGAACTTAGCCACTCAACTGTCATTCACTTTGCAAACCGCACAAACCCAATTGCAAAACGCCCCTTCTGTTGCTGTCCGGGGTAAGGAGTATTTGTGATTTACGTGCGGCCGTCGCCGCCGCGTGCCACTGAATTGCATGCACAGTGGGGCAGAGAGTATAAAATGGTGTACCTCATTTCTAAAGGGAAACGGGTTTTCGATGTAGAGGCTTGTAATAGTCAAATAAAGGCAACTTTGAGCTATTTAAGTATATAAATTCTTAATCAGTCTAGTTGATTTGCCCATTGTCTGACGGTCCGTCCGACCGTCTGCTTGTCCGTCCGTCTGTGTGTCTGTCGGTCCTTCCGTCCGCCTTTCGGTCTGCCCGTCCGCCTTTCGGTCCGTCCGTTCGCCTGTTGGTCCTTCCGTCCGCCTGTTGGTCCTTCCGTCCGCCAGTCGGTCTGTCCGTCCGCCAGTCGGTCTGTCCGTCCGCCAGTCGGTCTGTCCGTCCGCCAGTCGGTCTGTCCGTCCGCCAGTCGGTCAGTCCGTCCGCCAGTCGGTCCTTCCGTCCGCCAGTCGGTCCTTCCGTCCGCCAGTCGGTCCTTCCGTCCGCCTGTCGGTCCTTCCGTCCACCTGTCGGTCCGCCTGTCCATCTGTCCGCATTGACCTTTAAGACTGTAGGAGATAGATACTCCAAATGAAAACCTATTTTCCTGTACGCAAATTATACGAACTAAAAAAGTAATTATAGATAGTTTTAGTATATTGATCTCAAACTTGTAATCTATATATTATTCTTCATTACCAAAGTTATTAAAGAAATTATTTTATACACAAATATAAGTAGCTTACAGCGTATTTGTTAGTGTGTCATTGTTTTAAAGTATTCATACAAAGGCTGCAAAATGTCTGTGAATATTTAAACACTAAAAGATTCATTCATTTTCTTTCTTTGATACTTTTCTATATTTTAACTATCTAACATTTTATTTCAGCTTAATTTTGAAACAAGAATAAATATCTGCTGTATTAAATAAGAAACTGGTTATTCAGTTTTTAAAAAATGGAGTACAAGTTTTAATATAATAAATTTAGCTTTAATTAAAAGTTTCAACCGAAACCTTGGCTTCAAGGATGCCTGAAACAGGTCCTCAAATTGACCAAAATTCCTCAAACCATCAAACCAGACATTCCTTTAAATTGTTGAGACTTGTAGACTTGCTTTTTTGACGTAGTTTTGTTGTATCTTTAGTATCTTTAGGCATCTTTAGACTCACAGTGAAGCATTCTAGGCTTTCGCGTAATTACTTTGTGCTTTGTTAGATAATTTGCTTAGATAACTCCCTCGATGTTATCCACTGTGCCGCTGCGGCCTACGTCCAGGCCGTCGACGGCCTATGCACATTGGTCCAGTGACTGGGAATGTGGCGCTTGCCCCCTGTTGCTGCAACTAGTCGACCACAGGCCACACAATTAATGTTGCAGTCTATTTGCTTAACTTGTTGGTCTGGCACTGTGCACTGTGCATTGTGTGTGTGTGTGGCACGTTCTGCTCCAGTGGATAGCTCGGCTTCTGTACCGACACTGCGTACGTGCGGTAATCCAACAATATAAATCCTTCATTTCAAAATGGTCAACAGTTGAGGGCAGTTACTGTTGTTGTTGTTCCACATCTCTCTGCCTCTCCTTCTCGTTCTGCCATTTCAATTGTAAATGAAACTTAAATTAATTGCTCGAACATGCATAATATAAACGCCTGGGCCTACACTTAATGCTAACTGACATATTTATCCACACGGGAGGATTGTATCCACAGAAGACACAAACACGCACATAGAGAGAGAGCGTAACTCACTTTCATAACGCATCGATTTGCGTACATTTGTGTCAGCTGCAAGAGCTAAAGGGGCAACTCTTCTTATGCCACGTCTACAATTGTCAGCCTGTCTTGCTACACAACAAAGTGTGTGCATTTGTTTGCGTGTCTGTGTATGTGTCTGTATGTCAGTTGCATAATTTGTCATGCTGTTGCTGCCTCTGCTGTTGCTTCTGCTGCTGGTTGACTGGCCAACATCAAGTGGCCGCCTGCTGTTGGCTTAGCTCTTCAAATTTGATTTTTCAAACGTGTGTGTGTCTGTGTGTGACACAAAACTGTTGCCTACTTCATTGCGTCTCCTTTTGACCACCCCCCCTTTCTTATTCTCTGGCCTTTTGTTAAGTTATATGTGCGGCATTTGTTTCTATTCATTGGAGCATAACATTTTATGGCGCTTAAAACCGAAGCGAATGTTGCATAACAAGAAGAAGTTCCAAAAGTTTTGACATGTATAAGCAGAATTTCAAGTACACTATAGAAAAGAATTGTTTATTAAATAATATATATAAACAAATAACAATATATGCAGCTTCAACATAGAGAAAAGTTAACAATTTTGCAGCTAATTTGTTTAGTTTACAAATAAAAAACAGTTTATAATATATATTATATTTCTCACATTTATAAAAACATTTGATCATTGATTGAAAAGTAACTATATTGAAAGAAGTATGCAAGATTTAAGGACCTAATTAACGTATTTGTATAAGAAACTATAAAACATTTTATTTATATAGTAAATAACTTGAGTTTGAGGTGTATTATAGAAAGAAATTGAAATGAAAATAATATATAAATTTTAAATAGAAATAAAAGAAATGTTAAAAGACTTTAAACAAATTTCTAAGTGAAGAAAGTTCGAACAAATTGATTATTGAACTGCATAAGATTATTTAATTGACATGAAAAGCAGCTAAGTAATTTAAAATTAAACCATTTTTTAACTAAGAGTTCACCTTGTCAAAGGCACAAAGGAAACTGTTAATGGAGTCTTAAAAATTCACTTTCAGCTGGATAAAAGAGAAACACACAAGACACTTCACACAGCCGATGTTGGTTCTTAAAAGGCAGGCAGAAATTTATGGCAAATACCAAAGTAAAAAAAAAGTAAAAAACAAAAAAAAAACATCTGAAACAAAATTGCAAAAGTGCAAAACAAAAGAGCATAGCATACTTATATGGGCATAAAAGGCTGAGTTGTATTTATGTCGGGCAAATATGTTTCCGGCTGAGCGCTAATAAGGTTTATGACTGAGTCCTCGCTCATGTGTATCTGCCACTCTCTCTGTGTGTGTGTGTGTGTGTTTGTGTTTGTGTGTGTATTGCCGCCATATTGTCGAACAACTCTTTTTTTTGCTGAACTTTTGCTGGGTAATTTCTCTTATGGCAGCCTTTTTAAAATGAATGGCTTTGTGTAGAAATTTAGTCTTAACGCCTAATTTCTTTGCTACACCCCCCCCCTCCACCACCTGCCAAAAGGACTTTGACAATACATCATGCGCTGGAAAGTAGGCAACAGCTGCTGGCAGCAATTTAAAGTTGCTTTTTTTTTTGTGCGTCACTAATTTCCGCTTTCACTAAATCAATTCTGTTGCCTAAACAGTCTTCATTTCTCTATCTCTCGCTCTCTCTCTCTCTCTTCATTTCTTTTTTTTTATGGATCTGCTTTGAACAAATGTGCGTGCTCGTCTGGCTACGGTCGAGGAATATCAAACTACGTTTTAGCACAATTCCAAAAACCAAAATCAGTATGTCTGTGTGTGTGTGTGTTTATACAGACGAGCCAAAGTCTAACCAAAGAAAAGGCACAACAACAACAACAACAACAGCAGCTGAAAGAAAAAAAAACGAACGAAGCGAGTTAACTCTATCTCTCTTTTTTGTTGGCTGCAACCCATTGAGCCATCCGTCATTGGATCGTATTTTGGTCTTTACTCATTCAAAATTTGACAGCATCGTTTGTTTGTTTGTTTGTTTTCTTGTTGCCTGCCAGACTCGTGCTCCTGCTGCTGGTTTTGGTTAGCTGTGGTCTCTCTAGCTTTGCTTTCCGTTGCCGGCCGCTTAGTTCTGTGCTGCTTGCAACGCTAAAGCGGAAACGGATGTGGCACATGCATTCACAAACCGCATACGAACAGCAGCTAAAAACAAAGCATAGACGTTAAAGCAGTAAACGGTTAGTTCAATACTCTATTGTGTATAAAACTGAATATCTATAGTGTTGTAAAAGGCTACAAAGATATTAGCAGACTCTACAAAGTGATTTTAAATCTTAAGACTGTGTGAAAAGGTGGTAATAATTATAGTATTTAGAAATATGCAATTATTTATATGTATATTCAATATTTATATATCATGCAGAAAAAACAGTAATCGGTTATTTCAATGCTCTATAGTGTATAATACTAATTATCCTTAGTGTTGTATAAGATTAACGGACTCTACAAAGTGATATTAATATACCAGAGTATGTGGTAAGTTAGCATTATATATAAAATTGAAGAAAATGCAAATATCATGCAGTAAAAGCAGTAAACAGTTTTTTCAATACGCTATACAACACTATAGACTATCAGTGCCACAAAACTGATAGTCTTTAGTGTTGTATAAGACTTCAAAGAAAGTAGCAGACTCTAAAAAGTGATATTAATACTCTAGAGTGTGTGATAAGTTGGCACTAATTATAGTACTTAAGAATATGCAATTATTTCTATATTCAATATTTATATATCATGCGAATTAAATATAAGCGATTAGATATTGAATTAGTCGAGCAATAAATCAAACTTTTATATATGTGCCTTTAACAGAAAGCCAAAGAGAATGTATCAAATAAAGTTAAATAACTTTCGCCTGTTCTATCCATAAACAACCAAATTAAAAAGCAAGTTATCGAACATTTATATATTTATTCGATACTAACAAGTAGACAGTGTTGGTTAAGGCTACAAATTATGCTTAACTTCCATGCTTGACAAAAGTCTAACTAAGTTCGAAATTACTGTAATCCTTTGGATAATCAAAACATATTATAAAATCAGTCACTGCATGATGATGATGTATATTCCAACTGTAGCAGTTACGATAGTCTGTTAACATCCCAATACTCTGTTAACCCTACCATCACTAGATTGTATACCCAACCATCACTAGATTGTGTATCCTGCCGTCACTTATTATCCAGATGCATTAGCCATCTCCCTTTAACCTACTCAGCCAGTGGAGATCGACCTAGCTTGATCTCGCTCTAAGGCTGATGTCAGCTGATGCAATCGCACGTAAGATGTCAGAGTGAGAGCGAAACGAGTTGTGAGTTCAAGCGATAAAGCCAGAGCAAAACGAGAGAGCAGTTTGCAATCTGCTTTATCGCTTCAACTCGCTCAGAGCGTACGATTGCAATATACGTGCAATGTAGCTCGCTTCTCGCAAAGCTCTCACTCTCCGCCATCTTCTTGCTTTGCTCATCGCTGCCCGCTTCGCTTTGCTTCTCGCGCGCACTCTGACATCAGCCTAATGAGAGTTGTGAAATATAGCGGCGTGATGCCAGAGTCAGTCGTTTGATACAGATGAAATAAAGTGGACGTCATAGAAAATAACTGTGTGTTTCATTTAAATGAAACGATAACACAACTAAGTTCAATTTGTTTCACACACACATATGTATGTGTAACAAACCCATCCATCAATTCAATATACCTCTATTTAAAGAGTAAGCCCAGAGTAGCACTTATAAATTGCGAAACAAAAATGCCGACAATAAATCGCCGAAAGGAATCCTTAAACCGAGTCGTACCCCCGTCCCCGCTCCCCCCCCCCATTCACATCCGTCTCGTTCTATCGCTTCAAAGTGGACTCGTCAAATTGCCGGCAGCTCTGTCGACAGAATTCCGCCTCAAATGCATGCAAATATATGCGTCGGCGTCTACGTTCCCTTTTCTCTTTTTTTTTTTGCTATTTTTTAATGCCGTTCACCTTTTTTTGGGAAAACAGAGGCGCTTGCCCGTGCTCCGTGAACAAGACGTGCGTGGACCCGAATCAATCATGCAACTGTGATGTAAAGGAAAACAAATGGAATTCAGACGAGGGCTACTACCAGGAACCGCACAGTTTGGGCATTACCAACATGTACTTCCTGCAACAGAAGGATCTGGACGATGAGGCCCAGGGACGCATAACACTTGGCCCACTGGAATGCGTGGAGACAAGTGAGTGTCAAACCCAAACTAACCCAACGGCAGTGACTACTATATGTTGTTCCCATAACAGATACCCAGAAGTACGTGGTCACTTTTACAACATCACAGTCGTATATTGAGGTGCCTGGCTGGCGTAAGGGTGACATTGCATTCTCCTTTCGCACCACGGGAGAGAAGGCGATACTGTTGTTCCAGCCACCCATAAGAGCACACTATCCCTCGTTTATGGTCGCCCTAACTGGTGACTATCAACTGACATTCAATTTTACCCTTAGCACCGGCACCACAAGGGAGCTAGTGATTAACTCACATCGCAGGTAAGTGGAACCAAACCAAGCAATTGAAGTCCATTTGGTTGATGATCATTCCAATGATGACTCTAAATGTCAATTCGTAAGGGGGAATTCCCCATCGATTATCTTTAATTGTTGCCCTTCTTCCACTTGCAGGTTGAATGGCGGTGAATGGCATAAAATATGGATTGACTATAACCAATATCATGTGCGTTTCATGATAAACACCGATTACCAGATGCTCGATTTGCTGCCCGAGGAGGAGTTTGGACCATTCGAGGGTAGCATGTACATTGGTGGCGCCACATTGTAAGTATCTGCGACTTTGATATAGTAGTAGTACTAGGGCAACAGTTTTTTATGGCTGCTTGCAACGCAATTGGGCCAACTCGGGGGGGCACACAGCTGTAATAA
Organism: Drosophila histrio; assembly: GCA_958299025.2. Taxonomy (NCBI): domain Eukaryota; kingdom Metazoa; phylum Arthropoda; class Insecta; order Diptera; family Drosophilidae; genus Drosophila; species Drosophila histrio. Next base: position 3,855,158 of record OY729166.1, on the reverse strand, counting down.
TAACCGCGGTCGCCTCTCAATTGGTGACTCGGTTTTTCTCTGTTTCTCTCTGGCCATTGGCCATTGCGGTCTATGCAATTTATTGCAGCAATTACACGTTTTAATTATAAACGTGGCAACTGGCAACGTTGCAACATGGGCAGACAGACAGTCAAAGCGAATAGCTTTAGGCTAATGATTACCACACTCAATTGTGGGCGTGAATTTCTCACAAATCTCTCTCTTCTACTTCAATGGTAAGTACTAAGCTACTTACTCTTCAGTCAGCCAGTCATGTCTAGAAATGAACTTGAACAGTTGTGTAATTAAAAAAAAACTGCTTATTAAAATGTATTTTTAATCCTGTTACCAAAACCCCCCATCAACTCATTTGCACCACATAGAGACGCTGGCTGCTTTATCCGCAAAGTACTCGTATCAAAAGAATTGCCATAATTAAATTAACTTCCCACTGGAAATTCATTTCAAAGTCATTATCAATAATCAAGCCATGCCATAAAGCGCTCGCTGGCGTCAAAAGTCGCCACGAACTCGCGCACAACTCGCGCGCGTTTTTTCACCCCCACTAGGAAAAACGTTGCGTTGTTGTTGCTTGCCCCTTTGGCAGTTGGCAGTTGGGGGGGCGCACTTAAAACGCGCTTATGCTTGATTGGCATAATTTATAAAGTTGTTTTTTCTGCACACACACACACACACACACACACTGCTATAGACAGACATTTCTGCAGACTCATAGATAGATGGGAGCTTGTTGTGGCAGCTTGCGTGTGGGGCAAAGAGTTTTTGGTCTGGGGGCACTTAACAAGTCGCGAGTGTGTGTGTGTGTGTCTCTCTCTGTTTAATTATTAAAAATGTGCAAAATCAAATTGAAAAATTAAAAAGAAATGAAGAAAATGTGTACACATTTGCACTTAACCTCAAACCAGGGGGAGGGGGAGAAAAGAAAAAGAGCGTACTCACCCCATTGTACAACCGCATTGCGACCCATTCATAAAATTTCGATGAGCGGTAAACACGCAGAGTAATTAACGGTAAAGTGCAGTGCTTTATATGTATACATACGTATATCCCAGACCGAAAACCCGTCGCCTTTCACTCGGCCAATTAATGAGTTCAATTTATTTATCCAAAATAAAAATAAAAGGGTAGCATCCGTGAGAGGGCAACAGCGGGAAAACGGCGTAAAATTACAAGCCCGAGAACACATATAATGCAATAAATGAACATTTCTGAATGATCGACAGACAGTTACCTATTGTGACCGATAAACATAATTGAATCACTTCGATTTCTTCATCAACGTCTGCTTAATTCTAGCAACCACTAAATCCCTAGATTCCTATGGGCAGTTAAATAATGTTAATGCAAACAGATTAGCGATGGCACATCGGTAAAGCTATTGGCCTGCTACGTTACTGTACTGAATGAAATTAAATTAAAGAAGGGAAATCGTTAAAGAGTCGAATTATGATGATCAAAGAATTAGAATAAACCAGTCGGAAAGGCTACAGTCGAAGTCGACGACTTCAAAAAGGAAATAGTTGTATAAACCTAATTGGAAAAAGTTTGATAACCTAAAATAAAGTGTGACTCTGGTAGGTTTCGAACTCCAGTATCACATCGGTAGAGTTCGAAACTCTAACAATTGCGCCATTGCAGCCATAGTCGATTATCAGGCAGGCGATTACCAGTTCCCTTGCCTCAAATTGCTGCCTCCAACCTTTGTCTATTCGAAAATTTATTTGCTTCAAATCTCCGGTGTTTATTGTCCGATTGCGATGAAATTTTCAGTACACATCGCAATTAAACTAAACTTGTTGTATGCGGAATTTGAAACTTGTATCTTTTAAATTACTCGTGTTATTCGTATTTTACCGATTTTGGGAGGCGGAAGGGGGCGTGGCAAACAAACTCGACCTTTGTAGAGGACTCTAAAATGTTTTTAGTAAATTTGGTTGCTCCAACTCTTATAGTCTCTGAGATCTAGGTGTTCATACAGTAGGACAGACGGACTGACGGGCGGACGGACGGACAGACGGACTTAATAGACCGCTAAACTTTTTTAAACTAAAGGGTCTAAAAATTAATTTCCAGGTATTCTAAATTATTCAAAATATGCAACATTGTGTTGCCTGCTTTTAGGCATATTTTAAAATAATAGTACTATTTTTCTTAAACTAAATTAAATACAACTTTGATCTCTTTCTCAATATCAGCTAACTTATTATGCTAAAAAATTCCACATAAAATTTGCTTTAATGTTAACTTTCTTAAACACATAATTTTACAGTGAGTTTCAATATACTCCAGCTGTTGTTGTGTCTAGGGTATAGACATATTGATGCACTTGGCTCTTACAAGGGCACAACAAGGCTGTAAGGCTGTAAGGCAGCAAGAAAGGCAAGGATTCAGGGTAAGCCATTAAGCGGAATCAGTGCCAGCTCATAAATAAATGAGTTAATCAACATATTGACACAGACACACGGGCGAGACGAGAGACAGGAGACAAGAGACAAGAGACTTTACCTTAATTCGCAGTGGGACACATTAAAGTAGAATAATGTCAAACAAGAGAATCGATGGGCTTTTAATTGATCCGTAGAGTCATTTTGCTGTCAGAAAATGTATTTACAAATATTAAAGTTGAAGTGGAAATGTGAATAAAATTGCTGCTGCTGCTGCTGCTGCTGCTGCTAATGATTGTTGTAATCGGGTTTTTATCAGCGGTTCTGGCCATGTCATGTTATTTAGAAATAGCAGCAGCAGCTCGTATCCTGTTTCCCATGTCCTGTTGATCATTTGCATGGTCATCGATTACCCGCCGGGCACACACAGCACATGCCATGGCCAAAAAACACAGACAAGTGGCGTGCCAAATATGCGAATTATTTGCCGCACACGCTGCAGGAAACAGGGCAACAACAGCAACAACGACGACGATGCAACGTTCGGTCCGTGGCCACCATTGGGGAAAATGTGTCACTGTCGGCTGTCGTTTTGTCGGTTTGTCGCTTGTCGCGTGTCGTGTATGTCGCAGGCGGCCCCATGAATGAATGAAAAGTGCTTAATTGCTTGTGACGGTGTTAAATAAATTCTTAATTGCTTCGCACTTTGCGCGTTTGCAACGTTAATAGGATTTCCCCTTAGCCTCCTCCTCAATTCTCCTCACCGCTCTTGCATGTGCTGCTCTGAAGTGCAGTCACTAAACTCCCCCGGTATCCGTCTGTCTTGCACATAGGCTGTCAAAGTTTGCTTTCTTTTTATTGCCGTTAATTTTGTGCAATTTTATTTTTTATTTTTTTTTCTTTTTTTTGTTCCATATATTTTTATTTTGGCGGCCAGCAAGCGTGCAAATCCTTTTAGCCAAGTGTCAGCCAGTCGACGGCACATCATTTGCAAGGCAAAGCGCTAAATTTCATTTTACAACGCGCGCATCACGCGTCGCACAAAAAACCCCCTTTAACCCGACCTCCTCCTCCTGCTGTAATACGTGGCGTATGCGCAATGCTGCTGCCGCTGTCGTTGACGTTGACGTTGAGAGTATGAGTAAACGAAAAAACAAGTGGAGAACGCGCGCGTAGAGTGTGCTGGACTAGCTAGTACCCTATGTTCAACATAGTGTAGTAGGACGAGTGGCTACATAGAGCGGAATGTGTGTACGCTCTCTCCGCTAATCTCACGATTGCTCTCTTGCTGCTGGTTGCTCTCTCATTCTTTCATTATCGCTCTTTCGCTAACCGCTCTAGTTCATAAGAAAAGAGCTGCAGATCAGCCTTGATTAGTGCTCTAGTCTTGAGTCGAGTGGCCAAATAAAGTAGACGTGTTGTAATTTACGCCGAGGTCGTTGCATTTGTCTTCCACAATAGCTTAGCTAAACTTCTTAGTTATAATTACTTTTAAATATATATGTAGAGAAATAAGAAGGTTCTTCAAAATCTGTTATAGAATTTAAATATAATTTAATTCATCTACCATTAATCTACGCCAAAGCTTCAGAGAAGTCGCTTAACTCTTGCTTTAGTCAAGTAAAGTGTTTACTCACCAGCCAAATTCCTTTCTCCAACTGTTGCCAACTTAATCAAACTTTATTACTTCCTCCTTTTGAATATCTGTCAACTACAGGGTATTGAAAATTAACATGTGACACATGCACACACACAAAAAAAATGCAGCACACGTTTGCAAAAAACTAATGACTTAAGAGCTTAAGAGTACGAGCTGCAGATTGCAATTACGTAAAGGACTCGCTCTCTCTATCTGTCTCTCTCTCAAGAACTGCTCTGAATTAACGGGTTGATTATGACCATTGCCACTGCTGGCCAATTCGTTTGGCATTATTCAATAACTTTGACGCTTAAAGAACAATTACACAACTTAGCAAACAATTACCAGCAGCAAAGCGGCGACAAACTGCAAAGAAATGATAATAAAATGTGGGGGGCGGGGGGAAATACGACAGAAAATGACAGAAAAGAAATGGCAAAGAAAAGAAAAGTAAAGTAAAAATACACCCAGTTGGGAATTTCTTTTATTTAAAAAACAAGAATTTTAATTTTGCTTAGAGCTTTTTGCTCAACAGACAACACTTCGTCGGCGACTTGTAATGAAATTTACATAATTTAGAAAGACATTTGAGCAACTTTCCGTTTCTTTTGCACTGTACGCGTATAAACAAGACATTTCCGCCACTTTAATTTTCAAAAGCTTACACTTGAGATTTTATTGGCCAATTCATTGTTGGCCAACACAGCGAGACCAAACGCTGGCAAAGGGTAGCTCTGATATTGGGTTGGGTTGGGTTCGGGGAAAGTCTCTGCACAAAAGTTGAAAGCGAACGAAACTTGCAAATTGGTGGAAAAAAAAGTGAAAGTACCAGTTGTAAGTTCTAGAAAGCAAGACAAAAGGGTAGTCGGGGCATAGACGAAGCAGTGATGCGCTTACGTAAGAGAAGAAGTGTGAGTTGGTAAGAGATGCTGACTAGTTTTGATACTATTAACTATATTTCAGGCACAATAAATAAAGAGAGATATGCACTTATCTGATTAAAAAAACATAATATATGTAGGGTAGTTGAAAAAAAGGAACTAGTTTAAGCAAGTAATTGTTTCTAGCTTAAAAAAAACTCAAGTATTTAACTTAAGCGACGTTTGTTTAAAGAAAAACTAATTAGCTTTCCCAGCACTGGTTGTCTAGGGATCTTGGTATTGCCTAGTTATTGGGATTTGTGTACACAGCTTTAGATCAATCCACAGATATATGTAGAGTTTATTATATAATTGAGTAAATACAAGTATTTTAATAGATTAGGAAATTAGTAATCGTTCATTGTTTGAGTGCCGATGTTCTCGCAACCTTCCACATCAAAGGCCGAACTGCAACTCTCTTCGGCGTCTTCGGGTCTCCGATCTTCTTAGGTCACTCGGTGATTGTCATGCGAATTCGCCTGAGAGTGAATTCGCCTGCGTTGCCGTAACTTGTTGATGTTCGCTTTGCTCGCTGCTGTTGTCTTTGCTCGTGGTTGTTGTCTCTGCTCGCTGTTATTATCATTGCTCGTGGTTATTGTCTTTGCTCGTTGTCTAGGGATTGATGCACACAGGGATTGATGTACACAGGGATTGATGTACACAGGGATAAACCAACCCACATAAATTTTATTAATATTGAGTACAATTAAGTACCAATTAAATATACTATTAAATGTAAAACAAGAACTAACACTGTGTAGAAATTAATACTACTTACAATATATATAAAATATATATATATATATGTCATATATGTATATATTCTCTAAAAATTAATCGAAAAATTAAGTAGAACACTTTTACCTCTTCAAGAGCCAGACTTAAGCATAAACTGACTATAATAGTAGCAAAAATATGCTAGTTTATAGAAAATGTGAAATAGATACTAAGCCAGAAACAACTTCAGCTCATAGCTAATTTAATATTTAAGTTCGTCAAAGTCTGCCAAGCTCAGGCAGAGTATAAAAAGGATTTAAGTAGGGTGAAAAAAATGGCAGCAAAAGGAGAAAGAGTGTAACAAACTTTTGCCACTATTTCTCAGCGATTGTAGCTACTACTACTTGCCATCGTTGTCGATGTTGGTCCTTTGATCCTGTGTCCTTTTGCTGCTCCTTCAACGTCGTCGATGGCAAACTTGGAAACTGAAAGGCGTCGCGTCGCGGTCGCATCAACATTGGGATTGTCTGGGGGTCACAATTTATTTGCATAAAGTCAGCTAAAGTTGAATTTCAGCATTATTTGCACTGCAGCTGCAAATGCCATTGCCCAGCATAAGTCTGACTTATTGAATATCAAATGACAAGGTCATATTATAAAAAAAAAAAAATAATCCCTAATCAATTGGCCATCTCCCATGTTAACTTTTTTTCACAGCGACCTGCTAAAGAAACTCTCCGTTAAGGCCGGACTTATTGGCTGCTTCCGTGGACTGGTGGTCAATGGTGAGATTTTAGATATATATACATATATGTCGGTGCATCTGTCGGAGATTATTAAGGACTGCAAACCATCCTGTGTGCCATCACCCTGTCGCAATGGCGCCCAGTGCAAAGAGCTCTGGAGCAGCTTCAAGTGTGTCTGTAACAATCCATGGGCACATATTGGTGAATTCTGCGAGACAAGTGAGTATAGTGGGGGGGGGGGGGAAATTGAGAGTGGCAGACAGAGTTAATTTTCCCTTTTCCATTTTCCGTTTTGCAGACATCAATGAGAAGGCCTTGACTTTCATCAATCGCGAATCGTTTCTTATGCGCAACTATTTCAGTGTAACAGCCACGCCGGCAATTCTTCTCAACGGCATCGAGGGGGAACGTGAGATGCTGAAGGGTATACTCAGTCAGAATTTGCTTATCAATCTGCGTACCTACGATACAAATTCCCTAGTGCTCTATGCCAATGATCACTACAACAACTTTGTACATCTGTACATTAGTCAAGCACGTGAGATTGTTTTCCTTTACAACTATGGCGATGAGATTGTCAATTTAACGCTGCTCGATGAAACTCTGATGGCCAATTTGAAGAGCATTCAAGTGGCCATAATACGCGGCGAACAGGAAACTCGCATGCATGTCAATCAACGCAGTGTGAGCATCGAACGTGGCACGCTCCTCCTGGACGAGTATGCCAATCGACCCTGGAGCAATCCGGAGAAGGGTAAGTGAGAGGGAAAGAAGGGAAGAAGGATAGGTGAGAGGGAAAGTCAGTGCGGAGTTTTACATTACATTTTAAGGTGAATTTTTGTTTATTTAGCATAAACTGTGTACAGTTAATGGGGTATTTCCACTGTTAGTATTTTCGAGCTACTGAGCATTTGACAGCTGAAAAAATGAACGACAAATAAAAAATACATTTTGTTTAAAACCAAAATTTACAACAGCATATGGAATAAAGGCAATTGGATTGAAAAAATGGCTGAATTTATAATACGTACCCATCTATTAGCTGTAAAGTCGAGGAGGCGGAGTGAGACTCTTATATTTCGCGGGCTGTTTTCAAAACGAGGCGGATTTATATGCTGGAAGATGCTTGGGATGCACGACATGATTCGTCCATGTTCTACAATTAAAGTCTTAAAATGTATATAAAGGCAGATACAGAAAAGGTTTAAAAAGCTGATGCCAAGATGAGCCTAGATCCAGGGAAGAATGAGTTGGTCCGATGTCTAGCCCAAGACGTTAGACAACGAATTTTTATTAAAGATTCCTTGTAATTAGGATTGGCGTTGTACAACAAAAGCATTTTAAACCAGTCGGAAAGGCTACAATCGAAGTCGACTATGAGTGACCCTTTACTTATTCTTCAAAATGGAAATAAGAGGGACACTAATAGTACCCCATAGCGCGTTGTAACGTCAATGTGCTCTTCTTCCTTTGGTCCGACATTTTTTTTAAAGTAAAGGGTCTAATAAGTTAATCTGAAGTTGTATTGATCTCGCTGAGAAGTACAGACAGTCGACCTCCTTCTGGTTCCTTTTAGTGTTGATTTTTCTTTATCAAACTTCTCTGGGTCTTCAGGCAGCCAAAGTAGTCATAGAAATGAGCGAGATTCTTGAAGGCTGCATAAATGGACCGTTGACTGAGAGCAGCTCAAATTCAATAGTATTTTTTCTTTCAACCAGCTGTGTTTGGTTTACAATTCTTTGATAAATTTGTAAAGTTACTCCAAATAACGATATATATACCAAAAAAAAAGTAGTTCCCGCATCCATAAACAACGCAGAAAACTTCCCTTCCCCCAAACGCATACTATATCGTATGGGAATAGACGTGCGTTTCTAAATTTCCTGACACAAACGTGAATGCAACCATAGTGGAAATCCAGTATAAATTCGCCAACATTTGTTGTTCATATTTTAGGAAAATCTAACTTATCCCTATTGACAACATATGTTTAAAAGTGTTGTAACAAATGTTTTGTCATTATACAAATTTAGTAAACAAGAAAAACACAACATAAGTCGGAGTTATACGCTGAATGTGCCAACTCTTCCAAATTCAGCTCCGATAATTGTTGATGATTGATTAGAGATGTATACCTTCTTTATTATAAGGAAGATGAATTATCTTCTACTATATACCTAACGTGTTTATTTAAGAGCTTGAATCGCAATCCTGTCTTTTCGTATTTTAAATAGCAAAGTATGAGGAAAATTCGTCTTCTTTCCATACTTAAAATGCTGCGACTTCTACAAATATTAGCGATCGACGTTTAACTATTAACAGACTATAAACTTACGACTTTCATGTCCGAAATTGTCTCATAAAATTGAAGAAAAAACAAGCGACAACTATTGCAAACATCACTGTGGACAACAGTCCACGCTAGTGACGAAAGCAGACCCCGAAAACGCATACGCAGGGAAGTTTGCTGGGCTGCAGCATCCAACATACAACATCACCCAATAAAACCAATTCTAATCAAAGTCATATATTTATTAAAAACACATGATTGCTGGGCAACCATTTGGGGTTACCTTCGTCACTTCCAGCGACTGCTGAGCTTCGAGGATTTGGTATGCGAATTATTGGTGCTGTTTTGTGCCTCATCCTGTGCCGCCAGCTCCTCGTCAATGAGCAGCTCAAAGTTACCCAAAGCATCGGCACTGGGTATTTTATTCCAACGCACATCGGGCACACCATCCGGAGGCAACACCACCGATAGAATATTGTCAATTAGCTTGTATTTGAGTATGCGATCATTGACCGTTGTGGAGGTTAAGGATGGCGAAGCATTCACTTCCACCAGCCAAGGCTTCAATGTGTTATCAATGATAATATCATAACCATAGCATTCAAAGCAATGTCTATCACTGGCCATGACCGGAGCAACGGCTCGCAGCGAATGCACAATTAGCCAGGAGATGGCGCCAAAGAGACGATCCGTCACCTCCTTGCCCCGTGTGCCCTCCAAATAGAGTGCCAGATTCTGTACTGACCATTTGCCGCCATGCAATGTATTATATTCCCCTCCATGCTTCTGGACACTCACATTGGTCAGATGGACATACATGTTGTCCAGCTCCGTCACACTCGTATCATATTTGACGGTACAAAAACGACAGAATCCCTGCTTGAAGAGATATGCCTTCAAGGGTCGAAATGAGGCAACTAGCACATAGAGACGCAGATCGAACTTCTTGCCACCAATTAGCAGTGGATTATCAATATATCGTGAGATTACATACGACTCTTTGGCTATCTGTGGATGGAATGGTCCCTTGGCCTCCCTTGACCATTTCTTTAACTTGGACAGCTTGTTGATGAGAAAGATGCCAGCACCCTGAGACTTGCCACACGGTTTCATGATCCATGTGCTAAGCGGAAACTTACGATATTCCTCCACAAACATATTATAATCCGCTGGCAGTACAAATGTTGTTGGCACAAAATCCAAATAGACATACCGAGTACCACTTGAATTATTCGATTCGGTTTTCTCGGCCAATGGATTCCCATCACGTTCCAGATCCTTGCGATATCGTTTAATGTTCTTCACCAACAGATCTTTGCGTGATAGCTCATAATGATTGGGAAAATGATTGATCATTTGATTGTCGTGCATACGATAGCCACTGTCCACACTAAAGATATTCCGACACGTCTGCACACCGGCCCAATAGAAATGCCAATCATCATCGCCATTCACCTGATGCCAGCCACGTTTCTCGAAATTGTTGACCAACACCGATTTGTCCAAGTCCGTGCAGAAGCCAATTTTGATTCTATCATGGGCAAGATTTGAACCAGCACCAGAAGTACCAGCGGCATTGCCACCAGTATTTGCATTCCCAGCTCCGGGCAGACGACCGTACATTGTGGCAACACTCTGGTCGATTGTCGGCAGCAGACTGGCAATGCGCCACGGTTGCGTCCAGTCGTTGAGCAGAGAAGTTGCGTCGCCGCCGCCGCCGCCGCCGCCACCTGCTGTACCAGGGTTGCCAAAGCAACCGCCGTAAACTCTGACATGACCGAACATTGACTTGACGTTGCCTTGGCGTCGAGTTTGTTTGATTTTTGACTGCGAGTTATTGAACCAACAAAGGCTGACGTCCTGTCGTCCTGTCGTCCTGTTATTGTTTTTCCCAAAAAGTCGCAACTCTTTAACTAAAGTAAACTACAGTTGCAGCGTTGGTTGCTATTGGCAGCACTTGCCGCTTGCCGCTTGCTGCTTGCCACGTCCTGAGTGACTTTTTTTTGTGCGTCGCCAAGCGCAACATGAAAATTTGCAAAATAGTTTAGCAAGTAAAGTTGCAAATATGCCAAAAATTTGCCAAAAAATCTGTGCACTTCGATCGCCAAAATTATTTGCACTTGAAATGCTTTTTTTTATGCCAACAATTGCCCAGTGTATGTGAAAAGAAAGAAGAGAAAAAACTGTTTCAACTGAAAGCAATTCAAAATGGTTTGAAAACTTTTTTACTATGGCATAAAAAACATGAAACTGCTTTATATATAGTTTTCTGTGTGTGTTGGAAATTTTGTTGAAGCGAGAATATGTTAATAAAAAAACTCAAAACGAACTGAATTGTTGAAGCGGAAAGCGCTTTTTATTTATATATAATCGAGTCTATTGCATGTTTGTCTAACGAATTAACTTCTAATAAAATAATATGCAATATACTTGTATTAAATTCAATTCACAATTCAATTCACAACAACAACAAGCTGATATACTACTTACTAATATTGCCTAAAGCAATTTTCAATTGTCTAATAAAGTACTTAAATCGAATTGCTGCATAAATTAAACCGCATCAATATTAAGTCTTATAGGCACTTTAAGCGACACACTTTGAAATAGATGAATTTGCAAATACATTGAGAGAAAAATGTGTGAGGAAAGAAGTTAATGTTAGTTATATGTAGTATATATACAGCTAGTCAGATATATCTACCATAGATACTACATATACAGCTTTATCTCTGCCATATTACAGCACATTTTAATTTAATAACAAGCACAGACAATATAAATAAAAGGATAACATGTTTGATATTGTTGCTGGTCGATAGTCTGTTAACATTCCAATTAGAGTTGTACATCGTAGTTCAATTGAAGGATTTAGTTCAATAGTTCAATTTTTGATGAACGAACTAATCTTTCATATAGTTCAGTAGTTCGTTCAATGACTCGAATCACTTTTAGATCGTTCAGTGACTCGAAACGCTTTTAGATCGTTTAGTGAATCGAATCGCTTTTAGATCGTTCAGTGACTCGAATCTCTTTTAGATCGTTCAGTGACTTCAATCGCTTTTAGATCGTTCAGTGACTCAAATCGCTTTTAGATCGTTCAGTCACTCGAATTTCTTTTAGATCTTTTAGTGACTCGAATTTCTTTTAGATCATTCAGTGACTCGAATCGCTTTTAGATCGTTCAGTGACTCGAATCGCTTTTAGATCGTTCAGTTACTCGAATCGCTTTTAGATCGTTCAGTTACTCGAATCGCTTTTAGATCGTTCAGTGACTCGAATCCCACAGTATAGTTCGTTTAATGACTCAAATTCCTTTATCAATTATTTTTATTGCCAGGTAAACATAGACTAATATGAATTAATGTTCCTATTTTGCATTAAGCAATGAAGTTTATAAGACATGCTTTATTATAATATGTATTTATTTTTAATTTTGTTATCTTTATTAATTTCGCATTAAGCTTATAAAACACATTTTTAAAATTCTAAATATTTAGTGTTGGTATTATCAATTTTATGATATAGATTTAATTATTAATTTCATTTTAATTTTGTTAAAACCAATTGCTTATTCTTAAACTTTACACATAAAGATCGTCAGTTCTTCTATATCGATATAACTATAAAAGAATTCGAGTCACTAAACGAACTATAATGGGACTCGAAACACTGAACTAAATGACCTACAATCGGAGATTTAGTACGTTCGTTCACTTAAGTGTTTAATTCAGTTGATCTTAATCCGAACGATTTGATGCAATTCTAATTCCAATATTCTGTTAAACCTATCATCACTAGATTGTATACTGTACCATCACTAGATTGTGTAGCCTACCGTCACTAATTATGCAGATGGATTTGCTAGCTCGCTTTAACCTATTAAGACAAAGGAGAGTGACCTAGCTTGATCTCGCTCTCACTCTTGTAAAATACAGCGGTGTGATGCCGGCGTCAATTCTTTTGATACAGACAAAGTAAATCGGACATCATACAAAATAACTGCATGTTTCATTCAAATTAAACGCTTACAATATTAAATTGTTGCGTATACTCGTATTCTCACAGTGCAACAACTACAATTTCAATTGTGTTTAACTAGTTTTCAATTGGCACTTTAATTAATAAGGATATATAAGTATGCAGAGTGCTTACTTTGCACTTGCTGCAACTCGAGACAACTCGACATAACCATTTGGCCATTGGCATTTGTACCGCAGCAATATTACAGGTTGAATTCTCACAACATTTTCAAAATTGAGCAAATCAATCAAGGAGGAACTCGTAACTCAATGTAACTCTAGCCGAGCAATTGGCCAAAATTTAGTATTGCATAGACAGACCGACACACTTGCACACAAAATCAATCATAATTACCCGTCGTGAATGTAATGCGAAATTTGTGCTGCCGTTGAATGCCACAAATTTTGGGGGCATGTGGAGAAACACATGATTGCAAATCGTCCATACTTTGCACAGAATAACACATGAGCACTTATGTAATTAAATGCGTTAACTGGAATTATAGCCAGACAGAGAGACTGACAGACAGACAGACAGACAGATAGATTTGGCTGGCATGCAGGACCGCAACCAAAGGCCATAGATAACTGGAGAATTGAACGACGGGGTTAGACGTTGGATAGATGGCATAGTAAAGAGGTGGTTCAGGTTCACTGCAAACATTTCAATTAGACAAACTTAAGCTCGAAAATGCCATAGCCTAAAATGGGGGCCACAAAACCGAAAATGCCACGGCAAATGAAGGCTCATTTCCGCACAAGCACACACACACACACACAGAGAGAGAGGAATATACGATATAGATAGCCTGGTCTGTGTATGCCTGGTTCTGTGTCTCATTTGATTTTGTTTATTTTGCAGAGGTTCTATCGCCACATCGACCACCCGCTCCGCCCACCGAGTACTTTCAGTTCCACGTTGGCGGCTATGATCCGGCAAATTTGCTACGCCCCAATGTGGATGCACCATCCCTGGAGGGCTACATTGGCTGTATACGTGGCCTTAAAATCGGCGCCCAGTTGATCGACTTGGCGGAAATCAATGAAAGGAATATAGCGCCCAGTAAGTACCATGAGTATAAATCAATTTTCACTGCCGTTTGCTGCTGCTGCTGCTGCTGCTGCTGTGTACCGTCGTCCAAGCTCAAAAGACGTCGAGTCTAATGCCATTTTGGGCATTCTAAGAGCCCCTTCACTGTTGCAGCTACGTTTTGTGGCTGGCTACCGCAACTTGCAACTTAATATGCATGCAATTTCCGCTAAGTGCAGCGCCTGTTGGGCATGTACTTGAGCCACTTTGTGGCACCAAGATTAATGCCAATGCGATAAACTAGTAGCAGTTGCAGTAGCAGTAGAGAGTAGACTACATGGCGTATGATTTATGCGGCCACACATGCCGCGGAAATTGCAACCTGACATTGATGCGATTATGTGGCATGAATGAGTTACACAAAAGGCCACAAATTTTTTGGATATTGCTGACACACAAACAAAAGCTAAAACGATTTCAATTGCATTTTAGACCGTTTACTTTAAGATAAAGTAGAAGGATCTATAAATTGTATAAAAAAAATATGCGTAACAGGTCGAAGGAAGTCGAAGGAAGTGGCAGACCCCATAAAGTATATATATACTTGATCAGCATCAATAGCCGAGTCGATAGTGCCAAGTCCGTCTGTCTGTCCATCCGTCTGTCCATCCGTCTGTCCTGCTGTATGAATACCAAGATCTCAGAGACTCTAAGAGCTAGAGTCACCAAACTTGTTGACAATACTCCTGAAGCTTCCACAAAGTTCACGCCTTCCTTTCGCCCCCAACAATCGGTAACGCCCGAATAACACGAGTAATTTAAAAGATACAAGTTCCTAATTCGGCATACTTAAATTTTGGTTTAATTGCGATGTGTACTGAAAATTTCATCGCAATCGAACAATAAACACCGGAGATTTGAAGCTTATAAATTTTCGAATATATGTACAAAGGTTGGAGGTAGCAACTTGAGGCAAGGAACTGTAGAACTGTATAGTAACTGTAGTTCTCTAAGGGAACTGGACAGATAATCGTCTATAGCTGCAGTGGCGCATTGGTTAGAGTGTTGAACTCTAGCGGTGTGGTACTGGAGTTCGAAACCTACCAGAGGCACACATTATTTTAGATTATTCTTCTTTTTAAAATTGATTTGTTATTTACAAATTTACTTATACTATTATTATTATTAACCTTTTGATGAATAAATAAAGAGTCTCTCATAGTCGACTTCGACTGTTGCCTTTCCGACTGTATTAATGCCACAATTCTGATTGCTTATTACTTAAATTAAAATAAGTGACTATTAACTATTATTAATTATTATCATACTTTAGATTACTGTATTATTTCATTAGTTTTAATTATTATTTTGATTGTCTGAATCGATATGCCTTATCGACCTCTCTCCCCTACAGCTACAACTTTAGATTTCAGTGTTATTTCATTAGATTTTATTACTATTTTGATTATCTTCTTCTTCTCTCCCCCATCAGCTCAGGAGGGTGTCTTGCCCAATTGCCAGATTAAATGCGATGCGGAACCCTGCAAGAATGGCGGCATTTGCCAGGAACATTTCGCCGAACAGATGTCCACCTGTGATTGCGAACACACCAGTTTCCTCGGCGAATTCTGTTCGGTGGAGAAGGGCGCTGATTTCAGTGGTGAATCAACGTTGCAGCGTAAATTCGAATTGCCCAGCTCCGGCCGTGTGGATTATGTCCGCCTGCAGTTGGCCTTCTCCTCCTTCGATCTGCGACGGGCCAATCGCATTATGCTGCTGCTGCAGACAGCAGCCGAACGTAGCTATTACCTTCTGTTGGCCATCACCTCGGATGGCTACCTGCAGTTCGAAGAGGATCGTGAACGTGGCCAGACGGTGGGTGCTCGCATCGATAGGAATTTCCTTAATAGTGCCAGGCACTCGGTCTACTATATGAGAAATGGTACACAGGCACAGCTCTATATTGATCGTGAGCAGGTGCCATTAACGGATTTTGCGGCACGTGTGCTCACGACGACATTGGATGAGGGCGCAAATCGTGCACAGATCGGTGGCATTAATACAACAGATTCACGCTTTGCTGTCTTCAAGAGCTACAGTGGCTGCCTGTCAAGTGAGTAACCTAACCAAGTAACCAAGTCCCTTACCAACGACCAAGTCATAAATTTAAGCTCTGCTGGCCATTAATTTCTTGTGTGCTACTCAAAAACGAAAAGGAAAAAACTACAGGCCATCTCCTGTTTGTTGTTGTTGTTGTTGTTGCCTCATCAAGTCACTGTTGCAAGTTTATGAACTGGGGCAATACTGGGGGGGGGGGGGGTACTGCTTGCAACTGCAACCACTTTGTTGACCAAAAATTAAATTTATTCGACGCCATAAAAAGTCATTTCCGTGGTCGATGCCATAAATTTTGTCAGTTTTTGCGCTTAAGATTTACTGTGTCTCATATTTAAATTGTTACTGTTGTTCGTGTTGTTGTTGTTGTTGCTGTTGTATTGCGGCCAACACACTTTGATTAAAACTCAACTAGTAGTAGTACTACTAGCTAGCCAGCTGTTAGGTTCAGCTAAGAGCCACGCCCTTTTACGCCCCCACACGCGCCACATGCGCATGTGTGCGAGCTGTTAAAACGTGGCCCATTAAAGCGACCAACGAAACGCGTTAGTTTGCCAACAGGGCCATAAACAGGGCCAACACAGGCAAAAACAGTCACTTTACCACATCTCAGCCCCTGAGTCACTCAGACTGTCTGCACACTGGTCTCTAAATGGATATTGAAAAAGTTTGCCTTAGCCTAGCTTACTTAAATATCCGCATAATATCAATTGGAATATCTGTAAGAGAAAATTTAAATTATCCAATATAAATTAAGAGCATTTTAAAGATTGTTATTGCTTGTTGAAATAGCAACAATATTGTTTCGCTGAGATACTATTTTTTATTCCCTTTTGGCCGATTTGCTAATCTTTGAAATTAATTGACAAAATGGCGCGGCTCCAATTGTACATGGGCTTTAGGTAGGCGGCGGAGCTGTGAAGTGAACATGAACAAGATCAGATGAACACCTCATCGATATGCGATGTTTACATGTATTAATAGTTAGTTCAGGGATGGTATGCTGTTTACAGCTTGTATAAATAATTGAATTTATGTAATGCGTGTTCTGCTGCGAGCAAACATTGTTAATATTTTTATATACAGTCGCAGAAGATACTTATAAAGTATTGGAAACATTTTATATAGATTACAATATAAATCGTTTAATTTGAATGGAACACGCAGTTATTCTCTATGACGTCCGCTTGATTTTGTCTGTATCAAACGACTGACTCTGGCATCACGACGCTATATTTCACAACTCCCATTAGGCTGATGTCAGAGTGCGCGCGAGAAGTAAAGCGAAGCGGGAAGCAATGAGCATAGCAAGAAGATGGCGGAGAGTGAGAGCTTTGCGAGAAGCGAGCTACATTGCGCGTATATTGCAATCGTACGCTCTGAGCGAGTTGAAGTGATAAAGCAGATTGCAAACTGCTCTCTCGTTTTGCTCTGACATCCTTCGTGCGATTGCATCAGCTGACATCAGCCTTAGAGCGAGATCAAGCTAGGTCGATCTCCATTGTCTTAGTAGGTTAAAGTGAGACAGCTAATCCATCAGGATAATTAGTGACGGGAGGATACACAATCTAGTGATGGTAGGGTATACAATCTAGTGATGATAGGTTTAACAGATTATTGCAATGTTAACAGACCAACGTCCTGCTACAATATAAAACTACACACATCAAAGTGCACTATCATTTTAGTCACAAGATTTATAACTTACTCAAAAGGGTAACAAATTGTTTAGTTAAATAAATAAATTCATATTATATTGTCTATATAATGAGCTCTAAAATGGAATTGTTCTTTTGACAAAACTGTAAAGGTTTTTCAGCTATTGATTCATTTTCTTTTCACACAAAATCAGTGACTATATATTAAATAATCGTAATTGGAATTCAGCTCATTTGATAAGCATTTCCTTTTAGTAATATCATTGCTAACTTTTAATCAGTGTGCATTTGTCAGCTACTACGCCCACGTTCTAACAAATCACAAGTCAGCACACAACAGGAGCGGGCAGTTAACTTTAGGCATTAAAAATTTTATTGCTAATTTGGGCAAGGCATAAAATATGCATGAATGAGCACAGCCATAGGAGAGGTTCTTATCCCCCCCCCCACGCACCCTCCACCTCATGCTGATTGTAACCACCTTTTAAGCCCACTTTCAATGCCATTTCATTGGCTTAAGGCAAATTGTGTTCGACTTGACTGCCACACAACAGACATTTGCATTTCAATTTGAATTAATGACCAAATACTAATGAAAATTTCAACCAATATTCCCAATTGGACAGACATCTACATACAGGTGAATGGACACATTATGAAGCCACTGGAGGAGTATATGCTGTTTACAAAATCCGGTGCGGACAATATAACGGTCATAAATCCGCAGGGCGTACGCAGTGCACAGTGCAATGCCAAATTCGATGTCAGTGAGCAACCGACCCAAGAGCCTATGGTCAATGTGAGCATGGTAAGTAAAAGGAGAGAGGGATGAAGGAAGAGGAAGAGGTCTTAAGCCAACGAGGCGCCAAATTGTGCTAATGAATGCGCCTTTGTTGATCCATTTGCAATGCTTTTGTGTGTGGTTCATTCGTTCATTCGTTCGTTCATTTGTACAGATACCGGAACCTTGGGTCGAGGAGCCGCCACAGCGTGTGCCCTACATATCGAAATTCGTTTATGATGTCGACAAGAAGGAGGACTCCACACAGATGTTGTTCATTACGCTGACCAGCGTGTTTGTCATCATTGTCATTTGCTGCCTGCTCGAGGTATATCGCAGCCATTTGGCCTACAAGAAACGCATCGAACGCGAAACGGACGAGGATATTATTTGGTCCAAGGAGCAGGCAACCAAAATGCACGAGTCACCAGGTGTTAAGGTTGGTCAGGCGTCGGCCAACACAGCGGCAGGTGGCAACAACACACTGCCAGCGTACAGTTACAAGGCGGTGAGTAGTGCGCTTAACAATTCAATAATTGTGTCTGGAGATTTATTTAACCTCTCTTGGTTGTATTGCAGCTGCCGCAGGAGGACAAGAAACCGGGCAATGGCACGCCTTTGGTGGGCATACTAAAGAATGGCAATGCAACGCCAACAGTTTCGGCGCCCAGTACGCCCACAGTTGCCACAAAGAATGGCGACATTGCAACACGCATTGAAGAGGAGCTCGAAGAGGAAGAGGAGACACAACAACAGCAGCAGCCGCAGCAGCAGGAGGTGAAGGTGGAGCCGATGGCGGCAAAGGAATCTTTGGTGGTGGCGCAACCAACAGAACAGCTGCTTAACCTCAGTGCGGATGCCATGGCAACGGATGCGGCTGCCACAAATGGTGTGTCATGTAAATTACTTAAAAGCCACTCAAAATATATGACAATAAGTTGATGCCGCATCTTTTACAGCTGCTGCCAGCGAGTCAACGACAACGGCAGCGTCAACGTCAGCCGAGACAGCAACAGCTCAGGAAAATGGTCAGCCGGATGCCGCTGTGGATGCCACAACGACGCTACCGGTAAGCCGTGTGCCCCTTGCACCAAATTTAAACAAATTGGCGCCCCTCGTCACAATTAGCGAGCTGAATTTGCATGAATTGTGAGCAGCGACAACTGCCACGCCTCCTCTCATGTAAATAACCAAAAAAAAGAACAACAATAAGCATGTCATTACATAATGCATTAAATTACCTACATAAAGCATGGACACACACACAAAGAACACACTGATATCTATATCTAGTCGATTAACTGTATAGGTTTCTTGTTTTAAATGTTATTAAATTATTTGGACTTTCTATAAATACTTAGCTGTATATAAACTGTTAAAACATTAAACGTTAATCGCTGTTTTTTATACTATATACCCTGTGAACAAACCGAAAGAGGGGTATTACAAATGTTAGAAAGTATCTGTTGTTTCGAGAAGATACTAATTTGTATTCCCAATTGACTGATTTGCTAAACTTTTAAATTAATTGACAAAATGGCGCGGTTCCAATTGTATATGTGCTTTATTGTGGCGACGGAGCAGTGAAGTGAGCAGGAGCAGTGAACAAGATCAAGTGAACATGAACAAGATCAAGTGAACGCGAACAAGATCAGACGAACACCTAATGCGATATGCGATATTTACAAAATATCGATAGTTAGTTCAAGGATGGTATGCTGTTTACAGCTTATATTAGGCCGCGCGCACACTGGGAGCTGAAAGCGGAGCTGACAGCTGAGCTTATCAGCGCCGAAAAACAAACGCACTGCTTGTATGAAAGCGCGCACACTGCTCAGCTAAGCTTTCTGAGTGCGCGATTTTATACAAGCAGTGCGTTTGTTTTTCGGCGCTGATAAGCTTGCTTATAAGCTCAGCTGTCAGCTCCGCTTTCAGCTCCCAGTGTGCGTGCGGCCTTAGTAATTGAATTTATCTAAAGCGTGTTCTTCTGCGAACATCTGTGAACTTGTTAAGCAATTCATTATTTATTACTCTATTTCTAACTGTCGTTTATCGGTTAAAAGCGTTTTCTTTAATAACAGACATCACTCTTTGTCTAGATAATTAATTGCCTTATTTAACATTTGCCTTCATTATCAACAGTCGAGTCTGTTCTTCAATTAGTTCATCTACCTACAGGATATCACTTAGTCAAGCACTCTCTCTCTCTCTCTCTCTGTCTCTCGACTCGACAACACTTACAAATTATTATTTTAAAATCCGATTTCTGGTTAAATTAATCAGCTCGTATATCTTATTTAATAGAGCGAAAATATCGTATTGTATCAGATTAAACCCGCTTACAATAAACGACGAGCTCGCCACACCTTGCATGCCCCAAATCACGTTTTATTGACATGTCGTGTGTGTGTTTGTGTGTGTGTGTGTGTGTGTATTTGCATACTGAAAGTTGAAACTTCAGCATCAATAGCATTTTCAGCATTTAATTAAATTTTAAATTTAATTTAATTTAACTATATGATCAAACAAATAATATGTGAAAACAATGAAAATACACACACACATGAAATCAAAACATTTTCTTGGCCAATAAACAGATTTTTCGATCAAAATTGTCGCATATTTTTACATTGTTTGGATATTATATGCGACAGCGTTAACAATAGCAATAACAATATTTCGATTTATTATACCCAGTGTAATTTCTGGACAATTCAAGTGGGTGTAATTGCCAGGAAAGGAATATACTTTTATTCCACTCTCATAGTTAAAAATCTGACATATCTGAGATCTATATTCAAATGTATTCAAAACAATATGTTCTTATTTAGGTAAATTAGTTTCGTTCGACATTTCTAGCTCTTTGCAGGGTAACTGCTAGTCGTGTAATCATTCTGCTTGCTTTTATAATCGGTATTTAATGGCATACATATACATATCACGCATATTCTGTGTATTTATGCGTGTTGTTTTAATTGTTGTTGATATCAAATGCGCTTATTATGCGACTGCTTAATTAAAATCAGCTTCAAATCGAAATCAATTGCTAATGGCCTTGGGGAGGGGTTGGTAAGGAGAAAAGTGGGGTGTACTGTATTCACGGCTGACTAAGTTAAAAACCTGAAGCTGTATTTAATAGGGATTGATGCGGCAGAACAAAACGTAAGCAGATTGTTATTAAAATGAAATTAAAGCGTGTGAATTAATTAATTTGTGAAAAATCGAAATTTAACAATATGCGAGAGAGAGAGGGAGAGAGATAGAGAGAGAGAGAGCTATTGTTCATATTATACTTATATTTAATTTAATAGCCTCTCTTGTTCTTTTGTCTCTGTGCATTAAATATTAATTTTAATTTTTATTACTTATAATTTATTCACAACTTTTAATCACTTGACAAGAATGTAATTTGTATGTTAGCCAATTTAATAAATATTCATTTAATTGATATTCAAATCTGTAAACGATTAAATGGAGTGTATGTAGCCTACATAAAATACCTAATTAATAGAGTTTTTGTATGAAGAACAAATTAACAAATATAAGTTTTACTTTCCCAACAACATATCCTCCTCAAATTATATAATAATCGGAGTTATTTGATATAATGCAGTTTGCAAAAGTATTTAACTTCTATTAAAGAGTGAACTAGAGTGAACGAGAGTGAACTAGAGTGAACGAGAGTGAGCGAGAGTGAACTAGAGTGAACGAGAGTGAACTAGAGTGAACGAGAGTGAACTAGAGTGAACGAGAGTGAACTAGAGTGAACGAGAGTGAACTAGAGTGAACGAGAGTGAACTAGAGTGAACGAGAGTGAACAAGAGTGACCGAGAGTGAACTAGAGTGAACAAGAGTGAACTAGAGTGAACAAGAGTGAACTAGAGTGAACACGAGTGAACTAGAGTGAACACGAGTGAACTAGAGTGAACACGAGTGAACTAGAGTGAACGAGAGTGAACTAGAGTGAACGAGAGTGCACTAGAGTGAACGAGATCGAACTAAAGTGAACGAGATCGATCTAGACTGAATTAGAACGAACGAAAGACTCAAATGAGTTAGTTCGTTCAGTAAAAAATGAACTACTGAACTGATTCAGTGAATTGAACCAGAAAGTACAACTTTAACTTCTATCCTTTTATTTAAGCCCAACAAGTTGAAGGCTAAAGAAACTGAAACAGATCTTATTTTGTATATTAGCCAATTTATTTGGTTTTGACTAACAAAGGCGCCGCTCATTCGGAATTCTTTGTTGCCTGCAGCATGCCACAAGCTGTGTGTCTCTGTGTGTGTGTGTGTCTGGGTGTGTTGCAATTGTCTAAAATGTTATTTAATAGAAAAAGTGCGCTGCAAAGCACAAAAGTTGTTGCTGCTGCTGCTGCCGCTGCCCCACAGAGACAAAAAGTAAATTGAACTGCAGTAGTTTCAAAGCTTATTGCAATTGGCCTTTTGTTGCAAAAGACATTTGCAAAATTAATATGCGCTCAGGCAAAAAGAAGGGCCAACAAAGGACCAAACCAACAAAGGGATCACCAAAAGCCCAATAATAACAATTGCTGCAAAAGACCAGAACCACAATTTATGTGATATCATTTCGAAGCTCGAACCAAAAACTTACTACTACTGTAGTAGACTACTACTACCTGCATATTTAGACGTTCTTCGGACATCTTTTTACTGTTGGCAATACCCATGATTTATTTGGCAAAGTCCTTGGCCAAAAAACTTGAGACAAAACCAACTCAAAAACTAAACAACACGCGGCAAATGCCTTTGCCGAAGAAACTTTACACCGACTTTTCGGCACGCCCAAAAAAAAAGAAAGAAGAACTTTTGCCCGCAAATCGAAACTGCCGCCCTGTAGTCCCCCTACCCTCCTACCCCCTACTCCTCTTACTCTCGACTCTCTACAGACTGTGCGGAAAATTGTAAAAGCAAAATATTGAACTTATTGGCTTTTATGTAGTTTGAGCGTCAAAAGTGTCTATCGAACGGCGTGTGGAAGTTTCTTTTTGGGGTAGAGTTTTGTTCGGGCTTTTGTCGGGTGAGGCATGAGAGGCATGTTACTTTTGAGCTTACTTAGCATGTACTTTGCCAGAGTTGAACTTAAGCTGCTGCCAAATTGAATTTCCTCAAGCTACGCGCTACTACTACTGCCCCAATCTCAGAATCTTGCATTCTAAATCTACAGTCTTAAGTCTCTCGTATCTTGAATCACGACTCTCTCGCCGAGCTGCATTCAAATCTGACGTTGTCGTTGGCATTTGCAATTTTCCATTGGGCGACAACAAAATATCTAAGCAGGTCATATATGTATACGACTAATAGTTACCCTTTAACTATGGAAATGTGCACTTAACTTAAATTTAACTAAATTTAATCAAATTGACTGTTTGTTTAAATGTTTAGCTGCTTTAGTTTAACATTAAACCCTTTTGTTGTCTTCTGCATACAGGGTATGAGTTTGGTGAAAGTTGGTCGGGCAAAGTGCGTGCGGCATTGTCTAGGCGCCATTGTGGATTGCAGCAACGTTCCACCCACCCCCCCCCCACACTCTTTCCGTTTCCGCTTGACTTGCGGCGTTTGCCATCTTCCTGGCTGATTGCAAAAGCAACCGAAATTGAAGTGCACCCAAAGTTTCTATTTTTTTTCATTCCGCCTCGCCCCTCAAATCAAAAAGTTTCGCTTACACCCCAGGGTTTGGCCAAGGGGAGAGATGGGGGTGGCTAGGGGGCGCTGGTGGTTGCTGGGGGTTGCTGTGGGGTTGCTGGGGGTATGCTGTGCTTTTGTTTAAGAGCCAGCAGAAAAAGTGCAAGTACCACAGACTTCTCCTCTTGCTGCTGCTGCCATGCATGCTTAGTTTCTTTTTATGCCAAAATGTTTGTGGGTCTTCTTTGGTCTTTTCCATTTTCTTTCCTTTTGTTGTTGCCATTGCCATTGCCATTGCTGATGTTCATTTGGCCAGGCCGCAAACGCAGCACGCACTTAACTTTGCCAGCTACCACAATGCTGCGGTGAAACTCATTACGAGCTTAGAATGCAAAAACGAAACCACAAACATACACACAAACACATACAGACAAACAAAACTATAGAGTCGCCTGCCTCTTTGCAAATAGTTAAATAGAAAAACTAAACTAAAACTATATACTATATGTGTGTTTTTGCAACTTTTCTATAAATCTTAATGAAGGCAAGAAGTCAAGCTAATGATGTGTAAATTAAAATATAAAACAAAACAAACCGCAGTTTAATAAACACACTCAAAACAAATAAGTTGACAACAACAACAACGCGGCGTATACTCAATGTTTTCCATACAAATGTCAACAGCTTCAATCTGGGGGACAAAATCAATTTACAAATTGATTTGATATCAAAGATGTCAAATCAATGTAAATGCGAACAAAGCAAAAACTTTTGACCCACATTTTTGGTGGATTTTGCAATGTTTTTGTGTGTGTTGGTGTGTGTACCCTGTAATCAGTAAGGTAATGAGAGAAGGGTATGATAAACTTATTTGTAGAAACTAATGCTGTCAATATAAATTTTTGATCAGATGTTATAGCTCTTTTCTTTCTGGGATAGCTTGTAGAAAAGATAATGATATTATAAGGTTGTAAACTATATATATATATATTTGGGGTTTTATTTATAATAATGTTTAATTTTATTAATGTAAAGGAAATGGTATTCGAATTGAAATTAGATAAACTGCATCGTTTTACTAGTAGGTCTCTGTGTTCTTTCAACCACGTAGAGCTTCCTCTTTGAATGACCGCCAGTGTTGCCAGGTCAGCCTTTTTACGGATAGATCTGCCCTGTTTTAAACTACTTCATCCGAAAAAAATACCAAACACCTCTTTTCCTGCTTTTTTTCGGTCGCTTTGTCCTGTTTCTGTGGCGAGGTGCTGGCAACACTGATGAACGCACTCGACTTGCTCTCATTGCTATCGTCGTGTTGAACTCTCTCTCTCTCAATTTCTCTCTCTCTCTTGATCGTCGTTCTTGGAATGCGCCATCTTGCGAATTTGTCGTCGTTGGCTTTGCATCATTGTTGCTTGTCGTCGGCTTGTTGCTTGTTGTTGCCTGGCACTGCTGGGAATGATGATTATAATTTGTTTCCATTGAATTATTTTACATAGTCAAGCAGTAAACAATTATTTTATTTAAATTAGTTATATGCTTCACATAACCATTAAATCCTGTTGATAATTGTCAACGCCAATTAAATTGTAATGGAAAGCGAATTAAATAAATAAATATAAGCTGACACTTGAGTGGATTCAATTTGCCATTAATAATTGACTTAAAACTTGAACTTGCAACTATTTTTAAATTTTAATGGAAAAATTCAATTCAATTTAGGATTAATTTTAAGCTGCAATAATATAAATAATTAAATTTATATTAAATTGTTTTAAAAAAAACTAGTTGTGTTGAAATGTAAACAATTGTCAATAGGATTCAATGGTAATTAAAGCATATAACTAATTTAAATAAAATAATTAATTAGTGCTTGACTATTAACTATGTAAAATAATTAAATGGAAAACAATTATAATGAAAAAACAACTATTTTAAGCAAGTAATTGTTTCTAGCTTGAAAAACTCAAGTATTTAACTTAAGCGATGTTTGTTTAAAGAAAAACTAATTGACTTCCCCAGCACTGGTTGTCTAGGGTTCTTATTATTGCTGCGTTATTGGGATTTGTGTACACAGCTTTAGATCAATTCACAGATATATGTAAAGTTTACTATATAATTGAGTAAATACAAGTATTTTAATAGAATAGAAACTTAGTAATCGTTCATCGTTTGAGAGCCGATGTTCTCGCCACCTTCCACGTCAAGGGCCGAACTGCAACTCCCTTCGGCGTCTTCGGGTCTTCGACCTTCTTAGATCACTCGGTTTATGGTCATGCGAATTCGCCTGAGAGTGAATTCGCCTGCGTTGCCGTAACTCGTTGATGTTCGCTTTGCTCGCTGCTGTTGTCTTTGCTCGTGGTTGTTGTCTCTGCTCGTTGTTATTATCTTTGCTCGTGGTTGTTGTCATTGCTCGTTGTCTAGGGATTGATGTACACAGGGATTGATGTACACAGGGATATACCAACCCACATACATATATAAATATCTCAGTCTCTATTTGACATATATTTACTGTACATATATTCTGTTAAAATTAAACTCTTGTTTAAACTCTGCATGCTTGTAAAGTTTATATATATTTAAGATTACTGCACAGTACAGGGTATTCTCTAGTTGATCATTGTCAACTTGCACACACTTTCACTTTTACGAAAATTGATTGTGATACCACAGAAAAAAAAAAGATTTATTGAACTGTAAACTAAGTAATTCTAAACTGAAGTAAACATAGTATAAAAGTCAAGTTTCCTTTTGCGTTCACAGAGTCTGTTTATTATTTCACTTTCAATTTCCAATTAGAGATTTTATTATAATTGTAAATATAAGCTACTGGCAGCATGTTTTTAATAAAAATCAACGCATGAAGATAAAATACCAACTAACTTTGCCTGCAACAACAAAAATCTCGACACAAGAACAACAAAACCAATTAAAACATATTCTCACAATAAAGAAGAGAATATTTCATATATATATATATGAGAATATATTAAAAAATAAAAAGAAAATTTGAAAGAGAGAAAGTTTTTAATAAAATGCAATGGCAAACACATCTTCGCACTTTGACAGCAACATGAAAATCAAAGGCAGCTGCAACCTCAGCAGCAGAAACAACCGCTACAAAGAGCGGCCACACTTCAACAACAACAGAGCACAAGGCGACGCAAGGCGACGAGTACAATGGTGCCCACTGTGCGACGACAAGTGTCGTGGGGACCGCCCATAGTAGCGGAAACGGATGTAGATTTGGCCAACAACAAGGAGCCAACAACAGCGGCGGCAGCAGCGGGCGGAGGAGGAGGCCGCAAGATGGCCAAGCAAAATGGCTACCATGGCGTCAATAGACGTGCGACGACAACAACTCGCAATTGATAAAGACAAAGGAAAACTAAAGAAATATGCAAAAATATAAAAGCATAAATATTTAGTCAAGACAACAACAAGTCGAACAAAACAAGAGCAGATCATAAACAAAGCAATTCAAATAACACAGACAGAGACAGAGACGAAACGAGCAATTTATATGAATTAAATACAAACTCAAAGAACGAAATATGCAAAAGCATATTGAAAAAAAGAAGGAAAGAAGAAAAAACATATTAAACAAAACGATAATACAATACTTACAAGTATTTAAAGCGACTTTAAAGAGACAGAGTGAAAGTAATTTTAGTGGACCAGTGGGCAGATGACGATTATGTTGAAAACACTCCAGGGAATTCAACTTGAACTTAGCTTAAGATTGTAGGAAAAACAAAGAATTTCAGTTATGTTTTCTAAGGAAAATGTTTGGCTCGAGAGTTGTGTGTGTGTATAAAGTTAGCACTAATAGACTATGTATATTAATATATTTTTTATACATTTATCACTCTTTGTGTATATAGATTTTGAACACTAAATTACACAAATCAAGCGATTGTCTGTTTGTAGGATATTAAATAGTTTCTTTATGATATTTATGTAAATAGAACATATAGAGTTTATATATATATTAAAATGAATATTGTTTGTCACAAAATTTGATAACAGTAATTTTGGGACTTGAATATGTTTCGTCACTAGACTTTTACAATGTTTTTAGTTGTTAATGTAAAACAGAGAAAACATTAAAGAATTGTAAGAAAAAGATTTTAAAGTTTCCATTAAAATTCTCTATATATATTTTTCTTTAAGTGTATATGAATAATATTTTTGTTTAATATCTTATCAAAATTTGATAACAGTAATTTTAGGTCTTGAATATGCTTTCGGCACTAGACTTCTACAATGTGTAGAGGAGTTTTTAGTTGTTAATGCCAACAGAGAAAACATTAAAGAATTGTAAGAAAATCATTATAATGTAAAGATTTTAGTAGTTTACATTAAATTTCTATAAATATTTTACTTTAAACGTATACGAATAATATTTTTTGTTTAATATCTTATCAAAATTTTATAACAGTAATTTTGGGGCTTGAATATGCTTTCGTCAATAGACTTCTACAACGTGTAAAGGAGTTTTTAGTTGTTAATGTAAAACAGAGAAAACATTAAAGAATTGTAAGAAAATCATTTCAATGATTTATTCAATTTATCAAAATTTGATAACAGTAATTTTGGGGCTTGAATATGCTTTCGTCACTAGACTTCTACAATGTGTAGAGGAGTTTTTAGTTGTTAATGTAAAACAGAGAAAACATTACAGAATTGTAAGAAAATAATTTTAATGAAAAGATTTTAATGGTTTGCATTAAAATTTCTCTATATATTTTACTTTAAATGTATACGAATAATATTTTTGTTTAATATTCTATCAAATTTACCAACAAGCAACAATTTTATTAAAACAATTTACATATAAATAATTGCCTAAGAACTTTTAAGCATATATATATGTATGTAAGTAAAATGTGGGCACATGTTGAAAGTTTCAATAAGTTAAGTGATATTTTCATATAATATCTGAATCTCGAGTTCAACTGAGACCATGTCAAGGAGAGACACATGAGACATTGTCTACGTGTGTGTGTGTGAGTGTGTGTGTATGGTTGTGTGTGTGTGATATACGAAGGTAATAAAAGTTTCAAACAACTTAAGAGAAATGATAAAAAAAAATAAGAATGGAAACAAAAAGAATAAAAATGAAAATGCAACTTTAAATTGTTTCTGATTAAACAACAAAGAATTACGACGAATATATTAATTTATTTAAATGCTTTTATTAAAAAAGTTTTGCTCCAGCGAAAATGTTGACAACGGCAAAAGCCAAAAGCAAAAAAAAGAAAAAGATTGGCAACAACAGCGACAACAACAGCGACAACAACAATGATACAACATGGTAAAATCTTCACACACAGACACACACACATAAGAGAGCACTTCAGTGTGTAATGCAGTGTGTGTGTGTGTGTGTGTGTGTGTGTGTGTTAACGGAGGATGGTCAGATTTCTCGGTATTCGAGCTGAAAGTAGTATAAGGAGGGGAAAGTCGCAACCAACAGCTTGTTAGTGGCTTTGTTGGTCAGTACTTTCAACTAATGTGTTTTGTGCAACCATACAAAATCTCAAGCACCCACTTACACACACACACACACACATGTATAGAGACTCTCACAGAGACACACAACATACACTATTTGATGTACTTAACTTTCGTCGTTTGGTCATGTTGTTGTTGTTGTAGTTGGCAGCTGCTGCTGCCATTTGGGGTGCCAACAAACCGCAGTCTACGAGCCAGCATGTGTAGTGGGTCAAAACGGTAGTAGTATGCTTCATCTACTTTTAGCCTTGCCTGCATAAAATAACCGCATAAAATGTCGTTAAGCATAACGAAATTGAGTCTGCTCATAAATTCAGATTATGAGATTAAAATGTTGTGATTTTCGCACACCTAAAAAACCCCTTTTCATATAATGAAACACAAAAATGTTCTGTGCTTGACTAAGGAACTGTGCCACGCCCAGCCCCCCGCCCATTCGCCCAGCCTCCCCAGCCTTATTGAAAAATGCGGCAATGGCCAATTTAATGAGTTTACGAGTAGATCAACAACAACCAGTTTCAGTTTTTCCCCCCTTCATTTCTATGGCCTTAAAGCCAAACAATTTATGCAGATGGGGCGAATGTTTTGGGGTAAAAAGCAGTGAAGAGTCTCACCAGATTCTGTGCGATATCTTGAGCATGTTTATGAATAAGGAATACGTTGGGATAAAACTTTGATAAGTTTATTATGAGGGGCAGCAAGTGTAAACTTAGTTGGACTTAGTAGTAGGCAAGCAGCAGAATAGGTAGATATAATAGTAGTAAAAAAAAGTAATTAATTGAAAATGTAGAAATAGTTAGAGTGGTAGTGGTAGAGTATTAAAAGTACTTATAGTTACGTGGTATTGTTTAAGAAGTCGGAATAGTAAATAAGTTCATAGTAAGAGTAATTGAAAGTCGCGTTGGTAGTAGTAGCATTGAAGGTCATAATAAGTAGTGTGTAGTTATAGTAAATATAAATGGTAACTATCAGTTGAAGGCGGTAATTAAGAAATTGTAGATTTAGGGTTAGAAGTATTAGTATCAAAACAAGCAGAAGAGTGGACCCGGAAGCGACAGTAGGGTACTCTGAGCCAGTCTTCTTTGTTATCTTTGTTTTCATATGCTTGCAGAATCCTGTTGCACTTTTCAACCGATCTTTCCTTTGGCAGCTATATGATATAGTGATCAGATTTAAACTAAATTTGGTAGGGATGTATACGTGATGGCCAGATGCATAGACTGTGAGTTTGGTTGAAGTTCGTTGATAAATATAAAAGATTGACATACTATAGTATGATTTTCGACCGATAGTTCCTATGGCAGGTATAAGATATAGTGATCCCATATGGTCGATTTCGACATATGTACTGCCTGCACCATAAAAACTGATCTGTACCAAGTTTCATCCACATAGCTCTAAAACTGAGAGACTAGTTTGCATAGAAACAGACAGACAGACGGATAAACAGATAGACAGACGGACAGACAAACAGACGGACAGACAGACATACAGATGGACAGACAGTCAGACCGATGGACAGACCGACGGACTGACAGAAAGACAGACCGATAGAAGGTCAGACAGACGGAAGGACGGACAGACAGACGGAGAGACAGACAGGCATACTGACGGATAGACAGACAGACATACAGGCAGACTGACGGGCAGACAGATGGATAGACAGACATATAGACAGACAGAAATACAGACAGACAGTTAGATAGACAGACAGACGGAGAGACAGACAGACGGAGAGACAGACAGACGGTCGGACAGACAGACAGACAACCGTACATACAGAAAAACAGACAGACGGAGAGACAGACAGACATACAGGCGGATATACAGACAGACAGACGGACAGACAGATAGATGGACAGATAGACTGACGGACGGACAGACAGAAAGACAGACGGACAGGCAGATGGACAGACAGATAGACAGGCACACATACAGACGGAGAGTTAGACAGACAGACAGACGGACATGGCTATATCGACTCGGTTGTTGGTGCTAATTAAGAATGCATATACATTATAAAGTTGGGACATAGTTATAATACCCTCTGCTAGGGTATGAAAAGGAAGTATTAAAGTCAGCCTAACATACAAATATTTAGTAGTAAAAGGTGACATAATAAGTAGACATAAAACAACATTGTTACTTGAAAAAAAGTAGTAGTAGTGCTAATAGCATAAGCCGGAATAAGTAGTGGGAATTAGTAGCACAACATAGTCAAATCTAAAGATAATACACATGTATGTTAAATACGATTGTAAACTTATAATTATTAATAGAATACTATAGAATCTATCTATCTATATATTTTAAATGTTATTTATAGTAATATCAATCAGTCATAAAAGTTCCGATTACTACGTTTCCCCAAACTTCCCTTTAATAGATGTTGACATTAAAAAGGTTCTCTTTCGTTATCAGATTATCATAGTTTCTTAATTACTACATGCGTGCTTCGGCACTGCCTCAAGTTAAAATTCATATAAAAAATGATTAAAAGTCTACGATGTCTGCAGCGTTTAAACCAAATATTTGGCTTGGCTTGGCTTAGAAATTGGGTCAGTTGGTAATTTGGCTATGACAGTGACAGCAACAGAGATAGAGATAGAGACAGAGACTCTCTCAACTCTCTCTCTCTCTGGTCCTGTGAAATTCCCAAAAACTAAAAAGCTATCAGCTGTCGGTTCATTATGATGCTAATTGCGAGTTGGCCGACCCAAAAATGAAAAAAAAAAGGATTAGCTAACCGAGCGCAAATGATATGCAACGGTAGCGTGGTGTTGTTGCACGTGCAACATGACTACAACATGCTGCAACGACGTGTGGCAGACAGCGCTACTGTCACTTGACCCATAAACAGTTCGTTTGGCTTAATCCGGTTATGTGTGTGCATCTGGATTAGCGTGTGAGGAGCACTGAGGACTTCTTGCATCCTTTCGGCCAACGATGCTGAAGAGTCCTGCGGGCAGTTGTTGTAGCATTTTTTTTTCTTCTGTCTACCCTTGCCGACGACTTTACGACACTTTTTTAGGTAATGAATGGGATTACAGTTTTTTAATCCACACGAAAATGCCCGACAGTCAGCGACAGTCTGACAGCTATAAAAAAAAACGAAAAGAAAACTGCAATGACTGCAAGCGGAATCATAAAAACCAAAGAAGAAGAAACAAACGATCCCTAGGCGACCCAAGCGCACGGACAATTGACCTGTGTCCCTGTCCCCGTCTCATGAATGGCCGCGAGCAGGTCAAAAATGTGAAAAGTTCGCATACTATATAATCCAGCAGCAACTCAACAGACCACAGCAAACGCAACCAAGATGTGCAACCCACAGCAACTGAAGCATCAGCAGCATCAGCAGCAACAACAGCAGCAACAGCATCAGCAACAACAGCAGCATCAGCAGCAACAGCAGCAACAACAGCAGCAACCGCAATCGGAGCAGTCGAGAACAACAGCGAATTCATCGCCGCCAACTTCACCCACATCCGCTTATGTTTTGTACTTGCATCGCGAGGAATTGCGGCGCCACAAAACGCACTCGTCCCGCGCCTCGATGACAAAGATTCAACTGACCAGCGAACTAATTGCCAAGACCAAACAGAACATCAATCGCTGCAGCTTCGAGGATCTCGAGATCTTGGCCAGAGAGACACTGTTCAGGAAGAATCTGCAGCGACATTTGCACCATCGACGCATGCAACTGCAGGCCTGGATGTTGGCCAAGAAACAGGGCAAAATTGTTAAGATGGCGAGTGCCAAGAGCAGCTGAAATGGCACTACATTAACAGCCAACAGAACAGTCAACGTGATAGGGAAATAACACAAAAATAGATAAAGTGATGAATTTAAGCATAAAAGTGGATGGAAAGGATTCTTTCTAATAAATATTAATATTAAATAAATATTTGTAAATAATCATAAAAACTACAATAAAAAGAAAAATATATATTTGAAGAACATATTGATGGGCTGAATTTCTGTTACGGGAAAGTGAGAACGGATAAAGTGATAAGGGAATGAAAAATGTTGAAAGTATAACATTTTCAGTAATAGAAAAACATATAAAAATAATACTACACATTAAACATAATAATAAAATTAATAACGAATAATAATAATAATAAATAAATATAAAATTAATTAGCTGAAATTATGTTGAAGATTATGGACAATTTTTGATAGCATACAAAAATATTTAATATATGATTTGCATAAGATTATTAGAAAAATAGAAGTGTTTAATTTCGACATAAAATGGGATAAAGGATTATTTGAAATAAATATTATAATTTGTATAAAATGTTAATAATAATATAATAATGATAAATATATTAATAAATAAATAAATATTATTTTGTTTTATATTTATTATGATAAAACAAATTGATGGGTTTGATTCATATGAAAGGCAACTGAAAACTGATAAAGTGATAAGGGGAATTAAAAAAATGTAAAGAATAACATTTTCAGTAAAAGAAAAATATATAAAAATATTACTACACATTAAACATAATAAGAAAATTAATAATAAATAATAATAATAATAAATAAATATGAAATTAATTAACTAAAAATATGTTGGAGATTAGAGATAATTTATGATAGCATACAAAAATATTTAATATGTTTTCTAATAATCGTATGCATTATTAGAAAAACTATATTCATTATTAGAAAAACTATATTCATTGTTTTTCTAATAAAATGATTAGAAAATATATTCAATATTTTTGTATCTTATCATAAACTGTCCACTATCTCCAACATAATTTTAGCTGATTAATTTAATATGAATTTATTTATTATTAATTTTAAATACATTAAAAAATAGATTGTTTTAATAATAACATATAGATTGAGTTGGGTTAATAATATAAATATGCTAAAATAATCTTGTACATTATAATAAATATATTGACAAAGAATTGATAGGCTTTAGTTTTGTTAAAAATATAGGACAACTGATGTAAAAATATAATATAATAAATATGGAAAAAATTAGTGAATAAACAAAAAAACTATTTTTATAATAATAACATATAATCTATGTATATGATTTATATATGACAAACAAATTGAGATGCGGAATTACAAATTAATATATGGTGAAGTTAGGGAATTACTGATGATAAGTTGAAAAAGTATATTTAAAATATTTTTACGTACAGTAAATATTTTAAAATATAATGAATACACGAATAAAATAATATTTTTTTTTTGTAATTATAAACTACATTACGCTGAAGACAGAGATTACAGAGTCAGAGTTTAATTATGCAACAGCACAATTGTTATCATTACGGCACACACACACACACACACATCAGTGTGTGCATAGCGGAAAGTGCAAAGTGCAATTATGCCCTAAGCATACAATTTTTCATTTAAATACTAGACATTTTACAACACTGACAATGCACGACACTAAAACACTACAATACTAAAATGTCTGCCCGTGTCAGATGAGAGAAAGAGCGAGAGAGAGAGAGAGAGTGAAAGAGAAGAAACACTTGCGGTTAGGCAAGGGGTGGGAAGGGGAAACTCTGACGTCCGACCTGTGCTCAGTAATAGTGTAAAAACAAATTTACACATGATTACCAGACCGGGTTACAACTGCCAGCGTTTAATAAAACTCAAACAAAATGGCGCCTTGCATAAATTTGAACAGGCACAGCAGCAGCAACAACAATCAAAATTCCAAAAGCAAGAACAACAAGTCTAACAAGTACAACAACAACCTATGCACAAGATGCTTACGAACGTCGTTGCAATGTGTAGACAATTTTTTGCCTTTTAGACTGCATAAATTTTAATTAAATGTCACTCATACGCCATGTATGCCAACTACAATATGTGTGTGCAACCAGAGATGCTCGAGTATGCGTGCGATTGAGTGTCTCCCTAAGGATGTGTATGTGAGTATTTGTGTGTGTGTGTGTGTGTACGTGCGACAAATGAATGCACACACAAGTGGCACGAATTACAGTTTATTGAACAGCAAAGAGAGACAGAAAAAACGGCAATGGCAAAAGGCACAAAAAACAAGAGAGAGAGAGAGAAAGAGAATGCGAGTGTAAAAGCAAACTTCAACTAAACAAAATTTACTACGTTTCCACTATACCTGTCTGCAAACTGCATTAACTCATTGTACGTACATCGCCTGAACTTTTCGCCTAACAACTATTTTAACAACAGCAATTTCTAAGCTAAATTTAAGCATACATTTTGGCAAGATTATAGCAGCAATTAATATTCAACTCAAGTGTTAAACTTAATGCAAATGCATTCCATTTGCTGCACGGTGGAAACATGGTATTATAAATTAGAATGTGGGACAAAGCCAATTGCTTTGAATGCAATTTGGCCTGGCTATGAAAACAGAAGTTTCTATTTGTTTAACGCCATTTTTTATACGCTTACCAAAGTGTTTATAATTGTTATTTTGAAAAATGTTATGAATTTGATAACAATAATAATAGATCAGAGCTGGGAATCCTGAATATAATTTTTTTTCCATTGAATTATTTTACATACTTAGCTAAATAGTCAAGCACTAATCAATTAATTTACTTAAATTAGTTATATTCTATAAAATAGATTCATTAATCTGTTGAAATTTGTGGCTTATAGTTAAGTAACGTCTGATAGAATTGATAAACAGTAGTTTTATTATTTCTACAAATATTCAAATTAAATTTATAATAGTTGAAGGCATTAACAAAATCTGGTAACAAATAAATTTAATATTAGAGCTACATTTTTACATAATCTCAAGGTTTTTTTTAAATAAAATAAACAAATTTTTACAGATATTTTCACTAAATTTATTTATTGTTTGTTTTTATATGCTTATTTAATTTTATTAAATTCTTCATTTATATTGTAACGAATTTTGCCTTTCGTCTTGTCACTGGCGGTTGGTCGAACGGATTTTTAATTGGGTGTAAGAGTTGCCTTAGAATCCGGCGACGCGAATCCGAAAAGCGGGCTCCAATACAACCCGCCCACCCAAACAAATAGAAATTGTTTTAAAAACTACTAGGATCACTTTTATTTGCGCAGATTTGATAAGACTTGTGTCCGATCGTCACACGCTGTCTTTTTTCAAGTCCCAGGGTCGCTGAAACTTTCAGGGTTCCTTTAACTTTCAGAGTCGCTCCCTTTCCGCTCTGTGTGCGCGCTCGCTCGTCTCAACTGTTGAGTGAACTGTTGAGCTGTTGAGTGGCAACCTTGGGCGACAGTTGCAGCATTGCCATTTTTTCGATCGTCACAAGCTGTTGTTTTTCAAGTCCCAGGGTCGCTCGAACTTTCAGGGTTCCTCGAACTTTCAGAGTCGCTGCCGCTCCGCTCTGTGTGGGCGTTCGCTCGTCCCAACTGTTGAGTGAACTGTTGAGCTGTTCAGTGCAACCTTGTGCGTCAGTTGCAATATTGCCATTTTCGTTACATTATCAAAGACAAGTCAAATTTTAATATCCCCAATTAGCAGATTATTAAAACAGTCATTTAGATAGAGTATTCCCTGTTCGTCAACAGCAATGTAGCTACTTTCATGCCTCGCTTTGCTGTGTCCCTTTCTTTCTTTTGGTTTTTTTTTGGCTGCGGCTTTGTGCATTTTAATAAAAGTTTCACAGCTTGCATTATTCATGTTTTTACAACAATTACAAGCGTGTTGAGTGACCAACAAGGCAGCAGAACTTAATGAAAAGCCATCAAGGATATCAACGACGCGTCGTTGCGCCGTTGCCGTCGCCGTTCGTTCGTTCTCTCAATATTTTTCTTGAAACTTTTTCAATAATTTCGAACATATGCGCTCGAGTTCTTGACAAATTAACTCAAGTGCGCAATGAAGTGTTTATTGTGGAACAGCAAAAGTTTCCATTTGTTGCGCTAGTACTTGAGGCGCTGCCACGCCCCTCCCCCCCCCCCTCCACAGACATAATATGCCGCCCACTTAGCGCTGTGTAATCGTCACGCTGGCTTAAAGCAATTTGTTATTAATTTCCGTGTTGAAAAAAAGTTGAAATAAAAGTAAAAAAAAAAACACACAAAACTTTTTCTTTCATTCCTTTCACGCGCGGTCGCTTCTTCTCTTGCTGTCTCGCTTGTGCTCTTATTTAATGCGAAAAGTTATTGTTGCTGTTGTTGTCGTGTTCATGTTGTTGTCGTTGTTGTTGTTGTTGGCGTTGTCGTTGCCACATTAAAACATGGCCCATAATGGTTAACAAAGCATTTGCTTGTTGACCATTCTCATCGACCCAATGAACAACAAACTTGTGCGTACAATGTAAAACATGTGTAATAAATACATTTAAGTGTGTGTGTGTGTGTTGGTTGTGTGTGTGCGTTGAGTGTGTGTGTTGAGTGTGTGTGTTGAGTGTGTGTGTTGGCTGTGTGCATTGTTGTTGTCAGGTGGGTAATAAATTGCAATATGCGGCTCACAGTCAGTCAGCAGCCAAGCAAATGATGACTGGCACAAAGTATTTGAAATGCATGCAAGCACAAAACACACACACACACTCTATCACACACTCTCACACACTCTCACACACACTCACACACACACACTCTCACACACACTCTCTCACACACTCCGTCAAACAACTAGAGTATAATATGCCCCGCGCAGTATGCAATGAAAAATTGCCAGAACTATGCGCGCAATGTTAATATGGCCGCCAAAGCAACATGTATATAAACACACACACACACACACACACACTTACGTAAAGAAGTGTGCCATTGTGTGTCTCTCTGTGCTGGTGTGCATAAAAGTGCAAGTTTGCTTGCCTTTTGTTATTGTTGTTGTTCTTGTTCATGCCATAACCTTCAACTGCGAACAATAAAATCATGCAAAAAAAAAAATGCAGCTAAAATGAGTTTGCAGCAAATGGAAAACTGTGAAAAGCAACGTGAAAAAAATAACATTTTTAATGTGTTCCTCAACACTTGATGAGGAGGATGGGTAGGATCAAGGGGAGGTGCAGGACGGCGGAGAGCACATAAATCTTATATAGTTATATGCTCATAAAACTTAAATTTCGTCATTGTTAAATGTGCAGCTGAAAAATTGCAAATGAAACGAGAAAAGTTTTCAGCTAACTGTAAAAATAAATTATTCATAAGATGAGAACTTTACACAAAAACCAGTGTAATTATTTTCCATTTTTTTTTTGTAAATATCTAATGGAATTGTTATAATATTTAGTCTATTTTAATCACAATTGAGAAAACGCTTACAAATTAAGAAATATGCCAAGACAAAACTACTTTAAAGAGAATTTTTATATACTTAGTACAGTCAAATATCACTTCAAAGAATGTAAGATATATTTTAGTAAAGAAAACTTTTGCTAACATTTAACAAATGATTTTACATGTCTCTTATATAATTTATGCTATCTGTATATTATTTAAATATAAGAATTCTCAAGATTTTAGCCTTTAAAGCAAAGTTGAAATAGATTTTAGTATACTAAGTACAGTTTAACTTCACTATAGATACTATAAAATAAGTTTTATTAAAGAAAACTTGAGCTAAGACTTGTCAAATAAATTTACTTAGGCATCAACTTCAATTTGAAGACCTTTGCCTTATAGTGGAAGCTCCACTGTATTACTTAAGTTTATTAAAGTAGAGCCACGTTAGCTTCGTCTCTCTTTGTACGCATCCTCAATTTGCTGTTGGCGTTGTTATTACTACACAACTGCTTCGTCTGTTGGCCATGTATGCAAATGTGTTGCTGCCTTTTGGCCAACACATTTGAACATGGCTGAAACGCGGCTGCCGCTTTTGTTGTAGTTGATTTTATGTTGCAATGCTGTCGTTGCTGTTGCCGTTGCTGTTGCTCGGGGGCAAGGTGCATGTGTTTGGCGAGCTGTAAAGTGACTGACGAACCAACTTGCAGCACCTCGCACCACATCAGCTGGTGGGTCATAAAGGTTCTTGATGCTGCTGCTGCTGCTGTTGCTGCCATTGTTGCCAAAACACAAAGCGCCAGAGCTTCAGTGCAGTTTTTGTGGGGCAAGTTTAATGTGCAGCAAAGTGGATTTTGGTCCGAGGGCAACACACACACACACACTCACACACACACACACCATTCCATTGTTGTGCTGGCATTTATATTACATCAAAAAGTGCAAAATCACGACAGGTGTTGAAATATGTGAGAAACAAGTTGAAAAAAGCAGAGCAGAAATAAAAACTATATATGAAATTTTCTCGTTTTCGCATCTCATCATGTTCCCCCCCTGCATATGTGCATTTTGCGAAACTTGTGAATAATTATAAAACTTTATCTCTCTATACACACACACACACACACACATATCCTCTGCATATTGCTAACACTTGGAAATAGCCAAATAGAATTAAACCCTAAATTATTTGATCT
Source organism: Drosophila histrio (assembly GCA_958299025.2). Taxonomy (NCBI): domain Eukaryota; kingdom Metazoa; phylum Arthropoda; class Insecta; order Diptera; family Drosophilidae; genus Drosophila; species Drosophila histrio. The sequence continues at coordinate 3,815,278 of OY729166.1, read as the reverse complement.
AAATTCCTGCCCCCATTTCCCCAACTACCGACTACACCCTCGATCTGCGACCCTTTCCCTGGCCATTCCCATGCCCCTCAATCTATCGCAGCAGCCGCAACGAGCCAAATCCCGCCACAAAGCACACGATGACACCGAGCATCCCTTTGATGTCAGCGCCACAAATGCCGATGCGACAACAACGTCCGCAGTGTCCACATCAACAACAACAACAACCCACCCACCACCAACACTAAACCAACCAATGTTGCAGCTATCCGGCTTGTTGGTATCAGCACTACGACGTCCCCCACCGCCACCGCCACCCCCCATTTATCTGGAGAATGCACTGCAGCAACGGCAGTTCGCGAATCCAATTAGTTACTTGGGCGGACCGCGACTCCAGGCGCGCAGTAATCGCAACAGCGTCGACTCGATATTATCGCTGGATTAACACCCCGGAACGGACAACGTTCAGTCTACTACTACAACTACTAGTCACAAATTCTACTTCCAGTCTGCCTCTGTCTCTACTACCTCTCCAGTGGACGTTGACCGTGTTGGATTCTCTCAAAACGGTCTGGCGACTGTAACTTAGTTAGCTCTTTAATTTAGTTAGTTAATGCTCTGAACAAATTGTTAAAGTTCCTTCCTTTAATGCAAAAAGAAATAAACTTAAAAAATTTTAATGAAGTAATTGCGAACAATTAATTTCAGGGTAGGGTAATCTGAGCTGAAATACTCTCGGTAGGTATTTATTTATTATAGCTATTTAAATGTATTTAATGGTAACATACTACAAGCGAGCTGCCAGCCCTGGTTTGACATGTTGGCAACGCTGGATCACGATCGAAGGTTGGCAACGCCAGTCGGCAGCAGATATTATTTTATATTATTGATATTAAAGTTGTAATCATTGAATTAATCGCCCATCGGCATATAATAAAGATTACCATTATAATAATAACTTTACATTTATTCTATCTCAAAAATTCAATTCGTTAAATATTCAGATATCCAAGTTGTCTTTCCTATGACAATTATATAATAAAATAGCCCGAATTACATACAATTTAGTCTGAATACGATTTATCGCTAAAGTTCCTTTCTTTAATAAGAAAATATAATAAATACTAATGAAGTAATTGCTACTGATGAGTCCTAGAGCAGATCTATATATACTTATTATAGCTATTATTATTAATCGACTCAACTGAACTAGGATGAAAAATTGTATTTATTGAACTGACCGATGTTTTACCATAACTTCAAAGGTATCGGTAAACATCGGCATCAACAAAAACATCGAGAAACATCGATGTATCGGTAATCATCGGGATCTACAAAAACATCGGCAAACATGGAGGTATCGGTAAACATCGGTATCAACATGAACATCGGAAAACTTCGAGGTATCGTCTTCAGAAACCCATCGATATCTGATACATCGATTTTTTATTAATCTCGTCTAGTTTAAATGAAATTTAGTCAGAAGGCGTTCTATGGCTTACGTTCCTTCCTTTTTAAAACTTATTTTAATATAAATTTCTCTGAATTAATTGCGACAATGGATTTCATGGAATGACAACATAACATATGTAAGTCGCAGCTGAAATACCTTTTTTGATTTATCTTAAATAAGTATATTTCATATCTATTCGATTTTGATTCATTTTTTGTAACTAAAGCTCTAACAGCTTAAAAATTCACAATGTTTCTTACAACCGATTGACTGTTTTACGTTAAAAGGAAATTTATAAATGAGGTAGTTCACAATCGATCTTACTTAAATTCTGTGTAACATACTCAAACTTACATTGCCTGAATTTAATCTAGATATCTACAAAGAAAATAAAATAAATTGATATAGTAATTTAATTAACAATCGATTGTTATCGCTATAAGAACTAATTGATATAGTTAATCGATTTCAATAAAAATGTATCAGGATACGCAGAACACATTATATATTTTAGATATGGTAATTATACATACAGTCCATACAGTTTAAAGAAACAACTTCAAAGAACTTCTCCCCACAACAAATTCTACATTTTGACCGATTGTTTCTACAACTTTGTCTTATACCTAAAGTATATTACTAAAACTGTATCAGAACATGTAGAACAAGTTATATATAAAGAGTTTTCCCTAGAAGTTCAGTTACTTAGCTTCAAAACTGACAGAGAAGTTCATAAAAGAACAGAATAACAACGCAACTTATCAGTCTGATCAATTATAGCTATATAAACTTTATAAATCCTACAACGCCTGCATTTATGGTAAATATACTTACAGACTGACAAGATGGTATAAAAAGAGTATTGATAATAAGAAATCAAGAGATTTCACTTTATGTAGTCCTTGTTTCAGAAAAAAAGCTTCAAATCGAGAATATAAATTTATAAGAAAGGCAATAAAGAGATTACAATTTAAATCTTAATTTCAATACAAGCAAATAAATCAAACAATTACATTTCACATAACGCTAAAGAAGTAAGATTAAAGAAAAATTGTTTATACGGCAATATTTAAAAAGTTTTATTGATTAAAAATTGTTTGTTGTTGCTTTCAAATGGAGTTCGCTTAAAAGGTAAGATCTGTATCTGTATCTGTATTTGTTAGTTGTATATCTGTTATCTGTTATCTTGTATCATTAACTGTAAATGTTGTTTAGCTTAAACACGAATGAAATTGCCTTACAATAAATTGTATATTAGTTTACGATGACATTTCTGTGGATGCCAGCAGATGATGATAATGACGATGTATACTCTGATGATGAGTTTCGATGTGACTGCCTCACAGTACTCTTAGCCTAAAGATGCACGGGCTGGCGGAAGGGGAACGGGATGATGATACATGCATGCTGCATGTGTTTGACAAAGGAATAGATGGATGGATTACAATGTGGATCAATCGTTTAGGGACTATTTGTAGCGGGATGCTAGGTAAAATCCGGCGGCTTGTATTTGGGCGGTCGCTTAATTGGTTTCTATAACCAATTGCGGCCGCCACGTCATATGTTGTTCTCCTTGGCGCCCTTGGTCGCCGAGGCGCCGCCAGCGGGCGCACTTGCATCGCTGTCGCCCTTATTGTTGCTGCTGCTGTTGTTGCTATTGCTGTTGGCCGTCGGCGTTTCCTCGCCATCAGCGGCTTCAGCTGCAAGAGAGAGAAGAAAGATTAGTATATGAGATATTGATGGGAGCAGTTAAAGCTAGGCATGGATATCGATATCGTATTATCGATATTGTATCGACATTTTAGTGACTATCGATATTTAATACAATATGGCCGATATTTATTTTGATAAGCTCTTCTTTTCGATAACAATATCGATACTCTTCTTTTGCCGATACCCATCGCTAATTGCAGGCCACTTACCCTTCTCCTTCTCATCCTTGATATCGCTGGAGGTTTCAGAGGACGTTTTATTGCTCGAGTTGGTGACGATGTTGTCCTTGTCGAGACGCGGCCGCTTCCTCTGACCCTTGTAGGTGCGATTGTCGCGTCTGCCGCCTTCACCCTCATCCTCCGAGTCGGAATACTCGTTCTCCGGCACAATGCGCTTATCCTTGTCGCTTTGTGGCAATCGCTCATCCTTATCCACCTTGTCCTCGTCCTCGGAGTCATCGTTGACGGCATCCTCGGGTATAGCCTGAATCTGAACACCCGGCGCATGTGGCAACATACGCAGATTCTCAAACAGTCGATTCTTGATCTTCTCCAGATACTCGGAGGTGTTCTGATTGGTCATATTGCTGGGACTGATGTGTAGCTTAAAGTCCGGACCAAAGTATTCAAAGTAATCGTTGTAGGGCAGTTCATTGGCAATTTCCACGGCTAATGCAACGGATGTTTCGTATGTCCAGCAGCGGGAAACGTTGCGAATCGTATAACCGCCACCGCCGACCATCAGGAAGGGCAGATTGTATTTCTTAACAAACTCCACACACTTGCCGTGTCCCTTGACCGTCAGATTAAAGCAGCCAAGACGATCACCGGTCAGGGAATCAGCGCCACATTGCAGCACAACAGCTGCCGGCTGGAAGGTCTCCATTACCTTGGAAATAATCGGCACAAAGATGCTCTCATATGCATCATCATCCATGCCATCCCTGAGTGGTATATTAACGGCATAATACTTTCCCTTTCCGGCTCCAATGTCGCGTAGATCTCCCGTACCAGGGAAATATTCACCGTACTTGTGGAAGCTCACGGTCATCACGCGATCCGTCGTATAGAAGGCCTCCTCGACGCCATCGCCGTGATGCACATCAATGTCAATGTAGAGCACACGCTGGTGATATTTCAACAGCTCCAGAATGCCGAGCACAATGTCATTGACGTAACAGAAACCAGATGCCTCCGATTTCTTGGCATGATGAAGACCGCCGCCCCAATTAATGCAGATCTCCGAAGCCTGTTTATTCAGTTTAACGGCGGCGGCCACAGAACCGCCGGCCGACAACTGACAGAACTCGTAGAGTCCATCGAAAACGGGACAATCTTCGCCAACGTTGAAACGTTGCATTTGTTTGTTGTACTCGGTCATATTGTCCGGACGTATGGAGCGTAGGAACCTCACGTATTCATCGGAATGGAACTTGGTCATCTCATCGGCAGTGGCTTTGTGTGGTCGCTGTTTGTATTTAATTGTTTATCAGTCAGGTGTTTTATTTATTAATTAACCGGTTCTTAACTTACGTAAATTTCCATCTTACGATAGAGCCCATAATTGAGCAGCAGATTGTGTGTCATGCGTATGCGGTGTGGCTTCATCGGATGTCCCTGGCCATAGTAGTAGTTGCCAATATCACCTAAAAAATAACAATTTTAATTATTCGTTTAAGTGTGAAAAACAGACAAATTTTAAGCCACGCTATGCAAAACAAAAGTTTTACGGCCAGTGTGTCCGCAGCGTTTACATGCACAGCGCACTTTTGCCGCTAACGAACGGTGTAGCGATTTCGCTATATAAAACAAAGACCTACAGGTACATACACACGTACACACCACCACAGAGTCGCATGCGGTGCGGTCGTTAGCGAAAAGTGCGCTGTGCGGCAAAATGCTAGTACAGTCGACGTAAAAATTGAAATTTTCATAAAATGATATCAAATGAGCCGAGTGGACTCCGCCGATTGAAGCAAATGCCGCAAATTAACAATTGTACTCCTGAGCGCTACATTCTGCACTTTTTCTATAATTAAATACATTTTATTTGTTAACTTACTGTCGTAATAATAGCAAACGCGCTTTTTGCTATGAGACTGCATTTTCTGTTTATGTGCTGGCGGCTTTCCTTAAGCGCAGCGTTGTCAGACTTTATTTGTTTTGTACGTCAACAACGATTATTTAATTTGATTAATTGTATTTTCTAGCCGCGCTATAAATTTTTACTTAAATTAACAAGAGGAAACAACACCGCCGAACACCGAACGAGATTGATGTGATGTGATACTTGAGTACGGCAACTACAACATGTAGCGTTGCCACGTTGCGTTGGGAGCTGCCAGATAGATAAAACGCGTTAAAGTGCGGCAAATTGGAATGGTATTTTTTTTTTAGTATATTTATTAATTATTGAAATAAATACAAATTTTAAATATGCTTATTACAATGAGATAAATATAAATAACTGCAATTATATTGCTTTACGTATTCCGTTTGATATTGAATTTTTAATAAGTTGGTATTTTTGAATTAAGTGTGGTATATATTTTACATGATGGGGTCACACTTGCGATCTGTCATTTGTTGTTGTTGTTGTTTTCGCCAGAGAGGGAGAGAAAACCAATTTAGTCGAAAAAAGACCGTTGAACGAGTTGGACGCGTTTTTAGTGCGGGAAGCTTTGTCGGTCGGTGTTTTCCGTTTCTTGTCGGTGAAAAATAAGAATTAACAACAAAACTAAAGTGGAGACATATTAATGAAATTCAAATCAGTAGTGTAAATTACAATTTGTAAATTACATGAAACATAATTAACAGGAAGTTAACGCGAATTAACGCGTAAGTTTCAATTGTGTTTGTGGCGTTCTATTTGTATGCGTGCGTGCGTGTGTGAGTGTAAAAGAGAAAGAAGTTTCAGTTTCCAAGCAAAGCAAACAGCAAGTAAAACAGCAGCAACGGAGTTGCAGTGGAAACACAAACAGAGCAACACTCATACACAGATAGTCACACACACGCACACACACACACACACATGAACACGCCAACGAAAAAGAAGTGGGAAAAACTGAAATATAGTGTCAATGCAAAGAAGTAACAAAAAAAAAAAGAAGAAAATGAACGCGCCCGCTTTTCTGTGCATGTTGATGATGAAAATTAATTAAAATAAATAAAAATAAAAGATAACCGCCTGAAATATCCTGTGCACAGCGCCGTTGTCGCCGCTAACTTCAGTTCTTCTTCCTCTTCCTTATTCTCTCTGTCTTTCTTGCTCTCTTTGGAATTTTACCGACTGCCACAGACGTCTATGCTGTTTTTGCTCGTCTCCCCTCCCCCTCCGTCATGACCAACGCCTCGCGCTGTAGCTTTCTGTTACTTCTTTTTATTTTGTTGCCTTCCTTTTTTTCCACTATATTTCCTTTTTCAAAGCGCCCGCAGGATATTTTTCGCTGTTTTTTTGCTCTCCCCTCGCGTACGTGTTTAATTATAGTTTCTGTCTTTGCCTTCTCATTCATCTCCATTTCCAATTAGCGCACAATTTCGGCGGCCATCGCGGAAGCTTAAACTAAAAAAAAAAAAGAATCAGAAATTTATTTACTCCATTGTTGTTGTTGTTCTGTATTCATATTTTTATAAACAACAGTCGTTACGACCGTGAAATACAAAAACAAACGACGCGACGACGCTGGCAGCGACTGCGTTTTATAGCTGTAACTGTAAATGCTGGTCGCTGGCTTTGAAAAGTTGTTGCCAATAAAAAAAAAACGCCAGCATAATTCTGCACGAAAAAGCAATCTGATTATTTCGTCTAATTAAAAATAAAAAGGTAAGTGTAAAAAAATTGCCACGATCTTTAAATGATATTTTCAGTTGCTCTGGAAACTTGTTTGCTCCTTTTCACACCTTCACACGTTGCTCATGTGTGTGTGTGTGTGAGTGTGGCCAACGCATCGGCCGAAAAGTGGCACAAAAATGCATCATTGCCTCACTCTCGACATTACAAAGTACCGTTAAAAAGCCAATGAACGCATCTGACAAATAACTAAACATAAAAATACAAGCAGAACACAAATCTTGCAGCAACAACAAGAATAACAACAACAACAATTGAAGCAACAACTATACGAATCTAGCGTAAGTTCATACAGAGACACAGTTGCCCATTTAGCCTTTTTCCAGATAGATCTATCTCTTTTAAATTTAATAATAAGAATATAATAAATAATATTACTGTTAGTCTCTTTGAACAATTGAAGCATGGCGAATATTTATAATGTATGCTAATTGTTTCCGAATAATAATGCATATTTAAAATTAAGACAATTTCTTCTATATTCTGTCGGTTTATCCTTTTTTTACTGTCGATTAGTTGGCAGCACTGTGCAGAGAGCATCGTTCAATGCTCTCCCGCTGCATTTTCTATTTGCGCTGCTGCTGCTGATAAAAAGCAAATCCATTTTTATTGCTCCTCTGCTGCTGTTGCTATTGTTGTTGTTGTAAAAAGTCAAAGAGCATTGTTGCGCTTGCTGTTGTTGTTGTGGCTGTTTGTAATTGCCTGTAATTTAGCTGAGGACCAAACCAAACCAGTCAGGCAACCAGCTGTCGACGTCTGCGCATGGAATACCAGACGGCAGAACGAGACGAAGAATGTGCAGCTGCTGCAGACGCGTCGCTCTCATTCGCTCTTGCGCTTACTGTGACTCTCTTTGCTTTATGCTGCTTATGCTCAATTTGTTGTTGTTCTATTTTGGTGGCTTTCGTTTGCCGCATTTATTTATTTATTTACCTTTGTTGGCCTGTTTATTATCCCAGTGCAGAGCATCGTCGTCGTCGTTTGAAGTTCAAGCCACAATTCATTTTATGCTATTTTTGTAGCTTATCTGCTACATATTCTCTCACTCCCCCTTTCTCTCTCACTCTCTGAACATCTCATGAACGGTACAATAATTTTCATTAACATGTTCTACAATAACAACTATCAAGTTTTTGTTGTTGTTGCTGTTGCTTTGTGATGGTTGACGTTTGTCTGTTTACTTTTTGACTACTACTTCTCTTCTTATTGCCTTTTATCGACAGCACTTTATGTGGCTATGTTTGTAGTTAGTCTCCTCCCCTCTTCGTCATCTGCTTCTTTTACTCCGCAAACCCTTTTTGAATGGAGTTCAAAGCAAAGTTTAACGGCATGAAGTTTATTCGAGTGCAGCTTGTTTTTGGCAATTATTGCCCTTTTTGGGCAGCTTCTCTCTTTTGGCTCTCACAAATCATTGCGAAATGGTCATCAACGGTAAATCTGCTTAACTTGTTGAGATCTCTTTTTGCTTGTTGTTGTATTATTTTCATTTTGCGCATACAAAGCGCTTACGATTCAACGACTAACAAAGGCAAATGGCAAAATTACTGCAAATGCGAGGGCGGAGGAGAGCAGCAGTAATAACAACTGCTAAATAGTGAAAAAGTAGCCGAAGCAGCAAAAGTAGAAAATTCAATTGTTGAATTTGCGGCCTTTGCCTTTGTGTGCAGCTCTTAACGTCGCCCACTTACAACACACAATGGACAGCGACGGCGACGTCGACGTCAGCAGCAGTAGCAGCGGGTTTTTATTGATAAGAAAATTGAAAGTGCGTTGCAAAGACGACAAAGGCGACAAGTGTGGAAAGGGGCGAGAATGAAAGGCAACTGTGTAGAGAAGAGATGGTGCGTGAGCAGAGAGCGATATGGCAACTCCAACTATCGTAGCAATCGATTAGTGACTATCGATCGTGTATGGGCTCCATTCAATTTACTGTAGTATATTGCCCCAAGAGTGTTGGCTGGACTTAGTTTCGATAACTTTGAACTGTCATAGGTTTCTAAACACTTCAACGATTTATTTGATCTCTACAGTGATTTTAACTGCAAATTATTGTTGATTTACGCAACTTATTATTTTCATACTTAACTCTTGACATTTTATCTAAATAATAACTTTATCGATCTTTTTAACAAGATTTTTTTTAATATTAAATGTTATACAGCAACAATATATTTAGCTAATTCAAGTCATTTAAAAGTATTTCAATAATTCCTAATATATTTCGTTAAAGCTTTTCTTTGCACTATGTTCTTTACATCTTTTGTATACATTCGATTCCTCAATCATCATTTAATCATCGTTGTGCTTGAGTTAATAAAAAGTGTTGCCACCTATTTTCCGGCGTGTCCATTGTGAATGTCCATTGTGACACACTTGAGCAGGAGCTGTGGGCGTTTCAGCACAAAAACGTCATCAATCCGGATAATGGACGGCGAATGTCATTGCTGTAGTTGACCCAAAAGTGCCACGCCCATTTGGCCAAAGCAAGAGTTCAAAAGTTTTTATGGCAATTTAAAGTTTTTTCCCCCCCACCGCTTGACAGGTAGCCAAACATAAAGTGCAGCAAATTGTTGTTGTTGCAGTTGCTGCACGACAACAACTTTGGACTGTTGCACTGCTCGATTGTTTTCATTTCGGGGAGGTGTCTTTTACCGTTAGCCTGACAGAGGCAAAGTTCTAATTTATGTTGGGAAAAAGTTACTGTCGCATTTAATGGTCAGCTGCCAAGCGTTGAATAGAGAGGGGCAGCTGGAGAAGGAGGAGGCGTGTGCTAACGGGAATGATGGGATGACCGGCTAACCCAAAAGCCAGCGGGGCTGGACAATTAGATTTATGGGATTAGGACAGGTCGTATGGCCGTAAAACACTCGCAACAACGCACACGTGGAAAATCATTGAGATCCGTTGCAAACTCGAAGCATTTTTGCATTGTTTTGTGGTAGTTGTTGATGCCCTGCGACCTCTCTTACCTTCTATCTCCCTCCCCCCCCCCCCCTAACAGCCTAGTAGGCGTCGCCACTTCAGTGCACATCCGTCTGGATAAAAAAAAAAATGTATATTGTAAAAACCAAAACATTGTTTCATTCCATAAACTGGCTTCAACTTTTCAGCATGGTGGTTGTTTCGCACTCCGGCAACGTGTTCCGGTTTGGCCATTCATTCTTACCATCGTCATCTACTCCTCCTACCCACTCTACTCCTTGCCCAGGAACAGAAACAGCGGCACAATCCATGAGCGTGCACACACACACACACAGATTTCCGGCTCGAGCTAAAGAGAAACTCCATCTGCCTTGCCCACTGTGCTCCAACTGAATGTGTGTGTGTGTGCGTGCGTGTGTGTGTGTCTTTTGTATGTATGGTGGTTGTTACTGGCTAGTTTTCGATTTTATTGATTTTCATAAAGCAGCTTTTTGTGTGCAAACTTTGCGTCTACTCCAATTAGAGGCGCAGCTGTAGAAATAAAAGTTTTGTCCATTTGCATTGGCTTTGCCACATGCCACATGCCACACACAGTATCAGTTGCAAGCAGCCAACTATGGCTTCAATTGAAAATATATATCACTCTGATAGCTAATCCTAAAGCAACTTCCTTTAAGTTGAACTAACTGCAATTACAACTTGAACATTAGCTGGAATTATTCTTGAGATTTTCTTAGACTTAAACTTGCATTTTTACTGCTGCCCCCCACACAACCATGTGTAATGACCCACTTTTTGTGTGCCACAATTTCTTAGGCCAAGTGGCAAGACTTAAGTTGACAATAAAATGGAAATCTTTGGTTTGGGGGCGACTTAATGAAAAGTTTTTAATTACAAGGATCAAGGCAATAAAAGTTTATTATGCGAAAAGCTCTATCTCACTTGGCTGGCAATGTCAAAAAAATAAGTAAAAGCGTGGCAAAAACTAATAAACTGAACTTTCGGCACAACTTGAGCTCCATCGAACTATCATTAAACAAAAAGAAAAAGAACAACAACAACAGCAACAAAAATACCAACATCATAAATCCAGTTGAAGTTTGCGTTTTAATGTGCGGCGAAAAGTTTTTGCTAATCCCACGGATAAATGCATCCCCCCCATCCCCGAAATAAAAAACCGAGCAACAATAAATCGTATGAGATTTGAGTGGAATGTGCGATTGTTGCGCTGAAAATGTGAGCGGGGCGGGATGGGGCGAGGAGGTGTATCACAATTGACAGCCCCAAAAACTACGGCAAAAATAGCAAATCGATTTTAAATGCAGTCAGAGTGTGTTCTTCTCTCTCTCTCTCTCTCTCTCGCTGTCCCTTACACTGTGTCTTGCCATCGCTTTCCCACAAGCTAATATTGAAATGAAATTTCGAGTACATTGAACTCAATAGAGAAGAGTAGGTGTGAATTTGGTCAGGAAGCGTGTACAACTCCCAGATAAACATAAACATAGAAACTAGAACAGGCGGAAAGCTGGAAAAACTAGCATTAGGGAGTAATAGAATAAGCAGATGCCTGTGTAGGGATTTTGGGCATAACAAAGCAGATTGAAGATACAAATCGATGCCAGCAAACTCTCAACCCTTGCTCAAGTTATGAATGAAACATGAAATGTATTTTTGCAGTGCTTGCTTAAACACAGCAAACAGCAATCTCTTCTTCAATCCCAACAGTCAACCGACAATCCCCACAAATGAAATTAAAAAGTTAAACATCAACTGTGAAAGACACAGTTCAGAAAAATGTATGCTTCCCTTCTTTGCAAAACAACATTTAACTGATTTGAGTGGTTGTCTCCATGCAGACCGTCAGACAGACAGACAGACAGACCACAATTTTTGCTTTCATTTCAAATTTTCAGTTACTTTTGCTGGCGCTTCCTGTTCCAAAGTTTTCAAGAATGCGACGTGGAGATGCCAAAAAATGTAGAAAACAACGAAAAAAAAGCGCAGACTAAACTCAGTTGAAAAGCAACTGTGACTTGTGAATCAACGTGTGAAAATGTGACAGAGATAAGAAACTTGCCGAACTGTCTAAGAGAACTACTTTAAGAAGGGGAAAATGTGAAAATTACTTAAACAGCCAGAGATGCCAGAAAAAGTTGATGATTTGTAAATTACAATTTCAGAATACTTTAGAAATGCATAGAAATAACATAGATTATCAGTATTGCATTCAATTCAATTGAATATTTGTTGTAATCCCTATTCTATTATTCTATTAATCACAAAAGATTTCTTGAGATTTATTTCTGATTATTTGCTCAGCTCTGAAAACAGTTTAGTTTAATTTATTGGGCACTTAAATAGTTAGAGATGCCAAAGAAAAATATCTGTGACTTGTGAGTAATGAAACATATTAAATTTCTAGTATCAGATTCTATAAGAAATTGCCGTTTAATGAAATATATTTAATAATACCTTTTTAATTTTTACACCTAAGAATTATAAGTTTATCATTTTATTTCTGACTTTTATAAATTACTTAAATTTATAGTTTCAGACTTTATTTAAAATTTTAATTCAATTAAATATATACCAAGGGATTACCTTTTATTACTTTACCTTCCTTTAATCACATAATTTCTTTTATGTATTATAAATATTTGTCATTAAATATCTGACCATTTTCTTAACTTTAAAAATAGATTAATTTTATATTCTGTGAAGGGCAAAAGGAAAAGAACTTAAATATACAGAGATGTCAAGTTAATAACTGTGACTTATGATATTATATAATATTTAATAATATAATATATATATATAAATTACTTATATTTCTAGTTTCAGACTATTTAAAACCCCCGCAAAAGAAAAACCTCTACACGAGGTAAAATTCTAGTGACGAAAGCATATTCACGCACCAAAAACTACTGATATCAAATTTTGTGACGGACAATATTCATTTTTATATATAAACTAATCTTAATTCTATTCTTCATAATTTATTCTAAGAATTCAACGTGTTTTTTATTATATAACTGACTATTTGCTCATCACTGGAAAACCGTTTTATTTTATTTTCTGTGAAGGGCCGTGTCGGGTCATGAATTATACGATTGCGCTTTGGGAACAACTACAAATTTTCAAGCATATTTCATGCGATGCTACACTTCAAACTAGCACCAAAAACTTGCTCCTTCTTGTGTGTGCTGTAAGAAAAGGCTGAAAAGTGGGTGGGCGTTTCAGAGGCAAGGGAAATTGGGTAGGTGGATGGTGGCAGAAGGATGCCAACTTGCAATTTGTTGCAGCGCGCCTGGCAAGTTATTGTTATAGCCTGCCCGATTGACTGACTGTCCAACAAAATGTCACGCTGTGATTGTGCCGAGAGCGAAATCTCAGTTTCAACTGCAGCTGCAGCTTTCTCAGTCTCAGTTTCGGTCTCAGTCTCAATTCTCAATGCTCTGTTTTGACTGCGTCTATTTGTCATTGGGTTGTGCTTTCCGTCTCGAGTGCATTGCAGTTGCTGGAATTGTGTCTAGTGGCACACTCGAAGTTGCAGTTACTCCCCAGGCGCTCGACCCGCACCATGTGGCAGCTCAATGCACTTTGCTGATTATTTCTTTTGTATTTTATATACCCTGTACAATATAAAATGGGGATAATATCGTTGAGCGAGGAGAGCAGCAATTTTTAAATTGCTTTAAATATATTCCATAATTCAAGAACTATACTTAGTTCAGCTTGTTAGCTATCTATTCTGCATATTTCATAACATTTGCTTACGAAAACAACAGAAGTTTTGAGTATCAATAATTGTATTAAATTTCTAATAATTTTTTCTAATTGAAGCTGTCTTAAATTACTATTATATTTGTTTATACTTAATAAGTTTAGGTAATAGCGTTTACGTAAAGGAGAAAAAGTTTCCTAGTATTTTAATAATTATATTAAATTTCTAAAGATATTTGCCAATTCAATACAAATTAAATTACTATAGTATTTGTTTATAACTAAACTTATATTAGTTTGTCAACAATATATTCTAAATATTTCATAACATTTTCTAAAAAAAAACAACAACAGAAGTTTCGGGTATCAATAATTGTATTAAATTTCTAAAAATATTCCCTAATTCACTAAATATTGAATTACTATAATATTTCTTTATAGTTATACTTAGTTTAGTTTCTCAACTGCATATTCTGAATATTTCATAAGGTTTGCTTGAGAAACAAAGAAGTTATGAGTATTTCAATGCAGGGTATTTGCCCGTTCAAAATTCTTAAGTTCTTAAACGTTTTAGCTTGTCTTTATTTGTTGCTCAGCAGTTTATTTTTTTTTTTTAATGCTTGACGTGACGTAGCTGTAGCTGTAATCAATTTGACACAAATTCAGATCCAAATCAATATCAATTGTGTCAGCGATTGCCTTGTGCCATGGGATAGAAATGAAGTTGCCTCTGCTGTTATGCTATGAATCTCCATGCAATTAACAAGACACCTGTCATGGTGTGTGTGTGAGTGTGTGTGTATCTGTGTGTGTTTGTGCATACATACAAATTAGTTTTAATATTTGCTAGGCACAATGCGCAAATTCGCTGAATGAGAGAGAGAGACAGCTGCCAACTTAACTCACTTCCGTTTCATTTCATTCCGTTACGTTCCACAAAACACAGCGCAACAATTTCAATTCGAGTGCGAGTAGAAATATTTACAAAATTGCAATTTACATATTTCTATTACCATTTGACAGTGCGTAGCCAATGTTCAAATATTTTCCCACATTTGCATAACAACAACAAAAAGTAGAAAAATAACTAAAAGTTCCCATGTTCCCATATTGCATTTTGTAGCTATTTTGTGGTTGCCACAATAAATTGCATGTTTAGCTTAGCTGTTGCATACCTTGTTGTTGTTGTTGTTGTTATTGTTGCAAGTGTTGTTATTATTGCCACTGTCTGTTGGCCAGGATCGATTCACGGCTTTGAATAGCTCGGCAAATATTTGCCGCTTGTTTTATGCGCGCTGCACTTCAGACTTGTATCTGTATCTACATCTATCCGTTGCACTTGAGACCATTTCATCTGTGATTTGTTCTCGTTGTTGTTGTAAACAGTTGGTACATAAAAAAAAACACGCCGAGAGTCAATAACCCTTTTAATTATAAATAAAAAGAAAAAAAACAATGATGTATGTGAACAAATGGAAATATACAAGTGTTAAGAGTGCTAAGAGGCGCTGTAAAGATTATTTAACAACAGAGTAGATGTAAGTATGTTGTGTTAAGCTGAAGTACGATTAATAAACAAAGATACATATGTATTGAATAACTTCTCTACACCAAATATTAAAGTGATTAATAGTTCAATGGAATACGTGTAATTACAAGAAATAAATAAACGAGAAATAAGTCATATAATTGATTACATTTAGGAAAATGAAAAGTTCTAGCTAGAAATTGATTTTATGAAGAGTTAAAACAGAGAAGTTCGGGTTAGAAATGCTGAAGTTAAGTAGAACTTAATAAACGTTAACTACAAATAAATAACACACCGATTACCAGCTGCAATATATCTAAAGCACTCTGGCCATACCATAACCCAAAGCGATCCTCAGAGCTCCTACACTATAGCGAAAATAGGATAAGGATGTTAATAGGTACGGTGGATTATATGAAGACTTCTGTCGCAGCTTCGGGAATGAAGACAAACGAGAAAGTATCCAAAACCTCTTCTGTGACTGCCCTGCACTTCGTGGAAGGATAACCCGTTTTCTCGGGGAATCCTTGTTCGATAAACTGAACAGTCTAGCAAAACTGCTACTGGAGGATCTGGTGCTCTTTCTGGACTCCACTGATTGGTTCCAGGGGCGAATCTCGCCCAACGGGACTAACTAGGGCATTCAGAACCAGGCTGCTCCCATCAACCCTCCTTTAAATAACCCCTTTTACTCCTACGGCTAACGGACATCACAATGGGCCGAAGGGTTTCTGGGTGCACCCGACTTTGGTCAGGCAATCCAATGAACCTAACCTAACTACAAATAAATACAACAAAATTTGATATAATAAAGAGATAAGTAAGAAAGGAGTTTGAGCTAGAGAAGTTGAAATAAGTGTGTGTGAAATTTCAATAACTTAAACTCCAAATAGACAACGTATATTGGAACTATAAAGAGTTAAGTTAACAGAGAAGTTAAAACTAGAGTAAGTAAATAGAAATGCTTTAATTGAAATTGAAATTTAGCCACAATATAATTTATGTTATTCAAGAGATAAACGTAGATAAGTTTTAATTGGTTAAGTTCAGATTAGAGTAGTTATTTTTAAATAGAGTAAACCACACTAAATATAAATACATATTGTCTTTACTCAAAGGCTGTCAAACCGCCCCTATATACTTATTATGGTATGTATTTTATTATCAGCATTACGCGGATCTAAAATAAACACATGCTCGAAAATTGACCAACATTTTATTAGGGGGTGTACAACATATACGTATATGCAAACAAAAAGAGAGAGACAATGAGAGAACGAATGAACATAGATAGATATACTTGGTGAGTGAGTGAGAGACAGAGAGAGAGGGCGCTGTTGCTCATCAGCTGCTGAAAACCGAAAGTGATACATCTGCTAACGCCTTTTGCCTTTTGCTAGGGTCTCGTCGCGCCCTCTTGCTATAAATACGAAATGTGCTGCAGGGTCTGGCTGCTTATTCTTGTTATTTCTTCTTCTTCTACTGCTGCTGTCAGTGATGCGCATCCTGAGCGCACTTCCTTTTGCGCCTTTGACTCGGTAAGCAGGTCACGTGAGCATTTCAGCAGGCCAAATTGCTTAAGACTTGAGAAACCAGTGGGTGTGGAAGAGTGAGAAGCTAGGAGCAACAGTACATCACATTCAAGGGGAAAGCGGGACGGGGCACGATTCGCTGCTGACAAAGGAAACCCTCGACAGTCGACGGCACAGTTGTCCGTCGGAGTCGTTCGTCTGTCGAGGGGCAGTAAATGTGATTGCTTGCTGCCGCTTGAATACCAACCTCCCTTCTGACTGTTATTCGCTTGCCTGGCCTCGTGCGTGTTTTGTTATTCTTAGCTTTAGTTTTCTCTATAGTCTGTCTTTGGGTATTATCACTGCATGAGCACGTTTGTGGCAGGCCAAAGAAGGGGTCGAGTATTGATTAGATAGAGTATCTAGGTGGTTAATGTTAGTCAAGAAATTTCTTGGTTATTTCTGTATTTTCTTCTTTCATTATACGATTGTAAACTAACGAAATAACAAGATTTGTTTTTAAAAATAAGGAACCAATATATAAATTATTTTGACAAACAAATATCTTGACTAACTGTAGCAAAGACTAACAAAATAAAAAAATACTATTAAATAGATATATAACTTCAAAGCTGTAATCTTAAATGTATCTGGAGCTATAAAGAAATATATACAAATTCACATAATTTATATTTATGGTTGAGTATAAAAATTAAATGAAATTTACACACATTTATGACAATATTATCGATACTTTGACAGCTTTACTGCAGCACTAACTATAATAAATTTCTTTTAATTAATAGAGTTTTCTCTTTTATTAATACCCTCATTCCATATCATTTAAAATTGTGCTTTTGTTGTCTGTGTAATTCCCAACCAATGTACACTTTTAATTATAGATAAAGAGTGTGTAAAATGAAGAGATATTTACATAAACATCGTAGTGAAAAAGAGTATTAAAATGATTTAGCTTGTAGGGTATTTAGATTTCGATATTACTGATTGTAAGTTGTTCTAGCTTGATTTTAATACATACATAAAATAAAGCACGCTAAAATTTGCTAGATTTTAACGCGTTGTTGTCGTTGTTGTCGCCGCCTGTCGCTTCTCTCCTCGCTTCTCGCTTCACGTCTGTCGCTTATCGTTTTGCCTGCAATTGTTTCAACGTGTTTGAAATATTTAAAGCTTGGCCGAGGTTTCTTCTGGTTATTGTTGCTGTTGCTGTAGCTGATGTTTGTTTGTTTTTCTTGCGTTTTTTGTTATTTCCACGCATTCGCAAGCCGAGAGAAAATGAAGTTGCTGCCGCCTTATAAATATATACACATATATACATATATATAAATACATAAAATAAAATCCACACACACACACACACACACTGATAGAATAAAAATCAATATTTGCGCCGTGTCGCAGTCAGAGTTGGTTTTTTTTTTATACGCGTTCTGTTGTTATTAGTATTTTTATTTTGGCTCTTTGTTTGTCCTCTCAGTTGGACAGACAAACTGATAAGAATGATGAGAAGCGGATGCATATGCGTATGTGTCTGTGGGAATGACGCCAAGACTACAATATGTGTATCTACATATATCTATGTACTTGCAATTGTAATTTGCTTAGCTCAGATACATCCACAATAAACCCGAGGTGAGTCAGAGGGAACGCGACACTTGGAACACGTTAATAGCGTTTAACGTTTATCGTTTGTTTGAACTTGTTCCACTTTTGTTGAGCTGAGCGTGGATGCTGTGCGAATTGTTTTGAGTGGGTTTCTCAACGGTCCATTGCTCTTTTATTTTCTATGTCTTTGTCTTTTTTTTTACCTGCCATTGCCACATGCTAAACGTGAAAAATGTTTGCTGCCCGCCAGTATTTTCCTTTTCTTTGGCTAAGCGAATTGAACGGAACCCGATGCCCGGCAGTGGCAACAACAGTAACAACAACACCAGTAACAACAACAACAACAACAGCAAGAAGAAGAAGAAGAAACCGTATGCTCTAGTTCTTCAAGTGGAGTCCAAAAACAAGTTTTCGGCACTTGCCCCGTCAGGTTGGTTAGCAAAACGGTTTGTGCCCCGAGCCACAATTCGAGCTCAACCAGCGCACAGCTCGTAAACCATTCCAAGTTGGCTTTTAGTTGAGTTAGGCCTACTTTTTTTTAAATACTGAATTTCTGTTTTAAGCTAAAAATCGTCGAGCGAACGGCATTGCCTTTTTTTGTTAAGCATATTTCATGAGTTTGCATGGCCATGACAAGAGCATTTAATGATTTTTACGAACAAATTGTTTGACAGGAGTCACTAATAACTTTGGCCAACACCTTAAACGATTTCAAATGATTATTTAGAAAAACTTGATGCCTAGAACATGCACATAATCATAATGTTGGCTAATTTCTATAACAAGTTATTCAATACTCTTTTGATTCTCCAGTTCTTTGTGTCTTAGACTGTCTAAACAATTTATTATGTTGCTCTGCACAAGTTTCTTTGATTTAGACATGGCATATTTATTTTTCAATGCATTAGTTCTTCAACAAGTTTGGTTAATGCTTAAACCAATTTCATATGTGTTTCAGTTAGACAACTGGATGAAAAATAAATATAATATATAAATAAATAAAATCTAAATAAATAAATAAAATCTAAATAAATAAATAAAATCTAAATAAATAAATAAAATCTAAATAAATAAATAAAATCTAAATAAATAAATAAAATCTAAATATATATAAAATGTAAATAAATAAATATAAATAAATAAATGCATATAAAATAAAATAAATATAAATAAATAAATAAATATATATATAATATAAATGAATAAATATATATAAAATATAAATAAATAAATATATATAAAATATAAATAAATAAATATATATAAAATATAAATAAATAAATATATATAAAATATAAATAAATAAATATATATAAAATATAAATAAATAAATATATATAAAATATAAATAAATAAATATATATAAAATATAAATAAATAAATATATATAAAATATAAATAAATAAATATATATAAAATATATATAAATAAATATATATAAAATATATATAAATAAATATATATAAAATATAAATAAATAAATACACATAATAAAATACATATAAAATATAAATAATAAATAAATATAAAAATATAAAGTTTCCCAATTCTTACATTACTCTTATAGTTTTTTCCATTCTTCCCCTGATTTTTGTGTGGAATATTTGTATTCTATGTTTAAATAAACTATTCAAAACTATCTAGATAATGTTCTAACTTATTTATAATTTCTTTTGATTTTCAAATTAATTATATTTTAACAATATATTTACTACACAATTGTTAACAATTGTTAACTTAAAATCGAATAGGTATAAATCAAATGCAGTCTTTATTCTTTGTTAAAATAAGTATTAATTAACCAACAATTTGTAAAGCAATCCCAAATTAATAGTTTCTTTTTTATAAATTACTTAAATTCTTTTCATATTTATTCATTTCCTTTAATTCTTTAATAAATATTTGAATATTCGTTTTCATTGTCGAGTTGAATTTACGCTCTTTAATTAACAGAAATAATTTAAATAACGTTTGGTTTTATTTTTAATACACAGTAGTCCCATAATTGAATGGTAATAATACAGGTTGAAATGATACATTTTTTCTTCTGTTTTTTTTTTGGCTTAACGTTGATGGATTTCGGTCATTAATTGAATTATTGTGTTTCTCTCGCGGCACGCAATGAATTTGTTAGTAGTTAAATGTCGTTTCGAGTTTTATTTTATTTTTTATTTATTTTATAGAAAGTGCAGACTCTTTCGCATTCCCTCGAGATGTGAGTTGTCTTTGGGAAAACATGCCAAACAAGTTGGCAAATGACTGACAAATCAGCGTATCCAGTTCCCTACCTCCCTTTGTTCATAGGTTGCCGGGTTTGCTAGCCCTTGCAACAGAGTGTGGCATTAGAATTAGAGAAGCACGCGACATGTTGTAGCCCCTCAATGTCGCCTAGAGAAACCCTCAGCGCGTCTCCAGTTGCAAGTTATCGCAGTTGCTTCTCAGTTTTCATGACTAATTACATGGTGCGTGGGGAGGGGGGAGGGGAGAACAAGGGCTACGGGCACAAGTCAGGGGTACACAGTAAGGTGATAAGGTTAAGCGGGCGTCGTTGCCCGTGTACGTTGAATTATGAGGATTATATTTTTTAATATTTCTCTTTTGAACAAACATTTGAGCAGCTGTGTGTGTGTGTGTGTGTGTTGCACATGCCAATGATGATAGTGGGCGTGTGTGGGGTATGTGGGCGTGGCGGGGTTAGGTCTATAGATACTGTGCGCAACTTTGGCTCAATTTGTTGCTCGCCTGGCGGCGGCGGGGGCGACCCTAATGAAGTTATGGACTCGATGGAGTTGCCTGGACGGAAGCCCCAAAATGGCGTTGCCGTTATTTGGTTTCATGCATAAAATAACGGCACATAAGTGCAACGCGTTGCAACGTTGCAGTCGCTGCAAATTTAATGAAAATTGTAGCCAAGGCAACACAACGTTGGATGTCATCTATATACTGCGAGTGGCTGGCGAGGATTAAATCCAATTTTGCGCTGCTAGTTTTTTAAGTGGCAAGCACACACACACACACACACACACACACATTCACACACATCATCACACTTACTGTGTGGATGTTGCACACACACTTTTAGACCATTTGTGTACATTTTAATAGGTGTAAAAGCTTCAAGTTTATAATATTATGCCGCTTGCAAGTGTCGCCTGGCAAGCTGTTGCATAAATCAACTTTACCTGCAACGCTTGCAACTTGCCACACATCAGGGAGGCGTGGCCAAACAAACTATGTCAAGTCCCCGCACTGAGATGCATTGAGAGACCCGGCCATCATGTATGCTCTATAAAATATTTGTTGAAACCAGCTACCAGCTTGCCCCTTGGCCCCCCCTTTCTGCCCCTTTGCCCTCCTTGTATGCCTATCTAACCTGCTGATATGGGCGTTGATAAGCGCACTTTGAGTTTGTGCCACTTGAGGCGACACGCAATGGGGTAATCACAAAACTAAATGAGTAGAGTTTAATGCTGTTCAAGTGCTTTGCGCCTCAGTCAGTTGGCAAACTACTCAACCAACCCTCGCTAGCTAGTCGTAGTTTGCTTTATTAGCCCAAGTTTTGAGTTCAGTTGCGTTTTTCATAGAAGAAGAAAATGTGTTTTTTGTTAAATTGTTGTTTATGTTTCTGGCAGCTGTTGAGATGTTGTTGCTCGTCAACAACCTGACAATTTGTTGTCTGAGTGCGACAACAACAGCAACAGCAACAACAGTAGCAGCAGCAGCAGCAGCAGCAATAAAAGTGCTAAAAAGTTTCATGCCCCTAGACTGCATCCTGTTCCTAAGTAGTACAGAAGCCGGCACAGTCCTACAACACACACACACACACACTTAAAGCACACACACACACCCACAATACAATTTTTAATCTTTTCAAACAGAACCGACTAAAGTTTTTGCTGTTGCTGTTGTTGTTGTCGTTGTTGCCTGTCGCGTTGCTGCTGTTGAAGTTGTCAAGCAAGAAAATGACGCAACACACCCGCAATCCGGGCAATGTGAACTTGTTCTTGCATATTCCTTTTGGCATCAGGCAAGTATTATGACTATGAGATGGTCTTTATAGTATAGTCGAGGAATATATGGCGAGTTATTAAAACTCGCTGCAAGTTCTTATTATTTGTCGCCAGCTATTATAACTTGTTTGAAGAGATTCTTACACTTTGAAAGGTAGAAAAGTCTACAGCTCAGTCAATGTTGTATAAACTCACCTGGGAGTTATTAGAACTCTTAAACTTCTTGGTGCTGAAGTGATTTTTACTCCTCGACAGTTATAATCACTCAATGAAACTTATAACTCATTTTGGGATTGGTATTTGTAAGCAGTAAATTTTAGTCATCTTAAGTAAGTGATTTTTAGTCATTATTTAAAGTTGTTAACAGTGATTTTAACTGAAGTAAGTGATTTCTACTTATTATTGAAAGTTGTTAACAATGATTTAAACTCAATTCGGAAATCCTTAGCTATAATAGCTAGGAAGTTATTATCATGAGTTGAAAGTCATTATAATCTTATCGAATTTTATTGTGTACGGTTAAGAGTTATTAAAACATCCTTGGAGCTCTTTAAATATATATGTCTCTAATAATTGTCTCTAAAATAAATTTTCGTAAATGCTATTATATCTTAAGAGCTGAAGTTCTATCCACTTAAAGTTATTATAACTCGCGTCGTGTTCTTTATACACATTTTTATGTTATTCTAACTTCTTGAGAGTTCTCTTAATTTGTTGCAAGTTAAACTAACTCAATGCAAGTTTAAAGAACTTGAATTTATGTATTTAAAGACAATCTATAAGCATTTAACAAACGAATATGCATTTAAATTGTAAATAAAATGATTTATTAACAATTTACAAAATAATATATAAATGTAAATGTTTTGGGGGTATTTAAAGTTAAAGATTGGTTCAACAGTCGATGATAGAAATGAATTGGATAGAATTGATCTGTTTAAACTCTCCTTAGTAATTATGCCCACACACATAATTAAACATTGTACTTATGTTACAGGCAGTGAAACACGAAATCAACGTGTCAACAGACAAATGCACTCTTCTATAGGCAAGCGAATCCTCTAGCTTAGGCCACGCGTGCTAGGGAATTCGCATTTTGGGCACCAACATGCATGCTTTAGAGCATCTTTGCTTCGGTTAGCTTTAAAATTGCATTATTGTTTTTGCAGTTGCTCTGCTTATCTTTGGCTTCATTCATAATTTTTGTCGCATACGCGCGTTAGGGTTGTTGTTCTTTGTCTTTACTTCTTGCACCTGAGAATGTGTGTGTGTGTGTGTGTGTTGTGTATATGTATTCTGTATGCAGGTGTATCCTTCATGCGGGTGGAGGATTGTGAAACTTTGTCGCGTTGTCAAGCTTTGTGGCTGTTTCTATTTATGTTATGGGTACGACTCCTTCTGCAATGTCTGCAGCACAGTCTGCTGTCTGGTCTGGTCTACCTGTTTCCCCACCTCTTCCCTTCCCAATTCGTTTGCATATGCCGCGTCACGTATGGTTCTTGTATGCTCTGGAGGCACCAAACTGAAGTCGTCTACCCACGTAATACGTGGTGGAATACATGGAATGACATCAGTCAGACGAACACCACCGAGTGCCATGTGGAGTTCGTGAGGAAATTAAATACTCAAGTCGGATGTTGGTGAAATTTCCGTTTGGAATGTTGGTTTCGTTTGGGTTTTCAGTTGTTTTGGTTGTATTCTGGCTCGCCCTACCACAAAAGTCTCTCTGTTATCGGTAGCGGCATTTCAATCAGAGCGGATGAGTTGCAGCGGAATTCCTTGCCCGGTGGGAGGAAGGGTTTGTGTGTCTATGTGTATTTGAGTAATTTTTATGCTCTTTTAATTGCATTTTTGCAGAAATTCAATTTATGCGCCCAAACAGCCATTCAATTAGTCCCAATTTCAATTCCCACTTCTTTTGCTTTTCCCCATTAATGACATTTGGCAACGGCTTCCAATATGCAACTGCAGTGTCAGCGATTTATAAGTGCGCCTGCCACATTTTGGAGCAACAATGCAGTTGCAATTGTTGCTGCTGCTGCTGTTGTTGTTGTTGTGTGTTGCATGTAACACTTTTGCTTGCCCCATTTGAGGGGCAACAGCAAATGTCACACGAATGTGGAGCATGTCATGTTTTTTTTTGCCACTATACATGCAAATGCAGCAGACGCCTCTGCATCTGCCACTGCCACATTCCCCTGCTCCTCTTTGCCACCTCAACATGGTGACCACATGCCGAGCGCCTCTGCAGACAAAGTGGGAATTTTTTCCAATAATACCAATTGCCTCGGTGTTGATATAACGAGCAATAAACACTGCAGGCAACTAACCAAATCCGATTCCGACTTCGATTCCGATTCCGATTCCGTTGCCTATTCCCTTTGCACGTCAATTGTGCGTGTGTGCGTACGATAAGACTTGCCTTCTATTGTTGTTGTTGTTGTTGCTGTTGTTGCTGTTTCTGTTGCCCCACTCAACTGCTATCAATTTTCTACCACTTTTTACATTCATTTCATTTTGGGTTTTAGGTTTTGGGGTCAACTAATGATGACGCTGTAGCATTTCCCAAAAGTATTTCTCTTCGATAATGCTGCTAACCATAATTGACGCCGTGCAGCGATAACAAATTCCCCCCTACGAGAGAGACAGTTGTATTTACTTTACTTTGGGTTGTTGCTGGCAGAGGAGAAGGGGCAGGGGCAGAAGGAGGGACAGGAGAAGGGGCCGGGGTGTGGGAGGAACGCACTCACTTGCACATATGCAACGTTTGACCCACTTGACGGGGCGAAAAGACAAATGGGCTGGCAAATGATGCAAGGTGGCGACCAAAAACCACAGCTTTGACTAATTGCTGCACTCGACAAGATCCAAAAGACGCGCCCTCCCTCGCTTAATTTATGTTTAACAAGAAAGAAAAGTTATCCGAATATATTTGATGCTCTTGCAGAGGCCTAACTACAATATTGGTTTGATCATACCTATAGATGCTAGTCAGTCAGATTTGAACTGCTTACATTTGTTCAGCCTGTATAAAACAATAATATATTGCTTAATCTTAAATAACTACAAGTATTATATACTAAGGAAATGATATTAAAATTGGCTTAGGAACGAGCGGAGATTGCTATATTGACCTGATTAGGAATACACAGCCAAGTTATATTTACATATAGCATATTTTTGTGCTTAACAGGTCGAAGGAAGGCTGGCAGACCCCTTAAAGTATATGTATATTTGATCAGCATCAACAGCCGAGTCGATATAGCCATTTCTGTCTGTCCTGCTTTATGAACACCTGGATCTCAGATACTATAAGAGCTAGAGTAACCGAATTTGGTGACAATACTGCCAGATAGTGGCCTATGGCTGCATAAGCGCAATTGTTAAAGTGTCCAACTCTAGTGGTGTGATTCTAGAGTTCGAGCCTACCAGGGGCACACTTTTTTTTTGCGTTTTTATTATTTTTAACATTTATTTCTTAATACTATAATGCTATTAAGGAATGGTCGAGAGTAGCACAGGGTAAGTAAAGGGTTTTTCATAGTCGGCTACGACTTTAGCATATCGTTTCCTACTATCGCTCCTGCCCCGAGTCTTCGGCGTCTTTAGTTATTTAGTTTTAATTATATTACAGTTGCTTAAAGTTAATAGAATAAGACAACAAATGATAGTTTAATTGTTGGTTTATTAAACATAATATATATTTAATCAAATATTAAACAACTACACTACCTTAAATGCACTAAAATGCCCTCTGCAAGGATATAAAAATAGTTGTAATCTCTTTAAATAGTCTCAGTTGTCGTCGCTTGACTTTATCTTGAATTTCCTACACATTTGTAATGACCTCACGCAGTGAATTTTCAAAAGAGACGCAATCAACAGGATTGTGGCATGCGGCAATATACTGAGTACTTTATACGTGTGTGTGTGGTAGTAGTATAGTAATAACTAGTGTACTTTATAGTATTTATTATGCTTTTTAGTTAAAGCTACATAAATATTTATATTTATTGAATAAACTGAAAGTCGGCGTGTCGTGCTTTCTTCTTTAATGTTGCGTGTGACATTGAAATTGGGGCGTCTTTTGGTATCAGCAGGAGTTAAAAAACGATAACGTTGCCACATTGTTGCTGTTGTCGTTGTTGTCGTCGTCGTCATGGCCAACAAGGCGATGTCGTCAGGAGTCTTGGCATGTTTAACTGGCCACAGGCGGCTATTTAGACAGAAGGCAGAAGAGAGAGAGGAGCACGCAGGACGTTAAATAAAGCGTGTAAATGTAAATATTGCCACCTCGCAACACTCGCCAATGTTCTGAGTCGTCGTTCTGGCGCCATGTTGCCATTACCAACACACACAAACACACACACGCACACACATAGAGAGTACCATTGTAATATTCTTCATGCTCAGTGTTAGTGGGCGTGGCAGCGCCCAGTTCTCTAGGTTTTCCTGCTGCCATCTAATCGCGTACAAATATTGTTTTAATAATTCAACAATTTTTCTATGGTTGCTGTTGTTCTTGTTGTTGTTGTTGCACGCGCTTGCTGTTTAACATGCAATTAAGTTGCCCCAAGTGCCACGTTGTTGTTGTTGGCGTTGCTGTTGCTTTTTGCTGACGAAAATTACGGTTGTTTGTAGTGCCAACAATTGCAACTATTACACTCGACATCGCGACGTCAACAATTGCGGGTTCCGTTGCCAACACATTTGCTTACTCCTCGTTCTCCTTCAGGTTCTGTTCCTGGTCCTGTGATCCCTGTCCAGGCTCTGGTCAGTTCCCAGTGCGATTGTTGCATGCCACGGTGCTCAGGTTACCCAGCAAACATGCGACAGATGACGTTCGTCTCTTTTCCCATTCCCTGATGCCGCGTGTTTTTTCATCATCGTCTCGATTTCGTCATCAACGTCCCACCTCTGTATCCGTGTCTGTGTGTGTTTGTGTATTTTACTGTTTGCTGTTGTGCGCTTTTTTCATGTTGTTTGCAGCCCTCGTTCTGGACACGCAGCTTCATTGCAGCCCTTGCTATTTTTTTTCCTTCGCTAATTAGATTTCTGGGTTAATTTAAAAAAAAAAAGAAGAAAAGAAAATTGTTTGCCATTTTGTTGTTGTTGTTCTTGTTTTGATTGTTGTTTATTTTGCCAGCTAATTACTTGGTGTTGATTGTTTGTGGAATGTGCTGGTAATCCTTTGACCCCATGGAATGGATGGATTTAATGCAAATAAAATGCATAATGTACAAATATTTCATTAGCTTTAACTTGAAAGAGAATAGAGAGGAAGCCGCAGGCTGGCAGGCAGGCAGGAGTTAAGAGTCAGAAGTCGTTGTCGTTGTCGCAATCCGCGGAAAAACCCATTAAAGTAATGAGCTCATTCCGTCATGTTGAGGTTGACAAACCCAACCACAGCCACAGCCACCCAAACACCGATCCAACCACCCCATTCAGCAAGTGTTATACGCCGAGGGCACGCAGCATTTCCGGCCTGGGTCACGTCCTCGACTCGAGTCGACTCCCTGACTCCCCATCTTCCATCTCCCAGTCTCCCATCTCTAATTCCAGCTTCCACTTCAGACTCCCTTCGACTTCGACTCCTTTTCTGCCTGTTCTGTTTTATTAGAACTTCACACGTTCATTGACGGCAGCGGCAAGTGACAAAAATGCGTCAAATTGTGCGTTACAAGCGACACGCCCACAAAATGTCAGCAAGCCAGCCTCTCTACGTCCCTTCTTTGTCCCCTATTTTGGTCACGTCCCTAGGGGGTAAGGCGGGCAGTGTCTGCATTCCTTAGCTTTAACTTTGTTCTAGTCGCCGAGTTTGTATATAGACTAAAGGCGCCAGACTGGCTAAAACAAAATAAAGCAATAAATTGTTGCTAGACTGTTGAATACCCCGTGGAGTTTTGCCAAATTAACTTTATAGTTGTTAAGTTTGCTAAGTTGTGATTTAATGTGAGAACAGAGCGTTAAAAAACTCAAACTAAGAATATACTGTAGAGTAAGTAGTAAACAAGCCGATCAGTCGAGCGGAAGCGACAGTAGGATACCCTGTTCAGGTCTTAAAAAACCTATTTTGATTATAATTGGGATTGCTTTTATTTATGTATACATATATTTAAATATATCGCTTGAAATCAACGTTGCGTGCATCGAGAGTAGCTTGTTTGCGATAGTCTGGCAACACTGGAATGCTACGACAGCTACGTTAGACAGTAGCATTCAGCTTTTCACACAATGTGTAGCTTTCAGTGTAGCATTCAGCGGCCGACAGCGCATATCAGATTATCATATGCACTCTCGCTTGCGCTTATGGCATTTTCATATGCTCTCTCACTCTAGCCAACAAATATGAAATAATGGATTTAAAACGAATTCCTTAATATCTGCTTTATTAATGGGTTGATCGCTATGAACTGTTATATGTTAGGTTAAGCTGTGTTATCTGAAAATTTGAGGCTGTGATAGTTCTTAATTTGTTTTATATAACTCAAATTTACTAAATGGTAGCAGCAATAAATATTACTTTATCTTGTATACCTTATACTTTTTTTGATTGTTAAGCAATCTGTTCGGTTTCTCATAAGTTTCTTACTCTTCTCATAGAGAATCACGTTTAATGGAACTTTAAATGTTTACAACAATATACATTTTGCACTTGTGTCTCGCCTTTGGCTTTATCACCTGCTGTTTTGTCGTTTTTTGTTTGTTGTTGCTAGTGCCGTCAACTACGTGACTTCTTTTTATTAATTGTGCATTATATTTGCTTTCTGTTGCTGCTGTTTCTACACTCGGTAGCATTAACAGCCAGTCTCCCTCCCTCTAAAAACCATTTCATTTATGAATGTAATCTCCATAAGGGCGCCGCCCACAAGGCCTTCCGATTGAACTTGTCACACTGGCCCTGAAGTCGGTCACATTAATAATAATAATATAAAAGTACATATTGAATATATGAACAGATCATAGTCTGGATTATTATGCTTATTGCCTTTAGTTCATTTGTTTAATGGCATTTCCCAATGCGTTGCCCGGCTGCTGCCTCTGCTGCTGCTGAGGTCGGCAATCATTTTAATGTCGAGGCGTGGTTGTTGTCATTACGGCCCTGCGACCATGCAACCGGAATGGTCCAATCACCCAGCCCTCGAAAAAGCCACCCTCCCTCTCTTCCCCTTGGTGGGTTCCCCGCCTCGTTTTATACATTGTAAGTAGAACTGAATGTTTAATAAATTTATTTTCCGTTGCGAAATGTCAACTTTGTGTATAAACTGTGACAACTTCATTTGTCTGACTCTCTGAGTACTGAATATACTTATTACACATTTATGACAACTCAAAATGTATTAACTTAAGTACTTGCTCCTAATTAAACACTATATTTAGTTAATTGGGTTATTATTTTATATATTTTTAGTTCTTTGACAAAACTATTCAATGTTTTTTTTAACTTTTAAAGTGTAGCAAACATAGAATTCACTTAATATAATTGCCTCACAACATTCTGACGAATGAATGAATATTTAATAAAAATTTCAAAGTATTTTATTACACGTGAAAAGTTTTGCACAACTTTTTATTTAAAATTGACTCATAATTTGATCAATGTCAACTTTATGAATACGCTGTAAACATAAAATGAGTAATGAGGGTTTTATTGCTTGTATAATAAAATAAATATAATAAAAATACATATATTTCTTATGTTTATCATAATAAATCATCAACATTTGCCCAACAAAAAGAAACAAAGAAATTTTCAGTCTGATTTCACAATAATCGCAGAATATACACAGAATGTTTATACACTTTACGGGGTATCTTTTAGTTGATCAGCTTGACTTTTTTTTGTAGCTTTTCGTAGATTGATAATGAATTTTTTTAGCCTGTTTGTGAATTTATTGACGATTTATTTGTGTTAAGCAAACAACTGAATAAGTAATAATAATAAAAATATGAAAATAAAGATATGAATATATTCATTGATATTGATATTTATATTGAAATTTATTTGGATTTTGTATTTACATGAGAGTGCAAATAACTTTGTGATGTATTCATGTGCATTTATTTATTGCAACTCACACTGCTCGATATCCTGTCGAGTCCTGCCGAGTCCTGGCAAATGCGTTTTGCCCATTTATTATAAACGTTAGCCGGAGTCAAAGCCAATGTCGGAATTGTGGGCAAATGTTTTATGCAAGAAATTGAATTTCAATATGAGAAATACTTGGATAGAAACTGTCGCCGGATTGTCCATCAACACTGGGGATCAGGGGAATATGCCGTTTACCCGTCCTCCTCCTCCTCCTCCTCCTCCTCCTCCTCCTCCTCCTCCTCCTCCTCCTCCTCCTCCTTCTTATGCCGAGAATGAAGATCTTGAGTCGCATCTGGGGATAAATAAATCTACATTTATAACTTGTTTATAGTAGCATGCAAAGCGGAAACCATTTGGCCCACATTTCTATGGCATAGTTATAGCCAGCCAAGTCTCTTGCTCTCTGGCCACTAATCGATAGCACGTGACGTTTAAAGGTGAACGACTGACAATGTGCAGCTGATACGGAAAGGGGCAACGAACAGTGGCAGGTAGTGGGGCAGATGGGGCAGGCACACGACGACGACGACAACAACGACGACGACGACGTCACAAAAATTGACTTTTTAAGTAGGCGGCAACTGTGTGTGCGGCGTCAGCTGACAACCAAAAAAGGGGCACAGACGAGGGAATACGTAGTATAATAATAATGTGGCGCAATAAACTCCCACTACCAAAAATAATGCAAAGGACTTCTTTACATGCCCGCTGTCTGTATTCAAATATCCTGCGAGTGTTTGTGCAATGGGTGGGGGGTGTAACTACGTGTCAGTGTTGTCGTTTCTTTATTAGAAAAACACACCAAAATAGTTGTAGAAACAACACTAGATTAGCACTTAAACAATTGATATGCTATAATTTTAATGTGTAAAATATAAACCAAGTATGCTTCAAGTCATTGTTAATTTGATTGCATATCAATGCAGCAAGCAATGAAATAAAGTAAGTCGGTAAAATGGGATAACATCGATTTATGCGTTTCATCATAAAGATACGAACTTAATATTTATTTTTTTATTTAGCATCAACTAAAACATCAAGCTATCAAAAAGTTTTAAACTGACAGAAAATAAGATTTTAAATTAACCATTAAAAATATTTATTTATTTACAAATTTAGATATAATATACAATATTAAATCTAAGGTCAGTGGTGCTTAGAGTACTAGTAGCTAGAACTTCGACTCATTAATTAAAATTGTAATGGCACTTAAATATTATTTTCAATTAAGAAAATTATATGGTAATAAAGTTTAAGAATTATTATTAGTATACCTAATGCAATGTCTGAAATGGCATTAAATGTTTTTATTTGATTTTGATTTCAAAATATGTATTAAAATACCCTTGTTTATATATATATAATGTCCGCAAGTCAACAATTCTATTCTATGCTTCGTAATTTATATTTCTATTCTATTTTCTATATAGATTCTATATTATATTTCTTCATAATTAAAGATCTCAGATCATAAGACTTCGTCTTGTTTTGCGGCTAAACAACACGAAGTTCAGCTGATAAGTCATTGACCTAAGAAGCACTATTAAATAAAGTTAATTGTATAGGGTGGGGCAAAAGTAATCAGCCTATTGGAAAACGCTATAACTCTTGCATTGGACTAAATATCAATTCGGTTTTGACATTTGTAAAGTAAACAAATGTAGAATGCCAAATCGACAAGCCATGAATCGGTTTACTCCGCAAAAACGCGGAATAATTCTTATAGCGTTTTCCAATAGAGTGATTACTTTTGCCTATACTACTATTGGAGAGAGCTACGAAATTTATTTGTATTCAAAAAAGATTCAGAGGTTTGTAAGTTAAAGTATTTTTCAGCTAAAAATTGGTGTGTACAGAATAACAAAGTAATTGTTACAATCAGAAAAACCCACCAGAAACTAGTGGCAAAACCGCCAAAACGGCAACACTACCTGCCACGCTGATATGCTTTCTGGTTTTGTCAGCCTGCTGTCATCAGGAAATGACGGCATTACGGCATTTACAGTTAATGCCTTTATGTCCTCGAGGATTGACGCAGACGCCTCGTTCCTGTTTCGCCTTTCCCTGGTGCCCAGAAACCAGAAACCACATTGCTGGCCATTTCATTTCATAAATTTTTGCATTTTATTTGATTTTATTAGATGTGCGACACTTTGTGGTCTTCCGCCAGGGACATTATTATTCACAATTCTCTGGGTCACGATTTTTTTTATACAGGCGGGTAAACAAACTATTAAGAAAGACGACGACGACGCCCACCGACTGTTGAATTATTTTTTTGGCAAATCTGTATGCTAAATAGGTATTACTATAAGACTAAGTATTACAGAAAGTTCAAATAAATAATACTGTATTTTGTTTAAATTTCCGCCTTTTACTTTCTTTTTTTTTTAATTTTATTAGCTACTTTATTTGTCAAATGCAAAACTTAATTATGGCTTTTATTTAAGTCAAAGTTGTTTGGTTTCTTAACTTGATTTGTGGCTGTTTATTGCCTAAGAATCCTTTACGACGACTTTCAACAAGCAAACAAAACATCAAGAGTTTCAAAATGCATTGCCGACTTTCAGGCGCATTCAAAGCCACAATATCCAATTAAGTATTCATTTCGTTTTGTCAACTTGCAACAACAACAACGAGAACAACAACAATGCAACATAGCAACATTGCAACACCAATTCGAATTCAGAACAAAGCCAGAAATTTACAATTTCATGTCAGGCGTTTCCATACATGGCAAAGTATGTCGCTGTCAGCGTCGAATAACTGAGAACTGCCCATCAACTGTGAAATATTCATATTTTCGGTTTCAACTTCAGCTCTCGTTTCTCGTTCTTCCTTTCTTCCTCCCACTTTGCAACACTGGAAATGCGTTTATTTTTTTTTTTCATGTGTTTTAGCGCCACCTGGCGTTTGTTAGTGTGTTGCTCTAGTTGTGGTCGTTGTTTGGATTGCGTGTGTTTGTGTGTGTGCTTGTGTATGTGTGTGCTTGTGTGTGTGTGTTTATGTGTGTTTGTGTGTGGAGCAGTTATTATTTTTGAGGTGTTTTGAAAAATGGTAACCACAACACAACTGACGGAAATTATGGCGGCCATTACTCAATCAAAATATACAGCAATAAAAAAAGAGAGAGATAATCAAGCGGAAAACACGATAGTTTTATGAGCACTGAAACTGTACATAGATTTAAAGTAATTTCCTAAACATTTTGCAAACGAGTGTGAAAATATGTTAACTGCCATTTAAATATATTTTTGATATATTTATTGAAGATTTAAATATATTTATTCAATAAAAACCCAATTTTCGAACTAATTTAATGTAATTATAATTGAAATACCGCACGTAAATAAATATATAATAAATATGCATATTTATAACATATTTAATTTGAATTTATATTGTAAATTTAATATGTATTTATAATATAATTATTAATAAATAGCAACAAAACAATCTAATTATATGTTTATGAAATTTGTTGCTGGCCGACTTGAGGTCAATTTACTGTCGATATGACGGATATCACTTTGGACGGCAGTTCACGCTAGTGACGAAAGCTGACCCCATAAACTTACACATAGTGAAGTTTGCTTGGCTGCAGGCTACTAGCTATGTATACAAGCTATTAATTATATTTAGTTATATATATAGTTATAGTTATGTTTAGGTTCACAAATTCTGGACCTTCTTGCGCAATGTGCGGGATGCCAAACTTTGATATCTATAATTTTGGGGCTTGAATATGCTATCATCACTAGACTTCTACCTCGTGTATATGTTATTTTGGATATCAACATACAATAAAACACAAAAATACTTGCCAAAAGGCAAGGAACTAGGCTTCATATACATACAGCTGTTTCAGTAGATGCCAATCTCGCTCATCAGTACCATTTGAGCTTGCTTACCCAACGAGTCAAGCTTTTACTCCATGTTTAGCTGCTAGAACCAGTAGAGAATTGTAAGGGAGCAACATAGAAAAGACGCCTGCAAGTTGAGCTCGCCTTTTGTGTGTTGTTGTAGTTCCCGGAATATGTTTAACTATAACATAGAAATATCAAATTGATAACAATATTTCTTAACATAGTTGCTGCAATTATTTGAAATAAAACTTCTTTTCTTAGTATTCACTACAAGTTGTTTAAGACTTAAAGAATATATTTGTGCCCACTCCATAAAGCTTCTTGCTTTTGCGACACACCTTGTTCAGCAATTTCTTTACCTTTAACCTGCGGCTCTGGCTATAAAAATCATTTTGCAAGTATCATTGAGGTTGTAAAGTGCAACAATTCATTGACAACAACGCTGAGACAGTCGCCATATAAATTAAAGCATGTCTCGCAGAGATACTCCCAATGTTTGTCTATGTATGTTTATTGGTTTTGTTTTTCTTACTGTTTTTGTTATTTTTTTTTTATTGCCCCCGTTGAGGCTGCCTTTGACCCCTGCGGTCGCCTTTGTTGCTGTTACTGTTGCTGTAGCTGATGCTGCGTGGAGTTCATGAACTCTCGCCAGAAATGAAAACTTTGACTTTTATGCGCAAGGCAAATGTGCAGAAAGTTTTATTGGATTTTGTTGCTGTTTAAAGCGCGTCGCGACGTGGCTTTTATCAACTCGACAGCAGGACAATAAACGTAGACGACGCGTCGTTGTCCTCTGTCTCTCTTTCTCTCGGTTTTAGCCAAAAGGCAACAGGATGATAGCATCTCGTGTATGACCATCATTTTGTGTGCCAAAGCGAAAGCCAAAGGAATTTATATCAATATATTTGACTTTCTACGATTTCCATTTCGTTGCCAGAGTTTTTTTTTATTGTTATATTATTATTATTTCTCTGTGTAGATGCCACAGATTTGCTGCAAGTTGAGCTGCACTTTAATAATTGACAGCTAGATAAGTTGAGACAATGCCAGGATATTAGTTAATGCCGCAAAATGCATCCTGCCAACTGGCAACACAATTTCATGGCAGCTGCGCACACACAATTCACACATACACAGACAGACACACACACACACACACATATACATACACTCACCCCCACTTTAACATACAACAAAATGTTGAGCCAACAAATGCGCAACAATAACAATTAAATTTTGGGGGAAAGTGCTCTGCAGCATAAGAGAATTTATGCTGTGGTTGATCTGCCTGTCTTTCTCGCTCGCTCTCTCACACACACACACACACAAACTTTTGCCACACTCAAGACCATAATTATCCAATTGAACAATAAACAGATGCCCGCCAGCCTTCAGTCAATAGACAAAGAGTCCAGCCTGGTTCCAGCTGCCACCTAAACTCTGTAATACACTAGCAGAGGGTATTATCATTTAGTACAGCAATTTGTAATGCCTTAGAGTATGTCAAGTAATTGTTTTGTCAAAGACAAAATTGTCTATTATTTTTAATAATACTTACACTCTTTTTTTTAACAGAGATCACAATAATAAAATAAAATTTATATAATAAGATGACTCACGATAAACTGGAAGATATGGTCCGTTATCGTTGTAATAGTTTGGTAGGATATGTAAAGTTTCATGTTATTGCAATCAATCAATTGAGTATATTGGAAATTATTGGATATTGCAAGAGCGCTACATGTAATCTTCTAATTCTTCCCCTAATTCCGGTCAGATCTCTGTAAATCAGTGAATAAATTACTAAATAAAAACTCAACGGCAGACGAGCTGCTCGTTCGGCTTTTGCCTGTTGAGTGAAGATTTTACATGTGTTAAGAGAGTTGTAGACTAGTTGGTAGTTACTTTAATACATACCTACTTGTTTCGGAAGCCATAATTCTGACTAAACTCAGACTAGTATAACATAGCGTATTCAATCTTCGACGTGCAGTTGCATTTGCAATTGCTAAAGTTGTTGGTTGACATCAGCAACTATCAACCTGCAGTTGCTGCTGTAGTTGTTGCAGTTGCCGCTGTAGTTGTTGCTGCTGAAGTTGTTGCAGTTGCTGCTGTTGCCTCTGCTGGCAAGTCAAGTGAAATGATGTGCCAAAAACGTTTATCTAAGGCAGAGAACAAGCAAGCAGGACAACACAGGACACGCAGTGAGGTCAAACTGCACACAGAGAGGATGATGGACTCTGTTGTCTGCTTGCTGCTGGGTCACTGGACTCTAATTTGCCTGTCTGTGTGTGTGTGTCTGACGAGAGAATGTGTGTGTGTGTGTGGGATGGACATTTGAAATGTGCTTTTAATGAATATTTATTTCAACACTGACTAATTTTGGGTTTCTGTTTATTTTGGTTTTGTTGCAGGTGGAAAAGGCTTAAACAATGTGCAGACAGTTGCTGGCTGAGGTCGCTGGCAGGACACAAAACCACAAGGATAATCAACAAACAGCAGCCAGCTAAGCTCTGCAATAACAACAACAACAACATAAACAACAGGAGCAACAATTACTTTTTTATATATTGGTATATATTTATATATATGAAATGCGATTATAAATCAAGGCAATGAACTCTTTTAATGCAAGCAGCTTAGAGGAAACTACAAAACACAACACACATCACACACAACTTGACTGATAGTTTAAAAATACTAATTACAACAACAACAACAAGAAGAACAACAACAGCAAAAGCGGCAGCCATAAAACAAGCGAAGAACAACAACACAACAGTAAACAAAACTCTTTAATTATTATTAAGTAAACATTGCAACTCGTAATATGCCAAATATGCGTTGCCGCTGCAGCTGCAACTAGATACGCAACAGCAACAGAAGCAACAGCAACAGCAGCTGCAACAGAAACAACAACAGAAGCAACAACAACAACTCTAAGCAGTAACAACAAGTAAAACTACAGCAACAGCAACAACAATGGGCAACAAATGCTGCAGCAAGCGACAGGATCAGGAACTGGCATTGGCCTATCCAACGGGCGGCTATAAGAAGTCCGACTACACGTTTGGCCAGACGCACATTAACAGCAATAGCAGCGGCGTTGTCGCCACTGGCCTTGGCCAAAAGCACAACAATGGTGGCTCCCTGGACTCACGCTATACGCCAGATCCGAATCGCGGACCACTGAAAATAGGCGCCAAGGGTGGCGTGGATATAATACGAACGCGCACCACGCCAAGTAAGTAAGAGGGGAAATGGAAAGTGGGAAATGTAACCACATATGTAATTACGTTTACTTTGGGTCCCCCCTTGTGGCTTTAATTAGCTGTTTGACTTTTTGTGCGCACAACGAAGCGCCAAGTTTCTATTTATATCAAATGTTATGTGTGGATTTTCTACCCCCACCAACTTTTATTAACTAAAGTTGTGTCTCCAGAGTCTTGGAAGTTCACACAAACGGGAAGGTCACTCTGTCAGTCAGTCAGTCGCATA
Source organism: Drosophila histrio (assembly GCA_958299025.2). Taxonomy (NCBI): domain Eukaryota; kingdom Metazoa; phylum Arthropoda; class Insecta; order Diptera; family Drosophilidae; genus Drosophila; species Drosophila histrio. Next base: position 3,777,502 of record OY729166.1, on the reverse strand, counting down.
TTTGCCGTGTTAATATGACACAGTAGTTAACCTTGACCAGGCAAACTGACAGAGTGACAGACTGAACTGCAAATTGCATAATTTGAGCTCAAGTTGTTAAATGAAAGAGGAAATAAAGTTATACTACTAGTAGTAGTAGATGGGGCCAAATGTGTAACTATTTATAAGTAACACCTATGCACCATTAACTAAACTATAGAATTAGTTAGTTTACTTAGTTAGTTGGACCTTCGATGGGCTTGCGGATCTAATCGCCGTTTGATTACCATTGCATGTGTCCAGATTTCAGTTGGTCAAAAGCCGCTTAGGTCGTGTAAACCCGACAAATGCTTTGACAAAGGTTTCACAGATTTGTAGACGACAACGACAAAGACTTTGTGGCATTGTCAGCGCAAGCCGACTACCGAATGTCGAATGCAGGGCAAGGCAACAACAACAACAAAGTACAGAGAACATACCAGCCAACTTGGCTAAATCAATTAGCCAAATGCAATTCAGTGCCAAAAAATAAATAAATTTAAAACAAATGTGGCTTGGTATCAGAAAAAAATAGAAGAAGTATAAATGATTATGACACTTTGACGCTGCGCCAAAATGTATGCTAAGAAAATTTAAAATTTTTCCATTTAAAATGCCCCATCCATAACTCATTAAGTTGCAATTAGATTTTGACTTGATTGCGGGCGCCATGTTCAAAAATTTGTTGCCAATTTGTCGCACATAAATTGCAATTTAAGCAACGCCTCAACGCAGGCAAATTAAATTTACAGTGCCAGCCAGACAAAAATTGAAACTAACCTCGGCAGGGATCTACCTACTAGATCTCTCCCTTTTGCTCCTGTTATACCCATGCCGAAGAGTGTATGCTGTGTAACGTTTAAAGGTGAATAACATATATATAATATAAAGAAACATAGTCATAAATTCTGTTTCTTACACTTGAATTTATTACATTAGCCGAGGCACAGATTTAAATTTGATTTAAGTAGATTCTAAACATTGAATTGACAAAAAGTCAGAAACTATTTAAAAGAACTATGTAAGAACTTAAAGAACTGGTCTTTTATAGAAATATTATAATAGTCTATATTAGTGGTTTGTAATAAGCAATAAGTGTAATGTGTTACACTATTTGTACGCTACGTATATTGTTGAAAATTACCTGATAAAATCTCTAGAGAACACACTTGCTTAATATGATTTTAAAAACTTCTGCCAGCGTATTAAATCTTCGTTGTGCCGCAGATAACTTTTCTTACTGGTTTACTATATCTGTCTTTCTCCCACACTCTCTTTCTCTCTCTCTGCCTGCAGCAGCTGGTGTGCCTGGTGGTCTGCCAAAGCGACGCGTTGTTGTTGCTCTCTACGATTATAAATCGCGCGATGAGTCTGACTTGAGCTTTATGAAGGGCGACCGCATGGAGGTCATCGACGACACCGAGTCCGATTGGTGGCGCGTTGTCAATCTGAGCACACGCCAGGAGGGTCTGATACCGCTGAACTTTGTGGCCGAGGAGCGAAGCGTCAACAGTGAAGAGTAAGCTTTGATATATTCTTTATGTTTGCAATGTACTCATAAATATCTTCGTTTTTCTACTTTTTAAGCTGGTTCTTTGAGAACGTGCTGCGCAAGGAGGCGGATAAATTGCTGCTGGCGGAGGAAAATCCACGTGGCACTTTTCTGGTGCGTCCCTCGGAGCATAATCCCAATGGTTATTCGCTATCCGTTAAGGATTGGGAAGATGGACGCGGCTATCATGTGAAACACTATCGCATCAAGCCACTGGACAATGGTGGCTACTACATAGCCACAAATCAAACGTTTCCCTCACTACAGGCCCTGGTTATGGCCTACAGCAGTAAGTGGAGACATCATTTATCTCTTTTTTTTTGGGGCAACAATTCATATGCTTCTTCGTTCTAGAAAACGCCCTCGGTCTGTGTCACATTCTGTCGCGACCATGTCCCAAACCACAGCCACAAATGTGGGATCTGGGCCCAGAGTTGCGAGACAAGTACGAGATACCACGCTCTGAGATACAGTTGATACGTAAACTGGGTCGCGGCAACTTTGGCGAGGTCTTCTACGGCAAGTGGCGCAACAGCATCGATGTGGCGGTCAAGACGTTGCGCGAGGGAACAATGTCAACGGCTGCATTCCTCCAGGAGGCGGCAATTATGAAGAAGTTTCGACACAATCGCCTTGTTGCTCTCTATGCTGTCTGCTCGCAGGTCTGACTGAAATTTAGTTTTTTACCGTCTCCGGTTTGTTAATTGCTCCATTTTCCCATTTTTACAGGAGGAACCTATCTATATTGTACAGGAGTTTATGTCAAAGGGCAGCCTATTGGACTTTTTGCGTGAGGGCGACGGTCGTTATTTGCACTTTGAGGATCTCATTTATATTGCCACGCAAGTTGCCAGTGGCATGGAGTACTTGGAGTCCAAGCTGCTCATTCATCGAGATTTGGCGGCTCGTAATGTGCTAATTGGCGAGAATAATGTGGCAAAGATATGTGATTTTGGATTGGCGCGCGTCATTGCCGATGATGAGTATTGTCCCAAGCAGGGATCACGTTTCCCTGTGAAGTGGACAGCGCCCGAGGCAATTATCTATGGCAAGTTTAGCATCAAGTCCGATGTCTGGTCGTATGGTATACTGCTGATGGAACTCTTTACGTACGGACAAGTGCCCTATCCGGGCATGCATAGTCGTGAGGTTATTGAGAATATTGAGCGCGGTTTCCGCATGCCAAAGCCAACAAATCATTACTTCCCCGACAATATCTATCATCTGCTATTGCAATGCTGGGATGCGGTGCCCGAGAAGCGGCCGACATTTGAGTTCTTGAATCATTACTTTGAATCATTCTCGGTGACGTCGGAGGTGCCGTATCGGGAGGTACAGGATTAAGCCGGATTAAGCAGTGGCAGCTTTAATCACATTAACAACAAACACACACACACATCTATAAATATATATATTTATAAACGTTATCCATATATATGTAACGTGTAAACATTTATACATATTTACTATAATTCTTAAGACTTTTAAATGGCAAGTCGTTGTAGTTGCATAAAGTGCAAAAAAAAACAACAACAAGAGCAAAAAAACACTTACATAACTGTATATGTATGTATTTGTGTATAAGCGTATATAAACAATTTAATGCAAAAACAAGATGAAGATGAAATGAGATGAAATGCAACATTTTACGTATATATATTATATATATATGTATATTTTACACGCAAAAACTATTTTATAATTTATATAAACATATACCTACTTGTATGTACTATGAAAATAGCAAGTATTTAACTAGTTTTGTAAGCTTAAAAACAATGCAAAAAAAAATAAGAAAATCTATAACAAATTAATGAAAATGGCAAAAATCTATATCTATTTTCCAGTCCAACAGCAAACAATTTAAATGCTACTTTTTAAACGGTGCTTAAATTTAACAAATCTTTAACTTTATTCCCCCCTCTCTTAACTGCTGAATTTCTAAACCAAAGTATTATTTAACACAATCACAATATTTAGTCGAAGATTGTTGCTAAATTGTAGAGAAAAACAAATCACAAAAGATGATGGCATTTAAAAAAAATTGAAAGGCGTGTCTCCTCCCCAAATCTACTTCCATGTCTTTTTTCACAATCAAATACATAATTATTTTTGCTGCTTCTACGAGTAGTTGAGGCTAACAAAGAAATTTACAAACTGCGAGAAAATATATCTCCATAATTATTATAGAAAGATTTTGTACAAAAACCATTAGAAAGAACAAAAAAAAAAAACTAATACTACAAAACATGCGTAAATTGTAAACTTTTGTTTATAGTAAATTTAAGTTGATGCCAAAACTCTTTTTGTATATTTTTAAGCACAAGAAAAGTGAAATTATCAAATTATCAGTTCTATGTTTATTCTAATACTTCAAATATAACCCCAAGTCAATGCCATAATGAAAATTGAAAACTGCAGTCTTCAGGGTTTCAAAATGCAAAATGAAAAACCATTACTTATGATATAACAATTCTTATCAATCTATCAATCAATCAATTAACACTACAACAACACTTAACTCACATCTATGTTAGTCGTTAGTGAAGAACAGAATATCGTAGTATGTGTTTTTTTTGTATTATTTTAATTTATTTGATTATTTTTGTTATAGTTTTTAAGTTTATGTGTTGGCCATTGTGTGCACATTTGTAGCATAAAACCAAAGTTTAGCATTTCGTATTAAACTCTATTTGTATAGAACATTTATACGGCAACTTAATGCATTTCACATACATACATACATACATACGTACATACATACACACACATTCACAGATACACACACATTCACTCACACATAGAGAAGATAAGGCAGCTTAAAGTACGTCGTGTAGCAAGAGAAATCATTTGCAATCATTGTATGAAATTGCATTCAAAACGTAAATTTAAACAGTAACTAAATCATTAAAAATATAAATAAATATTGTTATAATTAAAAAAAAAAGAAAAAAAGAAGCAAAACTGAAATTGTTTAGCGTAGTTGATGAATTTTTGTATATATACTTGACATAACGTGTAGCAATAAATGATGAAATTGAATTGAATAAACTAAACAATAATAATAATAATAATAATAATGCAATTGTAGCAACAGCAGCAGCGTTAACAAATGGCTTAAGTGGCACGCCAGCCAGCCAAGTGGCAACAACAATTTGACAAATTTTTTATACAATATTAACAACAAAACAAACAAATACGCGGCAATCAAATGGACAGATTTCTAAAATTTTCCAGCCTCTGCCTTTTGGTTGAAGAGGATGTTGGATGGGGCGGGTGAAGGGGGGGGGGGGCGTGCCGCCTGTGCTATTTTGTGTTGCATGCAACGTAAAAACTAAACACTGTCATATATTTAATTATAGACATAATAAACTATATTATAATTACCAGATAATACAGATCCAACATAAATAATACTAACAAATTAATGCAAAACTGAATTTAGCTGATGTATAACGAAAAAAAAAACAATACAAAACAAAACAAAGATGTGTCCCGTTCGGCGTGTAATGCATAAAGATAAATCAATAAAAATGAAAAATATGTAATAAAAAACAAAAACGGAAATTGCATTTTAATTTTGACATTTAAACTAAATTTAGTTGTTAATAGTAAAAAGTTGTGCATGGGGAATAAACATGAATATAAAGCTAGAAAGCATATGGATATATGGTATGACTTTTGTGTGTTACTTGTATTTATTGTATTTAATTTACTCAAATATATTAACAAAAGCGCACGGGCAGCTTATTCGATAGCTTAGTCGATAGTCCGAGAGATTGAGATGTGTTGATGTAAGTATTACACTGTCGTTCTGATATTCGACCCTAGGTGGTATTTTGACTGGGGACGCCACAGATCCTTTAACTTCTACTGCAGCAGCATGTCAAGGCGACCCAGTGGCGCCCTCTAGCGATATTCATCAAACCTACAAGTTTCCAACGCAGCCCTGCAGACGAAACGGGAGCTCGATAACAATCTATCGAGATCGATCCTTTTCGACAGCTACGCGCGTATTCGAACATGAAGTAAAGCTCTGTATTAATAGCCATAAATAACGATAAATATATATTAAAGACAAAATGGAATGGTTCAAGTAACCACTACTGAATTGAACTTAGAGCTGAGCTTATAATCGAGCTGATAAATTCAGAGCTTATCAAACTGAAGCTGATGGCTAAGTTCATTTTAATGTTAGTCACTCATTGTTTCTCAATGCAGTATGATTTGAAGCGGCTGAGCCGCCCTGAGCCAGTCTTCTTTGTTATTCTTGGCATGCCAAAGATTTCTTACCGTTGCAGATCGCTGTATTCAATATTCAACCAATCTTTTAGTGTATGTATGTCAACTATATGATATCCTATTGTAACATAATTTTGTCAGAATGTAAAAAACATCTCCAACCACATAATCAGTTAGTTTGGTTGAGAAATCTTAAGAAACAACAGAGTGGCTTATACTAAAGTATAATTTTCGAGCTATTGTTCCTACGGCTGCTATATAATATAGTGATGCGATTTAAATGAAAGTTGTTCAGGATATAAAGTCTTAATCTTTGAGATTGGTTGACGTAAGTCAAAAAACAAAATAGTTTTTCATACTATAGTATGATTTTCGATCGATTGTTTTTATGGCAGCTATATGATATAGGGATCTGACCGGTCTGGTTCCAACATATAAACAGCCTGCAGCAAAAAGTCGAACCTGTACCAAGTTTCATTCAGTTAGCTCTAAAACTGAGAGACTAGCTTGCATAAAAACAGACTGACGGACAGACAGACGGACAGACAGACAGATGGACAGACGAACAGACAGACAGACAGACACACAGACGGACAGACAGAAAGACGGGCAGACAAACAGACGGACGGATAGACAGACAGATAGACGGACAGACAAACAGACAGACGGACAGACAAACAGACAGACAGACAGATGCACATGGCTACATCGACTCGCCTGTTACTGCTGATCAGGAATATATCGTATATACCTTATAGGATCAAACATGCCTCCTTCCATATACGTTACACATTTCGGTACAAAATTATAATACACTCTACAAAGGTGTAAAAATGATATTTCACAGTTTTTTACCCAACTTTCCCCCCTTTAGTAAATGAAAACTCGTTTCTTTTTTTTGTGTTTTTCGCTTCTTTGGATGCCAAAAAAGTTGCAATTTTATTGTACGTTTCCTGGTTGAATATATTGTATATATATATAAGTATATAAGTAATAATGAAATCGTTGCATATTTTTTTTCTTTTTAAAAAACTTTTTCAAAGGCAAAAATTTACATAATGTTGTTTAATATGTTGATGGCATTTTGTATCGATCCTTAGTTCTCTCAATGTAAAGTGCGCTATAAAGTAGGAGTTGGTGTGTGTGTGAGACTAATGAACTTTAAAGATTTGACTTAGAATTTGGTTAATGAACACTACGCAAATGTAAAGAACAATGCAATTACTATTTGAATTTTTACGATTTACGATTTACGATATTCGATAATTTCTACATATATTATTGGTGTGTATTGATATTATTATATTTTTGGTATTATAATAGTTTGATTCATATTATAGTTAGCTCTCTCATAAACTGCAAAACTCAAATGTCTTATAATGCGTCAAAAAGTCATTCTGTCCGTGTTATTATTATTATTATACTTCCGGTTATTTGGTTATTGTAGTATGTACAATAAATTCGTATTACATTTATTTATTGTATATGTAAGTGTATGAACGTTGATTACGTTGCTTTTTGTATTGTATTTATATATATATATAGATAGTTCCAATACAATTATGGAACCATATATATTTCTGTATATAAGGCAGCTGTTGAATCCGTCCAACTGCTGAGTAAAACTAATAAGATGATATATGTACTATGTATGTATTTTTTGTATAAATAGTTAATTAGTTCTATTTGTATTTGATCCATTCAAGATGTGATTATTAGTATTATTTGTGTGTAGATTATTATTTTTATTATCTGAAATATGTCAATAAACTTCAATCTAACTTCAACTGTTTTTTTCTAATTAAACGACACCGATGACAACAAATTGTTCTATCACATTTTGTAGATCAATTTGTAAATGCAAAATACGAGTAAGTGTATATCTTGTATATATAAGTAATTTACCTAATGTATTTCTTAGTCATATCGTATGTATATGTAGTAGGTGACACATATTAACAGCTTAATGCTAAACATTTACAAAACGCAATTTGACTGACAGTTATTTGAAATCTTCAAACAAATTTGACAGCTTCGTTTTCGAAAATTCAAAACCAAACCAACCATTTTTGACTATTTCAAAATTGATGGCGGATCAATTTTAAAATTCTCAAAACTGGTTGGTTTTAGAATTTTCACGATTGTCTGACCAAATGTTATACGATTTCGAAGTCCCTTCGTTTGTGAACTATTATAGTTCTTTTAAAGGGTTTAATTTTGTTTATTTATTGGTTCCAATTTACGGAATCAATTCACATGAATCGCACTTATTGGTGTCTAGAACTAAATTTCTTTTTGATTCTACAGTTTGAATCGTTGTGTGTGTGTTGGTGTGTGTGTAAGTGTAAAATACGCTGCAGAGTGTGTTTTATATGAGCATCCCTAATGTAATTTGCATACGTTACTGTTAAGGCTATGTTAATTAACATGGCAGTGGAGCATGCATATTTACAGCAGACAGACAGCTCTTTCTTTCGTTGTGGTTGTGGTTCTGTTTCTGGTTGTGGTGGTTGTTGTTGTGGTTATGGTGGTTGTGTTGTTGTTGTTGTTCTTGTTGTTGCAGCGCATTTAATATTCGTTTATGACCGAATCTTTTGCCTTGGCCTGACCATTTACATAGCCGATGAAATTTGCTGCGTTTGCTGCTCTGCTTGTTGCTGCTGCTGTTGTTGCTGCTGCTGTTGTTGCAGTTGTTGCAGCTGTGGCATCGCCTGCTGCGGCGCCTGCTGCAATTGCTGCAATTGTTGTATTTGCTGCAATTGCTGCTGCGGATTGAATTGCTGTTGTTGCTGATGGAATTGCAGTTGCTGATTCTGATGCTGCTGCGCCGCGGCGGCCGCAGCTGCCGCATTCTGTTGCGAGGTAGCTTCCGATGTTTTCAGGAAATACGTTATCAAGTCAATTGGCAGCGGGAATACAATCGTTGAGTTCTTCTCCGCGGATATGGTGTTGAGTGTCTGGGCAAAAAGAGGAAATGGTAGACATATATATACACAGAACACAGACACATACTTGGGTCAATGACCCAACGACGCGCCTACCTGCAGATAACGCAGCTGCAGCGCTGCCGGCGAACCGCCAATCACCTCGGATGCCTCGCGCAACGCTTTCGATGCCTTCTGTTCACCTTCGGCGGCAATCACTTTGGCGCGTGCCTCACGAGCTGCCTCTGCCTCGGCGGCCATGGCACGTTGCAGTTGCACTGGCAGACGCACGTCCTTGCTGTTGGTTGTCCAATAGAAAAGTACATACATTAGCCATTACTCTTACAAATGCCAGGCACAATTATCTAGCTAAACTAAACTCTCTCTCTCTCTCTCTCTCTATCTCTAAACTCATTTGCCAAATTGAGTCTGAAGCTGTAAATCCTACTACAATAGTTTGTAGCATTCAAAAGCTGCCTAAATTCCCAAATTTTCCCTTCAGCATATTCTATTGTTCATTCTTAATCTGCTCTTTGATTGATCATGAGGCATTGTCATCAAAGGAAAGCCCACAAAATTCTTCTTCTTTTGCTAACTTTTGAATTGGAAAAATTGGTAATTTCAATGCAACTTTCACAATTCATTTGATTATTGTATGGAAATTGTGTAAAAATGCTTTGAAATTGTCCCATTTTTCCAATTCAATTAGCAAAATAAAGACAGATATTTTCATTTGTTTGTAATTTGTCTAAAAGTTGCCAGCAGCAGCAGAAGTTTTAATACTGAAACTCATAAAGTATTTGTGTAATTTTTTAACATTTTTAAAGTGAAAGAGTTAAGGAAACTTGGCTGTTTTATATGTTGAATTTGGCTAGATTTACTGACTTTATATTATACAATTGAAAGAGGTAATTGGTTAGAATATTACTAGATTGTTGTCTCATAATAATCGTTAGATAATTGAAAGAGGTAATTGGTTAGGATATTACTAGATTGTTGTCTCATAACCTCAACTGTTCTTACATACATATCTTTAGACAAATTCAACCTAAATTATCTACACTATAAACTACATAAATATTCTAGACATCACACAGAGTATTTGCACTTCGAGTTGAGGCGTTTGTACCATAAAACTGTTGACCATATTTTATTAGCTGATTAATATCATAACAACAGGAAAGTTGCTGTAAGAGCAGTCATAAAAAAATATATATATGAAACAATTTTCATAGACATAGGGAGCGTAGGTCAATAGCCACAATAGCTTAACCACAACGAGAACAACAACAATGACGGCAATCAACGCGTCAAGTTGTTGGCCATTGCAGCAACTCTTGTTGGCCATGTATTTGACAAGCTGTCACAGCTGCTGCTGGACTGTAGTAGTAGGAGGAGGAGGAGGAGGAGGAGGAGGAGGAGCAGTAGGTACTACTCCCATGGCTAATAATAAATTACAATAGCAGCAACTGTGACAGCAGACAAAGGACAGTTGCCAGTTAGCCTGGCTTTAATCAAATGCTACCCTTAAAAACATAATGGCATAAACCAGGCTACATTTATTTTTTTTTTGACATAGAAACCTCCAAAGTGTGCATGAGTATGTGTGTGTGTGTGTGTGTATAGATGTGTGTGTGTGGCATAAAAGTTGCACTACTTACATTTCAACACGCTCAACTTTGATGCCCCAGGCATCGGTGGCTTCGTCAAGCTGAACCTGTTTATGATTTGGCCCACATAATGTTGGCAGGTGTATTTGTATGTGAATTTGTGAATGGTTGTATATGTAGTAGTAGTAGTATTAAAAATAGCAGTAAAAACACATTAGTTTTTGTTTACACACGACGTTTTTCATGTTGTTAACTATAGTACTATATATGTTGGCATTTTTGCCTTTCACATTTCACATTGTTTTTTGTGGGTCGTTGCAGCATCCTTGAAACAAAAAAAAACCAACAACAACAAACAAAAAAGGAAACCTTATGTTGCGCCGTCTAACGGAGTGGAAGTGCCACAGAATTTTTACTTTGGCAACTTGGCATTCGTAGCATGTTCGCATGTTCGACGTGGCAGCAGCAGCAGCAGCTGAGGCAAGTCACAGGCAAGGCGTGGCAAGCAAGCAAGAAGCTGAAGCCTGTGCTGATTTTGAACTATTTTTCATATGGGCCATAAATATAAATAAATAAAAAGAGACTCTGTAGACTGTAGAAGAGGGGGAGACGTAGAGTTGAAGCTGAGTTGAAGCTGAAACTGAGTTGAAGCTGAAGCTGAGTTGCAGCTTAAATTTGGAGTTAAGTTCTGGCAGCTGCTGTGCTAAGTTATAGTTAGTGATGTTAAATCGAACTAAACATCGATTTTAAAAACGAATTTTAAGAATCGACAATGCAGAAATCGAGTTGTCGATTCATTGGAAAATTCAACATCAATTCAACGATTTTTCATAGAAATTTTACATATTTTGTAAAGAAAGTTAAATGTAGTTCTTTATTCTTGATTTTCATTTATAAACATATTTTCTATAACATTTTTTGGCACTCATTAAAATCTCTGCTTTGGCTTTGTTTGTATGTAGAAATGTAGAAAAATGTATAAATAAAAATTTAAAATAAATAAATGTAAAATAAATATAAATGTGTAAAATAATGTACTAAATTCGCAGAACATGATTTATTATTTGATCAAATAATGATTATTTATTGACCTTTATTTTTAATTATGTCTTTTCAGCTTGATTTTAAAATAATATTTACTTACAATAATAAGTTTAATTGTTAATTTCAAATATCTTAATTTGTAATGTTCTTTTTATATAGTTTTCTGTATATTCTTGATGACTGCTTTTAGTCGTACTAAATAAAATAAATAAATAAATAAATAAATAAATATATAATAAAGTATATTAGTTTTAATGCCTGCTACAAACTTTGGCATTGTTTAACTAATTTAAAGGTATACACATTTACTGGATATAAGTATATAGTTTGTATTTAGATAAGTAGAACTTTGTATGTACATATAGACAAATACATAGTACTGAGGCTTACAGCTTATCAATTATAAATTTAAACAAATTTAGACTTCTATAAATTCGAAACTAAAAGGCATAACAAAATAATTGAAATGCACGTTGTTAGTCTGATGTTTTAACTTAAAAAATATGACATCATTTATTTTTATACCCTGTGGGGGCATATTAAGTTTGTTAAAAGTATGTAACGGGCAGATGGAAGCGTGGTCGACCTCATACAGTATATATATGATTGATCAGCAGCAATAGCCAAGTCGATATAGTCATGTCTGTCCGTCTGTCTGTCCGTCTGCCTGTCTGTCCGTCTGTTCGTCCGTATGAACGATAGGATCTCAGTGATGCTAAGAGCTAGAAGCTTGAACTTGGTCTCCCAGCACAGGTAATTTTTGCAGGCAGATCATGTTTATCTTAAGCTTTGAATGTCACGCCCTTTACGCCCACAAATCAAGGAAAAGCTCATAACATAAGCAATTTTAAAGCTAGAGACTTGAAATTTGGCACACATGTTGAGTAGCTTGGGTTTGATGTGTACAGAAAATTTCAGTACGCTGCCACGCCCCCTTCGCCTAAATATTTCAAAAAAGCTCATAACAAGACCATTTTTACAGCTAGAGACTTCAGATTTGGCACACATTATGAATCTTTTATGGTCAATCTGTAATGAAAATTTCATCAGAATGCCACGCCCCGTTCGCCCACAAATTAAAAAACCAAAGAATTACAGGAGATTTCTATCGGGAGTGAGGATTTGAGCGGTTGGCTTTAGAGCCACAGGGTATATTGCGGTCGAGCTGCCGACTGTTCGGCTTGTTTTAAATATTTATCCAACATTTTATAATAATTAAAAAATTATATAATTCAAAAGGAAACAAAAACAATGCCACAGCTTAGATTAAACCAACTTGTTAATTCGCATTCCGTCAAATAATTAATATAATATAATTAATTAAAATAATTCACTTGATCATAAGAAGTGTTTTCAATTTAAAAACAAATTTGAGAGCGCTGTTTTTTTTTGCATTCAGGCTTCCACTTAGAATTGCAAAGCTGCTGATTTATATTACTCGTTTTATGGGCAAAAGAAATCGAGTTAAAATCGAGTTAAAATCGCTTTAAAATCGGTTATACAAAATTCGTTTCATTGATGTTTTAATGTTTAGTTTTTCATCACTAACTGAGCTGAGATATTGCAATATAATTGTTGCAACTTGCTGCTGCCGAGAGCTACGAGTTTTGGCAGCTGCTGCTGCTGCTAATTTGCCATTAATGTATTTTTATTAAAGCGTATTTAAAGACATTGCAGCAAAAGAAAGTCAGTGAAACAATTGGCTAGAAAAGCGAGCACACATAAGTCAATTACAGGAATTGCACAATGCACGCTGTTGAGACTGAGACGGAGACGGAGACTGAGGCTGAGATGGATGGTTGGTGGGTTGCTTGGTGGGTTGGTGGGTTGGTTGGTGGGTTGGTGAGTTGGTTGGTGGGTTGGTTGCTTGGTGGGTTGGTTGGTTGGTTGGTGAGTTGGTTGGTGGGTTGGTTGGTGGGTTGGTTGGTTGGTTGGTAAGTCTGGTTGGTCTGTTTGGTTGGTCTGTTTGGTTGGTCTGTTTGGTTGGTCTGGTTGGTTGGTCTGGCTTGGTCTGCCCGGTTCACGTCTCGCTTTTGACGGTGTGGGCCAAGTTATACCATAGTTAAATGTGTACACTCACCTGCATTGTGCCGGAAATCGTCATACGCTCGCTGAGTATCTCATGCAAATGCCGAGTTCCCATTGTGTTTCGTAGAGTAGTCTGTGCCAGTAGTCTGGTCGAATGGTGAGCATTCTCCACGTTCGCTATGGAGACGGTTGCATTTGATACGCGATAGTAAACCACTGCATCCACCGAAACCGTAACGCTATCCTTTGTCAGAACCTACAAGATGCAGTGGGTGGAATTTTTTTTGTTTTGTTTTCTCTATTTCTCATTTTTTCATTTATTTATTTAGATTTTCTTTTATTGTTGTTGTTGTTGTTGTTGTTGTTGCTCTAGTACTAGTACTATTGTTTGGCATTTTTTTTCTATATATTTATTATGCTTGTTGTTGTTATTGTTGCTACAGACATCACAGAAACTGCGAACGGGGGAGGGGTGATAGGCTGCATATGTATCTATATGTACATATGAATGTATCTGTATATGAATATATATCTTTTCTTAGTAGCTGCTGTTTGTGCACTTTGTGCTTAGAGTGGCATAATGCGAATGCGAATGCGAATACAAATGCACTTGACTGTTAGCCATAGTCTTGGTCTTGTTCTTGTTCTTGGTCTTTGCTTTATTACAACTAAGTGCAGAGTGCAAACTTTTGACGCCAAGACAGAGACAGCAACAGGGACATAAATGTGGCTTTTATTTTGATTATATGCAGCTAAATGTGTGTGTGAGTGTGTATAGCGTGTGTGAGTGTGAAGCCATTGGTAGTTGTTGCTCAAGATACAAGCTACAAGATACAAGATACATTTGTGCAGCACTTTCATAGCAATTTGTTGCGATTGTAGCATTTATATAGTTTTAGCTTGTTGTTGTTGTCTTTGATGAGCCAATAAGCTCGATAGCGATACGTGGAGCAAACTCAAGAGCTTTGAAGTTACAGTGTATAAGTTATAGGCATGTTGATCTCAATACTTAGACGGTTTACATATATATATATACAGTTATATAATAAAAAGGTTGCAAATCAAAAAGTCAGACAAACCACGAAATTAACTTAAGAACTTTTGTTTGAAAATGTTATAGTAGTAGTAAGTAGTAAGTAGTTATAGACAATTTATAAGTATACCCACAATTTGAGAGAGAAAAAGAGACGAGTGAAGAGTTAAAGAGAAATGTTTGCTGTTCTTGTTGCTGTTGTTGTTGTTGTGGAACTTGGGAATTGTTTTGGGTGGTTTCTCTTACTTTATTGGTTGTTCTACGATTGTTTGCACTTTTTGCCGCTTTTTCCCAAAGCTGTCAGCTCTTGATGCCCAAATCAAACTCTTATATACTTATTTTTATGCCCTGGCCCCCCCCCAAAAAAAACCAAAAGTTTGCTCGTAACCAAAACCCAAAACCCCAAAAAAAAAAACCCGCACAAAACTATTTGCACAAAAGCGTCAGAGGCAAGGCAAAAGTTTTACTTTATTTGTATACCCTGTGGTCATTTCAAAAGGGGCAAAAGAGGGTATTATCAATTTGTGTGAATGTATGTAACAGGCAGAAGGAGGCATCTCCGAACCTATAAACTGTATATATGCTTGATCAGTATTAGTAGCCGAGTAGATTGACAGCTGTCCGTCTGTCTGTTCGTCCGTCAGTCCGATTGTCTATCTGCCCGGCCATCCGTCTGTCTGTCTGTCCGTCCGTCCGTCCGTCTGTTCCTCCGTCTGTCCGTCCATCTTTCCGTCCGTCTGTCTGTTCGTTCGTTCGTATGTCTGTCCGTCCGTCTGTATGTCTGTCCGTCCGTCTGTTCCTCCGTATGTCCGTCCGTCTGTCTGTCCGTCCGTCTGTCCGTCCATCTTTCCGTCTGTCCCTCCGTCTGTCCGTCCATCTTTCCGTCCGTCCGTCCGTCTGTCTGTCCGTTCGTTCGTTTGTCTGTCCGTCTGTCCGTCCGTCCGTCCCTCTGTCTGTCTGTCTGTTCGTCCGTCCGTCCGTCTGTCTGTCCGTCCATCTGTATGAACGCGTGTATCTCAGCAACTATAAGAGCTAGTGACTTCAAATTTGGAATGTAGGTTCCTGAATACAATACGCTGACGAAGTTTATTTTTAATATTCGATAGCTCACTCTTCGACTTCGCAAATCGAAGAAAACTATTACAGCTTTAAATTTGAAGATAAATCAGCCTAACATAACATATAGTTGAAGTATAACTCACGCTGAGCAATTTGCAGCAAGTTTCAACGCGATTGACCCATAAATAAAGGAGATATAAAGGAATTGGTTTTAAATCCATTATATCATAATCGTTGGCCAGAGAGAGAGAGCGAGAGAGCATATGAAACTGCCATTTGCGCAAGCGAGAGCGCATGTGATACTCTGATTTGTGCTGTCAGCCGCTGTGACGCTTTACATTGAGCTGCAATAAAGCTGAAGGCTACACTCATAACTATACATTGTGTGAAAAGCTGATTGCTACTGACGTTGACAAATTCAATATAATATCTAGCTTTTGCGCTATTGCAAACTACATTATGTCGTTGACAAAAAGCTGAATGCTACTGCCAAACATAAAATTTATATTAGCGATTGTTTTCACACATGTTTGTTAAGTTAACACAGTTTAACTTAACAGTATAACAAAATATAACAGTTTGCTGCAAGTTTCATGGCGACAATCGTATTCCAGTGTTGCCAGACTATCGCAAGCTAGCGACTCTCAACATAAAGCAACTCGGATTTCATGCGATATATTTGAATATATGTATAAAAAAGTGTGTTTAAATGAGTGTGTTTACAATTATTCCCGAAGATTT
This sequence comes from Drosophila histrio, assembly GCA_958299025.2. Taxonomy (NCBI): domain Eukaryota; kingdom Metazoa; phylum Arthropoda; class Insecta; order Diptera; family Drosophilidae; genus Drosophila; species Drosophila histrio. The sequence goes on along the minus strand of OY729166.1, from coordinate 3,761,251 downwards.
GGGTATGAAAGAACCTTGCTCAAAATTAGTGACAAGTTTACTGTCCGCAGATCAAAGACAACAGCGTATCCGATGATTCCAAGACTTGTTTTGGACTCGGTAGCTTTTTATTTTTAATAGTTTTAGTATTTTTGAGCATTAATTTCAGCTTTCACATTATAATCAAAATACTTTTCTTTGAGAAACTGCACAGGGTATCCGGCTTGTGTTTTTTTGGTAGGTTCTTTACGACCTGTGCCATGTCCAGGCGTCTGTCTAGACCGCTTTTTATAGCCCACTCTGGCTATGTGGTGTCAATGTTGTTTAGTGTCGTTTGTGTGCTGATACTTGAGAGTTTTCGATATAAGCTAGTAGTAGTTGTAGTTGTAGTTGTAGCCAATCTTCTTTTCTTTGTCTATTAGCATAAATATCAATGGAACTGTGCGTATACTTAATTTAATATAGAACTGCTGCAATTTGTCGAAATGTAGGACAGCAAAGTCGTAAGAAAATGTGGCCAAATGAATTGGCCAATCTTACTTACAATAGTTTATGGTTTAATCTGCTTAAATGATTTTGAGCCTGAGCCTGAGCTGAAAGGATTGTAATTCCCCCAAGTGCTTAGTCAACCGCAGTCATTTCAACTGCTTCCTCTGCTTTATCAAAAGTGGGTTAAAATGGATAAGTTACTAACACACACACACACACACAATGTGTGTGTGTTTCTATACCAGTTCGTTCTCTAAATCAATTTTCAAGAACAATGGCTTCAAATTCGAACAATAGACAAAGTGTTGGTGTTGATGTTGGTGTTGGTGTGTGTGTGTGTCTGTGTGTGTGTAGCATTAGGTGTATTAAATTGGGTGTAAACTGCAGTTGGGAATTGTGAGAGGTGTGTGTGTGTTTGTGGCATGGCATATGTAAAGAAAGTAAATGAACAATGAACAATGAAAGGAAATTGAACAATAGAATGAAAGAATATTATTGGACTGAAAATCATATTTGTATATATATATATATATATATATATATATATATAATTAATAAGTATTACTTAACAATTTTCATACATATTTGTTTTATACACTGTAACAGCTAAACTAATGAGCTTTTGAAAATATATATATAATTATTATTTTTTATCTTATTACAATTTGCACAGTTTTGGCCAACAAATTCGATTGCAAGTTATCAATTTTTATTTTGAAATGTAAATCATATTTTTTTTGAAATGAAAATTTGTATATATATTGAACTACTGATTAATGCACTTGGCTAAGTCTGGCTGGATGATAGTGAGTGAGAGAGAGACAGATAGAGAGAGAGAGAGAGAGAGTGGTTGATAGAGAGCGCGGGGCAACTGACTTGATTTCTATTGCACACAATTCGTTGCATAGTTTTAGGGTCGCCCGAAATTGCTCTTTGTTTTGTACTTGATTGATTCTTGCTATATATGGTTAATATATATAGATATATTTATATATATTATATAGTTACTACAATTGCTAAGGATTTAGTTGCTCTAGCTAAACGTTATACTAGTTACAGTTGCGATTACTAGACGACGGGCGGGCGGGCGACGACGGCGGCATTTGATATCTTTTTACATGCGTGCGACTTTTGACTTTGTTGGATTTGAAGCGTTTAAAGCGTTTTAAGTTTTTTATGCAGTTTTGACCGAGTTTTTTGCGCGTTTACCCACATTGAAAACAGCCTAAACCACGCAAAACACACATAGATGAACTCGACATGGATTGCTTGCTTGATATATATTTATATTTCTTTTTTTTCCTTTTCATTTGGTTAGACATATTTAAATATACGCAGGCCACACAGGCGGGGGAAAGGGGGGCGTGGCAGCGTATAGATATATATGCTTAACTCAAGTTTCAATTCAATTCGTTTTTCTTTTTTTTTCATATTTTTCTTGCTCTTTATTGTTGGGGTGCGTACGTTTTTTAGCGTCCATCGCTTTGTGCTCAAACAGATCAAATGTTAACGGTTATTTAGTTAGTACAAATATTACGAGTATAGTAATTCTTGTGTTGTCCAAAAAAAAAACTAAAGTATGTAAATGTATCTGTATGTGTGTGTGTGTGATTACTAAACTAAAACTGTTTATCAAAGTTGTGAGTTGTGTAATTTTGAATGATTTTCTTTTAGTACTTGTACTTAATTTAAAACCAACATTAAATGTATGTAAATGTATGTGTGTGTGAGTATTTTTTTAAGAATTTATTTGTCTTTATTTAAGTTTATAGTTTTTTTTTTTGGTTTTTGACAGTTAGAAAGCATTTTTAGAATAGACATTTATGGAAATATATATTTAGCATGCACTCAAAAATTATTTGAACGCTTAATCGAAGGAGGGAGAGTGGGGGGTTATCAAAAAGTAAGTGCATTTTTGGTAGTCGTGTATCTTTTTAAGGGTATTTTGAGGGTTGAGGGGGGGGGGGTATTCAGTATTCGTATATATCAAAAACAATTGTTTCGCTAAACAAAACTAACATAGCTCAAAAACAAAATCAGTATCAGTTTATATATATATATATATAGAGGTATATATAGAGTTAGATATATAGAGCGTGTGGGAAAAGATACAGAGAGAGAGAGAGACAGAGAGAGAGATAGAAAGAAACAGAGAGAGAGATACAGAATTAGAGTTAAAGAGAGAGAGAGAGGGATAGTTAAGCACTGCTTAACTTTAAGTACTTATTTGTAGCGGGCAAACTGAGCAAGATAGTTTAAAAAGTACACAGAGTTAGAGTTAGAGATAGAGATAGTTATAGATAGAGTTAGAGTTAGAGAGAGAGAGAGAGAGAGAGAGAGAGTCGGAGAACGCTTTGTGTGTGCATTTAAGTGGTTAAAGATATTTTATCAATGAAATATCTGTGTGTGTGTGTGTTTAAGTCAGTGTAAGTAGTTCGCTTTCTGTTGCATACTTTTGAGAGCCTAAGCTAAATATGTGGATGTATGTGCGTGTTCGGCAAGTGTAAGTAGTTCGCTTTCTGTTGCATACTTTGCAGCGCCTAAGCTAAATATGTGGATGTATGTGCGTGTTCGGCAAGAGTCTGTGTGGGTGGCTGGGTAGGTGTGTGTGTGTGTGTGTGTGTGTGTGTGTGTGTGTATCTAAGGGAATTGTTTGTGGTTGGCTGACTGGTTGGTTGGCTGGTTGGTTGGCTGGTTGGTTGTGCGGGTGGAACGAGTTGAAGTGGCATATAGTATACGATATGTACCCTGTGTTCAGTGAACAAAACATTTCACAATTTTCGTTTCTTTTCGTATCGAGTGAGCCAATTTTCTAGTGCTGTTCATTTCTTAGTTGATTTTTTGATTTGCCCGTCCCCATTTGCTTTTGATCGCCCGCCCCACCAATTCAGTGCACCATTTTTAGTTGCTCTGCTGAACACAGAGAATCTTTTCTTTTTTTCAGTTTAGAATTTACGCTATTTTTTTTTTGATATTATAGCAAGATTGATTAACAGTTGGTTTTGGCATCGATTTAGTACTAATTGCAAAAGACAATTAGAGTTTTTTTTCTTTTTTCAACTATGCAAATTGTAATAAGTTGAAGTTGTAAGGCTTTAAAAGACACCAACAACGCAAACAAACTAAATATAAGTATATAATATAATAATAATAAAAAGAGAAAAACAATAATAAATGCGACACGATTAAGTAGTAATTTCGTATGCACTTTATACAACAACAACAACACTTATGTTTAAAAAAAGAAGAATTTTTTATTCTGTTACTGTTTCAGTTTTCTGTTTTCTGTGTTGCAACTGCCGCAGTGGCCTTCATGCGTTTTAAACACACAAAAAAAGAAATAAAAATGAAAAGAAATCGAAGGGAATATAAATAAACTGAAAATGTTGGCGGACGTTACAAAGAGTGTACAAAGAGAAATCATAAAAAAAAAAATAGGGAAAGGATACGAAGGAAAGATACAAAGTTCATTTCGTTTGCCTTTCATGTTGTGTGTTTGCTCCACGTGAGTTTCAGAGAACGTTTTTTTATATTTATTCAGCATATTTATTAAATGTTTCATTTTATACAATTTATGGAGTTACTATGATGGATGTGAGGCTCACACAAAACTTAATAAACATATATTGAGAAAATATAATGGAACACGCTTTTTTTTCGGTCTGTGAGGATTGTTTAAGTAGCGTGTGTGAGTGTGTGAGTGTGTGTGAGTGAGTAAGTGTGTGTGTGTGTGTGTGAGTGTGTGTGTATTTGGTCTAGTGCACACCAATGTGTATAATAACAACAATACAATTATAATAGTAATTAAATCGGCAACATTGTTCAACTTGAATACGACAACAAGTAACATACATAAGTAGTATTAAAACATAACAACAAGACTACCAACAACAACAACAACAACAACGATAGAGACTGCTTGTGTGTGTGTGTGTGAGTGGGTGTGGTCACGCCCACAAACTGTAGTATAAATGCAAAAGAGGAAAGTGAGCAAATGCAACAAAAAAAAGAAATGTAAATCAAACGAGTTTTCTGCTGCTGCTGCTTTTGGTGTGTGTGTGTGTGTGTGTGTGTGTGACTGTGTGTGTGTGTGTGTGTGAGTGTGTGTGTGTGTGTGTGTGTGTGTGTGTATCTTAGAGACAGAGTTAGAGTTTGAGTTAGAGTTAGAGGCTGCAGCTGAGCAGGAAGAAACACAGTTATGCAGCAAAACGCAAGACGAATAATAACAGAAATGAAAGCCAAAGTAAACACCATGACATGCGATGACAACAAGATGAAAAACAAGTAGAAAAAAGAAGAAGAAGAACACACAAACACACAGAGACACACACAGGCAGACACACACACACACACAGACAGACACACACACACAGACAGACACACACAGAGACACACTCACATACAGCGAGGAAACATAAAGAAGGCAAGTATAACGTTGCGTATGCGTAATTCACGCTCCAGTTGCGTGTTCTGCGTGTGTGTGAGAGTTTTTGTAAGTCACTGTGTGTGTGTGTGTCAGCAAAATCAACACACAACAACTCAGTGATTCTGCAGTACTTTTTTTCTTCTATATATTTATTTGCCATATGAGCCATATGATGTATGTTTGTGTGTGTCTTTTGGGCCAAATACAAAATCAAAAATTTGTGTATATGCTTGGAACAGAACGTTGTGGTAAAAAGCTAAAAGTTTGTTTATTGTTTTTAGCATTTAAATAGTGTGGCAGTGTGTGTGTGTGTGTGTGAGAGAGTGTGTGTGAGTGTTTACAACTGCCAACTGCGAACTTACCTCCTGCGGTGGCACATCGTAGGTGCGAGTACGCAAATCCACCCGAGCATAAGAATCAATGCACGGCAGTATAAAGAAGATGCCTGCAGATAAAGTTGAAATAAGTCTAGTTTATAGAGTTTATATAAAGTTAGTACGTAGCTAGCTTAATCGTTGGCCAATTTTGTCTGTCTGTCTGTATTTCAATGTCCTGTCACTTGGCACCAAAAAAAAATCTGTGCGCTAATTTGGAGCAAGTGCAGCTATTAACACAAATTCTTGTCACCAGGCGACTCTTGAATTTGCATAGCAACCTTTTTGTGCTGTGTTCCCTGCCCCATGTTGCCACTCACCTGGACCCTTGGCACCGCCCTGCATAAGTCGGCCCAAACGAAAGATAACCGCCCTCTCGTACTCCTGCACCACCTGCAGATGAAAGAGCCAAAATGGCAGAGAAAAAGAGCCAGAAAGCGAAACGTAAGAAAATGTGTAAAATTAAATTGAAATTCAGGCGGGGCGAGAGCTCGGCGAAAGCAACCTGCAACCTGCAACTGCAACAACGCGTTGCAGATGCTGTGGCAAAGCGTTATTTAAGTGTATTTGAGTGTGCTAAAAGCTGTAAACTATCGATAGTATTACTTTACTTATATATAAATCGAGAGAAGAGTCTTTAATGATACTTTAACAATTAAGATGGCATCCCTTTTTGATGATTATAAGCAATCAATGTATAACTATAGATCAGATCAAAGTGTATTCATTATAAAGTGTTATTTAAGTGATTTCTATAGAAATATTGAGTCCTTTAGGAGCTGAAAACTATCGATAGTATTACTTACTTGTATATAAATCGAGAGAAGAGTCTTTAAAGCTACTTTAACAATTAAGTTGGCATCTCTTTTGATGAATATAAACAATAATCTATGTGTAACTTTGATCAAAGTGTATTAATTATATTTTATGCCCTGGCAAAGCGTTATTTAAGTGTAATTCTATAGATATTGAGTGTGTTGTTAAAGCTGAAACTAACGATAGTATTACTTTACTTATATAAATGGAGATAAGAGTCTTTAAAGATACGCTAGCAATTAAGTTGGCATACCTTTTTGATGATTATAAACAATAATCAGTGTATGAATATAGATCATATCAAAAGGTATTAATTATAAAGCCTTATTTAAGTGTATTTCTCTTGAAATTTAGTCTTTTAGGAGCTGTAAACTATCGATAGTATTACTTTACTTGTATAAGTTGAGAGAAGAGTCCTTAAAGATATTTTAACAATTAAGTTGGCATTTCTTTTGATGATTATAAACAATAGTCAATGTTTAACTCAGATCAAAGTGTATTAATAGCGTTATTTAAGTGTATTTCTATGGAAATTGAGTCTTTTAGGAGTTGAAAACTATCGATAGTATTACTTTAGTTATATATAAATCGAGATAATAGTTTCAAGTATACTCTAACAATTAAGTTGGCATCTCTGTTGATGATTCTAAACAATAATCAATGTATGATTACAGATCAAAGTGTTGAATTATATATTATTTTATAGATAGTTTCTTTTACGATAGTAATCTGATATTAATAAAGATATTGTAGCAGGCCGATAGTCTGTTTAAATTGCAATACCCTGTTAACGCTATCATCACTAGATTGTATACCGTACCATCACTAGATTATATATCCTTCCGTCACGAATTATCCAATTGGATTAGCTATCTCGCTTTAACCCATTAAGACAATGGAGAACGACTTAGCTTGATCTCGCTCTAAGGCTGATGTCGCTGAGTGCGCGCGAGAAGCAAAGCGATAATATTGGGCGAGAATGAGCGGTGAGAATGAGTGAGAGCGCAACGAGCTGTGAGTTCAAGCGATAAAGCCAAAGCAAAACGAGAGAGCAGTTTGCAATCTGCTTTATCGCTTCAACTCGCTCAGAGCGTACGATTGCAATGTACGTGCAATGTAGCTCACTTTTTGCAAAGCTCTCACTCTCCGCCATCTTCTTGCTTTGCTCATCGCTTCCCGCTTCTCTGACTGACTCTCAGTAGCTGAGCGACGATCGGTTTTGTTCGTATCGAGCGGTGAGTAAGAGACCGATTCGTGTCTTACGCTCAATCCGAAACCCGAGAGCGAGAACGAAACGAAAAAAAAAGGTTGCTGTTCAGAGCGAGCTCTGATAACTGCGTGTTTCATTCAAAGTAAACGATTACAATATGGATAATGTTGTTAATTTATTAGCTTCTCTCTAACAACCTGTAAGTTTTTGTCAAGATTATTAACACATATTTTCTAGTATATTTATGACTGCTTACCTTTAAGATGCTATCTAATTAATACCACAAAATTGATGCCTTTCAAGACAAGATACATATAGTTTTTTTTTCTCTTTTGCGATAGTTGTGCAGCTCTAAGCATATTTATTTATTGCTGCCAACTTGATGGATATACTACATACATTTTTTCACTGGAACTTTGCCAGCGATATATTCAAAACTTAAGTTTATTTTAGACGGTGAGTTGGGGGGGGGGGTAGGATGGCAATTTATGTAGTGGGTGCGCTTACCTTGAAGCAGACAAAGAGACTGAACGGCAGCGTCATTATCACAAGTGCCACGGATAGAAATATTAGCAATTTGCCGCATGTTGATGCCTTGTCGCTGATTTCCTCGTCCGCTGTGAGAGTAAAGTGTGGCAAAGAAAACAAAAAAAACATGAAATTTATAGCGCATAACATTGTGTGGCATTTCAGCGTGCAGATAAACTGAAGGCAATAGATAATGCTGCAAATTAAGTTTCAGTTTTTTGTATGCTCACAAAATTTTCAATTGCATAACGTGATCGAGTCCGAAAAACCAAAAAAAAAAAAAGATGAAAACAAATATATCAATTTTCCAAAAATATATATATTTTGTTTTGTTGTTGTTGTTGCTCTTCAAAGTTTAGCCAAAAATGTAAGTTGTAATGTTGTTTGCGTTTATTATTGTTTTGTCTGCTATTGTTTTTATCATATATTTTTATTTGTGGGACAACAAGTCGCCCATTTTTGGGGTTACACAGACACAGCGAAGCGAGCCTTGTAAAAGTCAAAAAATAGTTGTACACTTGGGCAATTGAAGCAAAAGTTGTATTTAGAAGAAAAGAAAAACTGTAGCATACTTATGAGCGCACGACAATTTGACCGTAAACAACAAAAAAATGTAACAAAATTGTAAAATATCAAAAAAGTTTAAGTATTTAACGAGACAATTAAAACGCAGATTATCATAATAATATGTTTTTAAGCATAACTTGTGTTTTCTTGTTAAGGATGTGGGAAGTTTCTTTTTTTTTATTTCTGTTTTTTTTTTTTTTTTGGGTTTTTTTGCCAAATTAGTGCGACTTACAATAGAGAAATCCATGTGAATGTTTTGCTTGTGTATCTGCAAGAATACGATAAATCAAATGATTGTCAAAAATTAATTGGACTTGAGGATGGGGAGAAAACAATTGGCACTCAGTTGTTGTTGTCATCTTCATCTGGTTTTTCATTTGAGGGGAAGCCATGTTGCAATACATGCAGCAAACCAACCAACTAACTAACTAACTGACTAAGTAACTAGCTAAGTAAGTAATTAATTAACTAACTGATTGATTAACTACCAAGAAATCAAATCAAAAGCAAATCATAATTAATGCATGTCATGTCACTTAAATGCTACTATTTACAGTTTGTCTCTTTTGGTTTTTGTTTTTTGCTGCCTTGACAATTAGCGTCGCAGTTTCAATTACAAAACTGCATTGAGAGCAAATGCAACAATGTTGGCAGTCAACGCCCACCACAGATGTCAGCAAAGTGTTTTTAACGAGCTTATACACACACACACACAGAGAGAGAAACACACATAGAGACAGAGAAAAAATAGCTGAAACTCTGAACAAGTTGGTAAGTGGAACTGAAAGCTAAGCCAACAAGCTGCTGTTTAACATTTGCCCATGCTTCGGAAGCACAAAACTTGATGCTGCTGAACTTTTATTGAAATTGATTTCGAAATAATTGCAATGGCGTTGACGTCGATGATTTTGAATGTTCTTGTTGTTGTCGTTGTTGTTGCCAAGGCGGTTGCGTATACGTATGCGGATGTGGTTGCGGATGAGGATGCGGATGCGGATGTGGGTGCGAATGTGGGTGCGAATGTGTTGCCAACTGACAAAATGAAGACGCCTGTGCCTGTGATTCTGAGAGAGAGATCTGGTGCTGGTTTTTGTGCTGTGCTAAATAGATTTATGGCCAAATTGCTTTACCTTCAATATACTTATATATAAAATTTAAAAATAGCATACAGTATTTGCGAGTTGTGCTCAAAAAGTTAATTAGTTTGAATTTGTTAGAGCTCTTTTTTAACTAAATGTATTTTTAGCGCTCTGCATTTTTTGCGAGCTCTCTGCTAAAAATTATGGCACAAATATTAATGAGTATACGGTTGTTTTTTTTTTTTTTGATATCATTATCTCTCGTTGCTTAATTTTCACAATGTGTGGTCATCACTTTTTAATGACCAAACAAACAGTCAGCGAGTGTTGCCCCCAGGCAGCTGCTGTCCCCCCTTCTCCGTCTCCGTCTGCCCCTCCTGCCTCCTGCTTTCTCCCCCGTTGCTGTCGTCCGTCAGAATACGCATACGTCATAGCAGCAAGCCCCTGGCAAAAAGCTTTACGCTGAAAATGGGTCAGTTGGTTGTTGTAGTTGTTGTTGTAGTTGCTGCTGCTGCTGCTTCAGTTGTTGCTACTGCTGCTGCTGCTGTTGTTGGTATTGTTGTATATATGTTTTTTAAGGCACTGATTGAATTTTGCATGCCAAATGCGTGCCTACATTGAGATAACCAAGATTTTCGCGTATTTGGGCCAAAAATAAAACCCTTTTGTCAGCCTAATGAAGCGATTAGCGTGCATATGAAATGATAAGTATATTAGCCCACAGTTAACTGACACACACACACACACGCGCGCAGCAGACTCACACACACACACACACACACGCTGAGACAATCATTTAGGTTTTTGAGCTTGTCGTTTAATATAAAATAAATTATATTAAACATTTTAGGGATACATACACGAAACCTGTTTTCGCACACACACACACAAAAACAATAGAACTACAGATACATACATAGTAGATGGATGTGTGTGTGTGTTAGACACACACACAGAGAATGCCAGCCAAATTGCATCAATAAATTATGAGCCTGTTGAGTGATGCGTTTTGTGAGCGAATAGAAAAGTGATTTGATTGAAGTAAATGTGTGTGCGTGTGTGTGTGTGTACGTTATTTTTTTTTTCGTTTTTGCTTGGCGATTTGCGCTAATGAAATTTCCATGAAAATGGCAGCCATAAAACACAAAAATGGCAAATGGTGTATGGTGAATTTATTAAGTGGCGTTTCAAAAACCATAGCATACTTTTTGGGGCAGGCCGTCGCGCAACAAGTACGCCCTGCCCCAGCGGAAATGCATATATATATATAATTATATATATAAAAGCCAGCAAACAGCCCCACAGCGCCATCAAACGATGATATACACAATTAAGACTATATAGTATATATATATATATATTTTAGTTTCTTTTTTTCATATATACACACAGCTAGAGTTGCAACGAGTTGCCTGCAGAGGACTCACCTCGTCGCTGCTCGGCTCTGTGTATGGCCTGCTGCTGATGAGACTGCTGCATCAAAGCATGATGACTGTGGGGCAGTGGCAGCTGTTGCAATTGCTGCTGCTGTTGTTGCTGCGGCTGCTGCTGCTGTTGTTGCTGCTGCTGCGGCTGCTGTTGCTGCTGCTGCTGCTGTTGTTGCTGCGGCTGCTGTTGGTGGTTTTCACGTTCTCTAATCTGTGGTGGCGGCGCTTGTTGCAACTGCTGCAACATGGGATGCTGTTGCAACGGCTGTTGCTGCTGCTGATGCTGCTGCTGCTGCTGCTGATGTATGCCTGACTGCGGCGTGCCTGATGATGATAATGGCAGTTGATGATGTTCCCGTTCCAATGGCTCACTTGTGACAGCTGCTGCTGCTGTTGGCGGCGGCGCTGGCGTTGCAAACGAGCTTGTACTGGTGGCAGCAACAACACGCTGCGGCTGCTGATGATGTCGATGCAATTGATGATCTCGATGCTCCATATCCATCATCGAATCGGGCATTAAGCCGCGCTCACAAAACGACGCCAGTGCAATGGCTGTGGCAGGAGCCTGCTCCTCCTGCTCCTCCTCAATCAGTGCGTTAATTGAGTTGGCTCTAGGCCTGACTGTGTGTGTGTGTGTGTGTGTGTGTGTGAGTGTGTGTGTGTGTTAGCGATTGCCACAACAATCAGTCTTCAGTTTGAACACTTCTTAATTGCACATACATGGCCAAGGCTACCGCAAACGCATCGAACGCAGTGTAACACAAAAAAACACACACTTTTCTTTCACAGAACACAACTACATTAACACTTGCATATACTAGAAAGAAACACACACACACACAGCACTACTCTGAGCTCTGAGCTAGTTTCCTAGCACTCTCCACACACATTGTTGGTTGTTGTCCCAGGCTCCCAGGTTGGTTTGGTCTATCCTCCAGCTGCTCCAGCTGCTGCTGCTGCTGCTGCTGTTGATGTTGCTGCCGCTGCCTCGCTCAGAATCCAACTGAAAGTGTGCTGGCAGCGCGCATCCTTTTTATATACACCAGGCAGCAGCAGCAGCAGCAGCAATTCAGGAGCAAAGCTTTGCGTGAGAGCACAAAAACTTTGTTATCAACAGTCAAAAAGAAGGATGGAGGGAAAGACTCTTGGCCCCACAACGTGTGGCAAATGGCAAATGATCAAATGAGCTTTTGCTGCGTTGCAGTTGCAGTTCGCAATGTTTTTGTTGTTGCTGGCATTTGCATAGAACGCCCCTTACAGCTTTTCTACCTTTTTTTTTTTTGTTGCTTCCATCCATCCAGCTTGCACTGACCTTGCGCATTGTGCGACACGTTGGGCTTTAATTTTACCCTGGCTTGAACTTCAGGAACAAAGCTTTCTTGCGACAAGTTGCCAAGCTTTCAAACTGGGGAAATGTTGAATCGTTCCACAAAAAGAGAGAGAGAGGGCAAAGTTAATTTTTTAGTACATAGAGATTGTGCTAAAAACTAGAGAAAGAGAAGTGAGAGAGCGAGAGTAGAGTAGAGTCGTGTGGCATGCGACACGATGCTGCTCCAACTGCTGTTGTTGCTACCGAAGCTGTTTTTGTCCCAAACACAGGTGAGAAATACGAATTTATGACACTTTCCCACGCTGTTGCTGCTGCTACTCTTGATGCTGCTGCTGCTGAAGCTGCTGCTGAAACTGCTGCTGCTGCTGCTGTTGCTGCTGAAACTGCTGTTGCTGCTGCTGAGGCGGCTCCTGCTGCTGAAGCGGCTGCTGCTGCTGCTGAAACTGCTGTTGCTGCTGCTGCTGCTCTCGATGCTGCTGTTGCTGCTGCTCTTGATGCTGCTGCTGAAACTGCTGCTGCTGCTGAAACTGCTGTTGCTGCTGCTCTTGATACTGCTGCTGCTGAAGCTGCTGCTGCTGCTGAAACTGCTGCTGCTGCTGAAGCGGCTGCTGCTGCTGAAACCGCTGCTGCTGCTGAAACTGCTGTTGCTGCTGCTGCTGCTGAAGCTCCTGTTGTTGCTGCTGCTGCTCTCGATGCTGAAGCTGCTGCTGACTTTCATTGTAGTATGGCCGCCTGAACGTCGGCTTTCAATTTTGTTTCGCAAAAGCCTCGATTTTGTATTTGTTTACCGGCATGGAATGCTATGAGTACTACATGTGGCAAGCATCGACTCCATTATCTGAATTTCAATTGGTAGGTAGAGAGAAACGACAAAGGCACAGGCACACGGTTTTTCAAACATTCTAATGAACATTCTCGAACTCAAACTGTAGCTGCTGCTGTCGAACTGTCGCACATTTGGGTCAACACCAGGAGGAGCTTTGCTTTTGAGCCGTCAATTACCATTTACGCTTCATTAAATGCCACGCGCAATCGCAACTTGCATTCAGTATTGAGTACTCTCCATCCCATCCTCTCCAACCGTTCCCCTTTTTCTCTCTTCCCTGCTCAGTTCTGGCATAAGCGATTCTGCCTGCCGAGTATCGTGTTAAATGTCGCACTACAGTGCGTATGAGTATCGTTATGTGTGACATTTATCCATACACAATAATTCACTTCACTTCACTCCAATTCCATGCCATTTGAAGAGTCTTTCCCTTTTGGCCATATGTCCTATGCGTGCTATTAATTAATCTCTGGCATTTGATTAATGTGTGCGAATTGATTTGGGTAGCTTGTCAAATAGACAAATAGCCACACTTGACTGGACAGCGTACTCATTAACACAATGTCAATACAGTAAGTAGTAGTATACCCTGTAAATATGTATAACATTTTCAAGTTTAAAGCTTAAAGACAACTTAATAGATTAGAGTTTCGTTAGCAATTCGCTTGGTACTAAACCATCAATCGTTGCGATGAGAGATTTTTATAGACAAACATAAAAAAGGCGCAAAGCACTTTGCGTATCGACAACATTTCAGTTAACTGACAAAGACGATGATGATGAGCACAAGACAAGACAGAAGGCAAGGCCAAAACAAAAGCCACAAAAACCATAAACAGTTAGAGAAACGAAACGAAACGAAACGAAAGAAGACAGTTGAAAAAGTTGGCTTATAGTCGAAGTCAATGGAATGACAATGGATAAATGAGAGAAAGCAAAGCGCTTGAGAAATGTCTAAAAAAAAAACAAAAGAAAACCTTGTCAGAATAACTAAACTGAATGTGGCCTAAAGCAAAGCTAAAGCTGCTGCTGTTGGCCAGGCCAAAACGCTGAACCGCATGTCCTGCAAGCGAAATTAGCCAGGCAAATATGTCGCACTTAACTACAAACGGAAGTGTCGCCACAGTGACAGTGCCAAAGATATCAGCCCGAACACGTACACACACAGGACACACACACACACAGGACACACACACAGGACACACACACAGGACACACACTCACACACAGTTGTACAATGGCATAACATCCTGGCAGAGCAATTGCCTAGGCCTAACGAGGAGGCGTGTATGTGGAGTGGAGTGGAGTGGGACAGGGCTTCAGGGCTTGTGCCTCGTAATTGTTGACGTTTGCGCTTTTTGTCGGTGGGTGGTTGGGCGGTGGGGTGGTTAGTGGGTTGGCTTGGCTTGGCTGCTGGTTTGTTCGCTGGGCCATGTGACACAAATGCGTCGAATTATTGTCATATGAGGTCACTGTCCCTGTCTCGGCTCGCAGTGAAAGTTTTTGCCGACACACACACACACACATACACACTCACACACGCACAGACAGACTGACACTTTGGCGCTTTGTTTGTCTGCCTTGTGAGTCTCTATTATGTTGAAGCTGGAAGTCAAGTCAAAATTTTCACTTGAACATTACCGCAACAACAATACTAGTAGTAGCAGCAACAACAATAACCACTTGCAACAACAACAACTTGCAACTTGTGGGCTTCGTTACACTCTAAAGTGGCCGCAACATTTTGCGGCAAATGCAACAGTTAACAGGCGGCGTTGCGTATACGAAGTGTGTGGCCTACCCAATGTGCTAGATAATAGCGCTGCGAACAAAGAGTTTTGGCAAAGCAGCTTGTGGTTTGTTAAGAACAAGTTGTGGAAAAGTGAATAAATGCAAAAGAATGAGAGAAACTATTATTTACATTTAGTGAATTTATTTGTTTATTATTAAATTACATTTTCATTGAATTGTACATTCTTACACTAGAATATATATAATAGATACTTATTACTTATTGCTTTTGGCATATAAAATGGAAAATGAAGTAATATATAAAATAGATTGTTTCTTGTAAATTTTGAGTATGTGTATAACATGTCAATCAAAATTAAAAGTAAGTTTTCGCAGCGGAACACGCATTAGATAAATTCATTTATTACTTTAAGCTGTAAACAGCATACCATCCTTGAACTATCTTTCGATACTTATCGCATATCGATGAAGTGTTCATCTGATCTTGTTGACGTTCATCTGATCTTGTTGACGTTCATCTGATCTTGTTCATGTTCATCTGATCTTGTTGACGTTCATCTGATCTTGTTCATGTTCACTTCACTTGTCCGTCGCTTCAGTGAAGCATATATACAATTGAAACCGCGCTCAATTTGTCAATTAATTTAATAGATTAGCAAATTGGCCAAAAGGGGATACAAGTAAGTTATCTTTAAATGTTTAACTCTCTTCTCTCCACATCTAAGCAACACATTACTGCTTAGAACTTGCTGCTAACAATTGTAATACAGATAATTATTAGTAATAGCGCAAAAAAGAATTTTCTTTTATACATAAAGACAACGATAATGGGATTACAAGCATATGAAATTTATTGAGCTCTGTTCATGCCATTTAAAGCAAGGATTTATAGAATGTATAACAATGGAATTAGTAGAAGAAGATAGCGACAATGGAATTGCAAAATTTATGGAATTTATTCAACGCTTTTCACATACAACTTTAAGCCAGCTAAAGAGAATAGAGAAGAGTTAAAAATTCATCAAATTTATTCAACTCTGTTCATCAGATTCCAAGTCAAAATTGTTGCTTGCAAGTAACTCAAATTAGCAGCATCATTTCTCAATCAATGCTCAGCCAAAAAATCATTGAAATAAGCTAAATATTTAATAAGTAAATTTCATTAATCATTGATAGATGTTTCTACTGAATAGATGGGAATAGATATTCGTAATGTAATGTAAGTAAACTGATTGCCACAGACAGACAGACACGCACACACTTACAATTCTATTAGTATTTGCTGTCGGCGCTCATAAAATATGAAAACGCATTGGAATTTATTCAACTTGGCCAAAATGAAATATGCGAGTTCCGTTTATGATGCTGATTGGCCCCAAGCGTATGATGGGGCCGGTCAGTTTGGAAGTTGAAGCTGGGATTGCCGAGTGCCTTGTTAAAGTTGCATGGCCCGGCAAACTTTACCGAGTGTTGCATACAGATAAGGCGCACCCACTTTCTACCACCCCCCCTCCCACATTCAGTTGGCCAGGGCAATCAGAGACGCTTCACTAATTGCACAGCTCATTGGAGTATGGATAAAGTTATTGGTAGTAGTAGTATATGATGGCATGTGGCATATCAATCGTTAAATGCGACTACTGAGGGCCGAGTTGTTAAGTCGACTAAGCTGCAGGCAACGGACCAATGGCCAATCAATAATTCATAACTGCACATTGACGACACATTTCTTGGCAATAAAATGAAAAGCGAAAAGCGAAATGAAAAATGAAAAACGATCCAAGCAAAATGTTCGGGAAATAATTTAGCCGGCCAGTCCAACAACTGCCTCCGTCTGCTGGGCATGAAACATGAAATGACTTTATCAATAGCGACTTCCTCGACTTCCTCACCCCGCATACACTCACTCACATAAGTGTGTGTATCTACAGTGGTTGTGGCTGTGTGTCTACAGACATACGTACATTCATATAATGAATGCCAGGCGCCGCCATTGGCAGCAACTGTCGCACAATTTCTTTTTATATCCTGTGCCCATTAAAAATGGGCAGAAAAGGGTATAAGCAATTTGTGTGAATGTATGCAACAGGCAGAAGGAGGCATTTCCCAGCCTATAAAGTATATTTATTCCTGATCAGTATCAATAGCCCAGTCGATTGACAGCTGTCCGTCAGTCTGTCCGTCCGTCTGTCTGTCCGTCCGTCCGTCTGTCTGTATGAACGCGTGGATCTCAGCAACTATTAGAGCTAGAGACTTCAAATTTGGAATGTAGGTTACTGAATACCATACGCTGATCAAGTTTATTTTCAATTTTCGATATCTCACTCTCCGCCCACGCAATTCAAAAAAAAAAAAAACAGCCTCAAACTTTAAGTTAACTCAGCCTCGACCCATAAATAAAGGAGATATTAAGGAATTTGTTTTAAGTCCATTATTACATAATTGTTGACCAGAGCGAGAGAGCATATGAAAATACGCATATGATGATAAACTGATGATTTGCGCTGTCGGCCGCTGTGGCGCTATACATTGTGTCGATGAAAGAGAAGCTGAATGCTACACTGAAAGCTACATATTGTGTGAAAAGCTGAATGCTATTGTCTAACGTAGCAGTCGCATTCCAGTGTTGCCAGACTATCGCAAACAAACTACGTTCGATGCACGCAACGTCGATTTTTAGCGATATATTTAAATATATAATCCAAATACGTTTTTTAAAACCTGCACAGGGTATCCTAATGTTGCGAGCGCTCGACTCATCGGCTTGTTTAATAAGCCCTGTATACGTTGATTTGCTGGATGTGGTATCATAAAGTCCAGCAAAGCGCTATATATATATATACATAAGTAAGTAATATAATTAAATATATATATATATATATATATAAGTAAGTAAGTATATATATATATATATATATATACATAAACTTTTTAGAAACATATATATATATAACATATATATTATATATATTTATATATTAAAGATTTATAAAGCTTAAAGATTCAAGAAAATTAATTTAATCAGTATTCTTAGCAAAAAAATCAAATGAATTTAATCAGCTTTACTTCATAGAACGTTTTAGAGATAATAATAAGTCAACCAGCTTAATCTAAATAAAGCTATATTATTGGTGAATATTAAAGTTCTTGAAGTACATTTAAAGCAGGCTTCAAGTTAATTCAATCAGCTTATACAAACAACGTAAATAACTATAATAAACTAATTTATTATACGCAATAAGTAACAACAAAGAAAGTTCGTTAATGGAAGTTAAATCTAGAATTAAGCCTTTTAAATTAAACCAGCTTATGTTTATTTTTAGTAATTGATAAGCTTAGTTATTATTATTTTTTTGTAATTTAAAAACAAACGAATATTTATTGCTATATAACTAAAATTCTATATATATTAAATTAGAAACAAATTTAAATTATTTTTAATATGTTGCAAGTAAATAAAATGTAATTAAATTAATATTAAAAATGATTATTATTTACTATACAAATAAAAATATAAATACTAAATTTAGAGACAATTACAGAAGGCAGTAAAATGAATACAATTTACTTAAATTACTTTAACAATAATTATTTATTAGAAACAAATACTCAAATTATAAATAAATATTTTTATTTATTTACTTTTTATTTATATATTTATATATTTGTATTTATTTATTTTTTATTTATTATTATCTATCATCCTAGCGCTACAGAGTCTCCCTTATTTTTCCATCAATTTAGAAGCATACCTTGAGCCAACTTTGTTGCCTACTTGTTGACTACTTCAGTCTACCTACAGGGTAATTTTTAGCCAAGCATAGTTGACCATGGCATTTCCACTTGTTTTTCTTATTTTTACTTTGTTTGTTTGTTTCCTTTTTTGCTCCCAGTTGTCGGCTATCTTTGCGCTTTTTTTCTTTCGATTCTGTCGCTTTTCTGTGAGTGGTGTCCTTTAATGTTCCGTTCCGAGGCATGAAATATTGATGTGTGTGTGTGTGTAGTAGTAGACATGTGTTTTTGTGTCTGTAAATGTTTGTGTGTAAGGTTATAGTATTAAAAACTATTTTTGCAACCCGGCCTATGCGGCATTTAAACTCTTTAAAAAATGCAAAAAGGGAGAAACTTTAATAAATGCGTAAATGTGCATTAAATCTGATGGCTGTGTTTACGGCGGAGCAGTTGTAATGACCCGACCCGCCACATTGCCCAGATAAGCCCCAAGGCAACAATTAATAGTTAAACGAGCTGTGGGCGCGCATCTCTCGCTGACATCAGCATGAATGAAGTCAGTTTACTCTGACCTAAATGGAAATTAATTAAAGCGGCTGGCAGTTTTATGCATTGTTTTATCTTTTTTCTGAGTTGGTCATGAATAAATTGGCAAATCGAGTACATGTAATACACGATCTTCAACGGCTGATGTGTAAAGAATACGCGAAAGAGCAACCGCCATTCGACAGGCGACAGCTGCAAACAGTCAAAAGCCCTGATAACGTGGCCAACTGGAAAATCAATTAAAGTGCAGGCGAACAAGCACAGCACGGTGTGTGGTTGTGGGTGGTGGTGTGGGTGGTGTGGGTGGCTCTTTGCAGACTGACTTAATGCTAGCATGTCTACTACTTCCCATCCCCCTTTTGGCTGGCAAAACTTAATTATCACCGACGGATGTGGCGCTGCATGTGGCGGAAATGTGTGCCGCATGCAACACATACACGCCCACGCCCACCACCGCCGCCTCCGCCCACCCACTTGGCAACGTCAACAAACACGCCTCGACAATTTTTAAAACATATTTCACTTGAGCGCATTCCCTTTGCCAGCTCAAGTAAAATTGTCGTATATGGAAAACGTTAAATAGAAAACGGAAAATGGCAAAATGGTAAAATCAACGCGACAACGACAACGGCAACCACATCATTTAATTATACAACTATGTGGAAAAACTGCAACTTAAAGCATTTCACGCATTACACGCTTCGTTCTGCGTTCTTCATGCTCATGCAAATGGCTCAAATTAATCTCATAAAAGTTAAGAAGAAAGAAGAAAGTTTTTTGGCTTAAGTAAAACAGTGGAACTTTGCTATAATAAACGTAAAGTGTTTTGTTTTTTTTAGTGTAGTGTATGTGTTAAGGGACATGTGTAATATAAAACTATAAAACAATAAACCAAAGCTTTTATTGGCGAACCGAGAATTGAGTTGGTTTACAGATTGTTTTTGTTTTTTAGAGCAAATTCTTCTTTATACGTATATTTTTGTTAACAGTCACTGATTTGGCATTTTATAAACTAAAACTTTCATTTAAAATACAAGTTTTTAAAAGTACAATTATTTTTAAACGACCAGCGCTCAATTAAATATATTAAATACTTGGAAAAAAAGTAAGTAAAACAATTTTTAATAAAACAAGAAACTTTCCGGCTGCTGACACGCGAAATTATATATAATTTCTTTGTTTTGATTGAAAAACTTTAAGTAATATCGATTTACCAAAAGAAACCCTCTACACGAGGTAGAAATCTAGTGGCGAAAGCATATTCACGCCCCAAAATTAGTGATATATAATTTTGTGACGAATAATATTCCTTTTAATCTGTAAGCTTTTGCACTATAAAACAAGACGGATAGTCGGGATCCCGACCGTAATATACCCTATGGCTCTACAGGGACCAGCTCAAATTCACTCCTGATCTAATTCTCTTGAAATTCTTTTTGTTTTAATTTCTGGGCGAAGGAGGCGTGCCATCGTGATGAAATTTTCTATGCACATCGATCACAAAATATTCATATTGTGTGCCAAATCTGAAGCCTCTAGCTGTAAATTTGGTCTTGTTATGAGGATTTTTAATTTGTGGGCAAAGGGGACGTGGTATCGTAATGAAATTTTCTGGACAATAAGGCACCAAAATATTCATCATAAGTGCCAGATCTTAAGTCTCTAGCTACAAAACCGCGTTTGTTATGAGCTTTTTCTTGATTTGTGGGCGAAGTGGGCGTGGCATTCAAAAATAAAGATAAACTTGATCTGCCTGCAAAAATTACCAGTGCTGGGAGACCAAGTTCAAGCTTCTAGCTCTTATCATCTCTGAGATCCATTCGTTTTTACGGAGGAACGGACGGACAGACAGACCGACGGACAGACAGACAGACGATCATGGCTATACCGACTTGGCTATTAATGCTGATCAAGAATATATGTACTTTTTGAGGTCGACCACGCTTCCTTCTACCTGTTACAAACATTTAAAAACTTAATATACCCCCACCACAGGGTATTAAAATTGTAAGTAATATATATTTATTAAATTGAATAACTAACAATTTCTATTATGTCAATATATATACTCTTAACTTCTGATTTAGAATTTAATACTTCATGAGAAATTTATTAATAATTTTAACTAATCCACAGTTCGTTAGCGAGAATCTCTACTGTTAAAAACTCAAATCCCTCTTAAGCGTTGTGCCAAATTTATCACTTTAATCAAGTTTTAAATTAACACACATTTTAGTTAGTTCTGCACACAAGGTGGTTTGGTGGCTTGGTGGTTTAGTGGTTTATTTATGATTAGACAGAGAGCCTTACCTCGACTAAAGCCAAAGCCGCTGGTGGAACCAGAGACGGTGGTGTCGAGTGGTGCGCGTCGTGGTGAGGCGCTAATTTCACGCGGGCTGCTGTGGCTGCTGCTTAGCATTTTGTTGTAGTTGGCGTTGCCTAACGGTGCCGGTAGGTGTTGGCCGTTGTTGGTGCGTTGTTGTTGTTGCTGGTGGTGCATGGACTGATGGTGGTGCAGTGAACGTGGTGCATGACGCTGTTGCTGACCAGTCGCTAATGGCATGCTGGTCTGCCACAGACTGTCCGTGCGGTCCGATATGTTGAGGCCGTGTGTTTGCAACGTTTTCCCGATTACTCGATTTATAAGTATGTGCAACAAATCGGATATTTAATTGCTATGACAATGAGTAAGTGAGCAGCACAATTGACACTGTGAGGAGTTTGCAACACGATAAAGATATCAACACTTGCTAATTGCCACAAGTTGCAGCAAGTCCTTCTTTCTCTCTTGTCCTGTCAACTGACAAACTTATGCGTTGGGCTTTAAACACGCTCAGGCCAATGGCACAAAAAACACACCGAAACCGAAAACTCTATTCAAAAGTTTTCTTGCCACAAAAAGTTTTTCTGGCTCTGGCCGACGAAGTTTGCAACAAAAGGCGAATTGCATAAATACTATACTATATAGTATAAACTTCACAACAAAAACAACAACAATAAGACAGGAACAAGCCGGGCACAATTATTATTAAATGTGGTTCGTACTCAGAACGGGTTGTTGGCTGCTTGTGGTACTCATGATACGCTTGCCCCTTTTAGTTTCTGAACACGAAAAACTAATTTAATAAAAACAGAGAATGCCAGAGAAAGCCAAAGGCTGTTTTACTTTGTTTTTATATTTTTGTATATTTTTTACTATTTTATTTAAATTTTTATTATTATAATTCACTTGAGTTTTGGTTTTGAGGCAGCGCTCGATTTTGCACTGACCACCAGCGTAGTTTATAGACCAGACCAAACTGAACGTCAAGTCATCGAGTGTTATTTAATTTATTTATTGTGTCCTGCACGATGTATGAGAGGGGTTACAACCCCCCACCCTTTGAACTGTTTTGCGTAATGGGGTTACACTGTTTGCACGAACAATAGGTTGGCCATAAGTAACCGTAAAGTTAAGCCAGGTGAGGGGTTTGGGCTTGCGTTGATGGACGACCAATTTGTGTGTGTGTGGTGAACTGTCATTGACAGTGGACTAGTATGTTAATGGTTTGCGTTACGTAACGTAACGTATGCCGCACTACGTTTTTAGCTCAAGGATGGCAGGATGTGAACTGTCGACAGTCGCTAAGCAGTCGGAAATGCATTGAAGAAATTGCCGATGCATTAGCATCTTTTGTGTCTGTCAACCTCGGGCCAAATTGCGATAGAAACCGAAACTGTAACCCTCCCAAAAAAACTGTAACCGAACTCATTTGGCTCATTGTAGATGATGATGATACGACTGGCGGCTGTTCACTTGGACTTGGCTCGTTTATAAATATCAGTCAAGTCAAGTCGAGTAAACTCAACGGAACTCACATTGACAGACAATTGTGGCCAGAAAGAGAGAGAGAGAGAGAGAGAGAGAGAGGGCTAGTCAGCAAGTAGGCCATTTTGCATTTGCTCAGAATTGTGCTCAGGCTTAAAGGATGTGTCGACTTTCAACCGGTTGCTCCCGTGGGGCAGCAGCGGAGGTAATAAACTGTGGCAACAGCAGAACAGCAGAAGTGAAAGTCATACAAGCACTCTCGACATTTTCTGTGTCCCTTTCTAACTGACTCACTCTCTCTCTCTGTCTCTCTCTGTCTGCCTGGGCATTTACATGCTTGCATAAACTTGAATATTTTATAATGCGCCCCAACTGCAATCCGGCAAAAAGAATTCTCAGCCAACTGCCGGCTTGTTATCGTTGTGCTTGTAAAAAATTGAATTGTAAATATTTAAGTGTCAGACATTTTTAAGTATCCGTTGAGTAAGATTTGCATACGAACTGAATTTGAGCACATATGTGCTTTTAAATTAAGCTAAGATATATATATTTGCTTAAACTAATTTAAGTTGAGGTATTCTTAGTTGTTATACTTATATTTTTAAGTTGACAGACGCTTGAAATGCTTTTAGATAAATATATGTAATATATTTGCATTTTTATTGATTTCTTTGTCTCTTACTGCCCATTATAAACTGGCAAATCAATAGGCAAACAAATAATTCACTTAATACACCTATTTGAAAGTTAAATTCAATTCAAATTACAATGGAAATTGAGACAGTGCTCCATATAATATTGAGGCTAATGAGTATAAAGTGTTCTGGCAATTAGTGTAAATTACGTTGATTAGTTGTTTGTGTTGTGGCTATTAACTTGCCACTCTCTTACAACAGTTGACCCACTCACAACAGTTGACCCACCAATCTACCCAACTATTCTGTCCAACAATTTACCTGGAATTTTCTATTTAGCCAGGTCAAATGCCATTAGCCAATAAATTGCGCAGTCTTATTGGACAGCTGCTGTCCTTTCGTTTCGTTTCGTTGCAACAAGTTGCATGTTGCTCTGTGTGTCACTAGCTACAGTGTATGCAGCTTTTAATGGCCATCAGTCTTTGCTGTAATTACGAGCAATACTACGTATACGCCCTGTTGCACCAGGGTGCGCCATCTAGCGACGCGGAGTGGCGCCACTTGTACCCATTTTTTTTGGTGGGGAGGGAGGAAGGGGCATCAACGACGCCCTTTGTGCGTCAAATTAACAACTTCCGCATGAGGCCACATGCCACTTGCACCCAAATGCGTCATTTTCTATGCCGCTTTTGTGCTCTGACACAGACAGAGCACACAGAGGACAGGACTTGGGGACAGTTTCTGGCGCAGGCCACTTTGGGCATATTGTCATTGCTTGGCCAGCTGCCAGAAGGGTCTGAAGATGCAGACTGGTTGCAGTTGCAGTTGCAGAGACTGAGACCGAGACAGAGACAGAGCCTATTATTGTGCTTTAATGGCAGCTAAAATGGCAACAGCTTAGCACACAGCAAACTAACTAACTGAGCAGACTGAAATGGGACATTAATTAAAAAGGACTTTCAAGTTGCTAACGAAACGTTTAACACAAGCACACAAACAAAATGCTTAAGAATTTTAAGTCTTAAATAAGTTGAGAGTTTCTTTAACTTTATTAAAGGTTTTTCACAATCTCAAGCTGCCGGGCAGCTCAACTATTTCAAATATTCAATCAACGTGTTTTTCTTTTTTTGCAGAATTCAAATGGCATGTTTCCGTTGTTCTAAATGTCACCCCAAGGCATTCACATAGTTTCCAATCGATACTACAGTGTGAAGTGTGCCCCTTAAGTTGCTCAAAAATGGCAACTTTCAAGCAGCATCCTGTTGCAAAAAGTTGGCAACAAAATTTGTAAACTTGAAGCATGCTTCAAATTTTGAAATACCATTCAATGCATAAGCCTGTCATAAGAATTCGATGAGGTCTGAACGACTGGGAGATGTGCTTAAAAGGAGTTCGAGTGAAGCAAAGTCTGTAGTTTTGTTATATTAAAGTAACAAATATAAGACACAGCATGCTTTAAAGTTGCTTACTATAGAAAACTGATTAAGTTATAATGAATGTGTTGCTGGGAATCTGATGATCTGCATTATTTCACACTTATTATATTCAATTGACATTAATGAATTTCAGAATAGATATGTAATTATCACTTGTGCGTGCTGCGTGTCTGTGTTCTGCTTCTTCTTATATTGCAAGCTTCATTAAGTGCAGGGTTGTATCGCACGAAGGCTGGTATGCAGCTTGAAAACTGGTATGCCGCTCAACGAAAACTTTGATACTTCGCCACAAATGTATATTAATGATAGTAAATTCTAGTCAGTATCATGTATAATAATAAAGGTCAAAAGCTAAGTTTATTGTCTCCAACTCAATTCGTATAAATAGAAAAAGTAATTTTGAAGATAACAAATAAATGAGTGCATTTATATGACACAGCTTGTTTTGAAGTAGCGTTTAATAGAAAAATCATTAAAATTTAATAAATGTTGTTGGTGGTGATCTGTTGATCTGCATTAAGTAACCGGCAACATTATCTACATTATTTATTTCACACTTATTATGTATATTAAATTAACATTAATGAATGCTGCTCAGAGTGCCGCTGTCGAATTGTGTCTGTCTTCTGCTTCTTCTTATTTTGCAAGCGCCATTAAGTGCAGGGTTGTATCGCACGAAAACTAGTATGCAGCTTGAAAACTGGTATGCAGCTCAACGAAAACTTTGATGCGCCACAAATGTACATATGTATATTAATAATAGTAAATTCTAGTCAATATCATGTATACATTAGCCAATCGATTAGGTTTAAAAGAAATATATAGCCCAGAAAACAAAAGGCTATTATCGAAAGGTTAAAGCTTATTTATAATTATGTTTAAACATAAATCAATTAAGCTATAATAAAGTAGTTATTTGGAAATAAGAAACTATATGATTTAAAGTATGTTTCAGCCAAAAATTGCATAAGTTTCGACAGAATATCAATATGGAATGGAAGTATATAAGCAGCTTAGTTTAAATTATAATCTAAAATATCAAATATCTAGCTTATTTTAAGTATTCCCCTTTGATTTTCTCTCGTCTGTCGCTAAGCTATAAAATCAAATAAAGTCAAATATTTGAATCTCTTAGCGGAAAGAAGAAAAAAATGTCTAGCGTTTATCTTGGAAAATCCGAAGAGACTTTTGTAGCCTGGTCAGAGACAAGTTAACGTTTTACTCTCTATTTGGCTGGCAATTCAAGAGAATTCTCTCGCACACAGCGACTAAGTGAAAAGTCCGAAGAAAACTTTTGCACTCAAATTGCAGTCAGGGACATAATATTTTATGACAGTGTGTGTGTTTGTTTTCCGCTGTGTGTGTCTGTGTGTGTGTTGAGTCTAAGGCGATTTTCTTAATGTTTACTAGAGGCTCTACAGAGCATTGAACCAGACGCTTTTGCTGTTGTCTCCTCCTGTCCCCCCTCTTGGTCCTGTTTCGGTCTCCAGTTGGTCCTCGATTGGTTGGCAGCCAACGCCACAGGCTTTGACTGCGCTTTGTGTTTGTCTTTATGGTCCGCACTCAACGTACTGGCCAGAATGGGAGGGTGGGAGGTTGCAGAGTGGAAATGGCCATCAAAGTGGAACGTAAAGCGCTTCGCATTTTTAATTTCTTTTATTTGGCCTTTGTTTTGCGGCCTTTTGTTATGTTTACCCATTGCCGTTGCCTGCAAATTATTTGTTTTACTTTTCGCTTTCGTTGCGCTGCGTTTATGCCAAAAGAATATCAGCTGCCAACTACCAACTGGCCAGCTGGTCAGCTGCTAAAAGCCAAGTTAATGCTAAATTAGGGACACAAACAGTTGACAATGGGGAGGAAAAAGGCCCAAATTAACTAATGATGAAAAATGACCAATGTGCTGTTGTCCCCTGTCATCATGGTAATACCAAAGCAAGCAGGCTTGAGTGGGGTATATAGCAAAGAAAGATTACTGATAGTAAAGGTCAAAAGTTAAGATTATTGTCTCAAACTCAATTCGTATAAATAGAACAAGCCGTACAGTCGGCAGCCTGACCGTAATATGCCCTGTACCCCCTACAGGGACTCGCTCAAATTCACTCCCGATGGGATTCTCTTGTAATTCGTTTTGTGGGCGAAGGGGGCATGGCATCGCGATGAAATTTTCTGGACACATCAACTCCAAGATACTCATCATGTGTGCCAAATCTCAAGTCTCTAGCTACAAAACTGTTTTTGTTATACGCTTTTTCTTGATTTGTGGGCAAAGGGGGCGTGGCTTCCAAAATTGAAGATAAACTTGATCTGCCTGCAAAAATTACCAGTGCTGGGAGACCAAGTTCAAGCTTCTAGCGCTTACCATCTCTGAGATACTTGTGTTTTTACGGCGGAACGGACGGACAGACAGACCGACGGGCAGACGGACAGACGATCATAACTTTATCGACTTGGCTATTGATTGCTGATCAAGAGTATATGTACTTTAAAGGTTCGGACACGCTTCCTTCTGCCTATTACATACTCTTAACAAACTTAATATACCCCCATAGGGTATAAAAACATCAGACAATTATTATTGTATTTCGGTCTGCAAGTAGAGTTAACTTAAAAATATATTGTTCTGTAGTTCATAGACTGTTCTGTTCTCCCACTGATATTGTTGTCAAATTTGCTACTCATAAACTCTGCCTTTTGCTTCATAATTTACAGGGCATCCTTACAGTGAGCAGTTTCCGATTTGACGCTGTTATTTACAGATCTGCCTGGTCATTAAAGTCGAGTGCAAATGATGTTTTATATGCGAGCAGCAGCAAATGAAGCTTTCATCTGCGCCGACAAACTTATGAAGATAGAGACGTAGGCTTTGGCCAAAAGCAGACACCCCGTTGTGCATTTGTTAGCCATGTGGGGAAGAAAGGAAAGGCTGGGGGAGCGCGGGAGGTAAGAAACCACGGAGACCACATTACGTATAAAGCAAATATTAAGCATACGCTCTGACAGCCCAGTTCTCAGACACACAAGACGAACTTTGTGGCTGTCGAGCACTTTGCAAATGTTATGCTAATGCAATTGCACACACACGCACACAGAGATGCATTTACACACACTTACACACACACTCACACACACACTTATACGTAGATAACTTGATAGTGAATCGAGTAAATATATTATGTTGGATAACTTAATTTTCGGCTAAACCATTTCCATTGCAAATGAAAATGTTAATGTAAATAAAATTATAATTACTTTATAAAGTACGATATAAAAAATTTTCATACTTACACCTGCAACATATTCACATATTTCATTTTATTTACAAAACCCAATTAAATAATTGTAATCAATTTATTTAGATTTAATTTTTAGCACTCACCAATTCTACGTACTACAGATGAGGCGATTTAGTTGTGAATTAGAAGCATTTGGTTGATTTTTGGTTGATTATTTGGTTGATTAGTTGGTTGATTTTTGGTTGATTTTTTGGTTGATTTTTTGTGGTAGATAATGCGTTTTATTTAATTGATATGCAAATTTGTACAGGCGATTTTCCAAATTCGACGAATTTGTTGAGCAAGCATCATGAAATGATTACGTATTTGGTTAGTTGGTTTAATTATAGCTATTAGTATAGAAGGCATTTAATACTAGTGACATTACAAATGCATGCAGACAATTTTAAGCGTAGGCGTATGTAGAGGGGGGCGTGGGCGTGGGCATGGCTTTCTTTCTTTTATAGAAAAACCGCTAAGCGAAATATGAAATGCTATTTATTTGCTGATGCTGCTGTGGCTGCTGAGGAGGAAGGAGTGGGAGTGTGATAAGGGGGGGTCTTAACTATGTCAACTGTAAAGCCAGTAGGTCAGGGATAGTCCATAGTTTCATGCAAAATCCCAAGCAGCGACGCAGCAGCAGCAGCAGCAGTAGAAACAGCAGCAGTTACCTTTCTATATATGTTGTTGAAGGGAACACACACACAAATACACTATACATAAACACACACATGGCTGTGTGTGGGGCGTGAGAGGGGGGGGGGGTGGGCGGTTGTGGTTGGTAGAAGGGGTCTACGATGGTAGAGGGAATGACACACTTACTTTTCATAATACGATTTCGGTATTCATCATCACGCTGCATGGTTACGCTGCCGCCACCGTTGGAGACCATCGAGCTCACTTGTTCCATAGGCACAATATCCTGCAGGTCCAGACAGAGAAAGAAAGATTTATATATATATATATATAAATATATAGAAACTAACTTGACAGCAATAACAATAACAGAAAGTAGATACATATATATAGTATGTGCATATGTAAGGTTAATCCTGTAAAGATCGCAATAATTACCATAGCATTAAAATAAGATAATCGATAGTATTAAGTAATGTATGTATCGATATATGAATACAATATCGATACAACAAGCTTGAAGAATATTTTTTGAATATAGCATTTGAACGGAAAGGTTGTGCCTCATTGTGTAATTAAGAAAGGTCTGCAAACTTTACAAACCACAGTTAATTTTCTTTTATTATATTAACTACGTGCTATTTTATTATATTATTATTAAGTAATTGAACGGCAGATAGGCTTATTTGACGTTAAACGGCTGACAACAAACTTCCTCTTTAAAGCACTCGATACTTCATTTTGAATACTTCTTGTAAATCCTTAGCTGCTCAGCTTGCTCACTAAAGATTCCGACGACTAGAGCTGTAAAACCATCGACAATAGTATCGATGGTTTAGACTAGCATTATCGAAAACATCAAGTGACGGCAGTATCGATGTATTTACAGCTCTACCGACAACTGATCTTTTCGGCTGATATCGACTGACTGCTGCTGCTGCTTTTCTCCAACTGTTCACCTCGACTGATTCCAATAGTTCACTCCGACTGAATCCGGCAGTTCACGCCGACTAAATGTGACTGCTAATATCGATAACGCTGCTGGTATCGATATTCCTTAGATGTTAATACAGATTGTTGCTGCTTCACATATATATACGCTTGGTTTTTTCAGTTGAAAAACTTTTGCAGCTGTGCAAAAATTGCTATACGAAATGTTTCTGGGGAAACTTAATTAGCAGCGTGTACAACAGCCAAATTGCATTTATACGGAACATGGATACCTCATGCAATCGTTGCCGTTGCTTCTGGACATTTTGTAGTGTCTACCACATCTCTCTTGCCCTCCCCCTCCCCCCTTCTGTCACCCGCTGTCCATTGCTGCTTCTGCGAAAAAATGAAGTAGATAAATTGTTTTTTTTTTCTTTGCTTTTTTTGGTTGCCCCGCTGTGTGATGCCAACAGTAGCATTTTCCGTATGCGGTTTTTAAATGCTTCCCTACCCTACCCCCATTCCCCCTTACCGCCCCCCACCCCCCTTTGACTGACTGCATCAGCAGCTGCTGCGTTGCCCAGCGAGCTGTGATATTTTTCAATGTTTATTGTTTGCATTCAGCAAACTGCCATTGCTCCAAAAACCCTACCATTTCCCTTCCCTTCCTTCCCTTCCCTCGTCACCGTCCCCTTTGCCTGTAGCCCGAATAAACATTGAGTAAAATGGATTATTTTCTGTACGCTCGTCGACATTTATTAATGAAATTTGCAGTTAGCCAAGCTGCTGGGCATTGTCTGGCCGGATTTGCGTTATAATAAACGCATTTTGGTCAACCGAAAACTTGTTTGGGCAATGAAGAAATTAGCTGATAAAACATTTCCTTTTTTTTTTTAAACGCACAAAAAATGCAACAATTTGCCAAGCGATAAAGCCTACAGATAATTAAAAATTCAAATTTATTCAATGCAAACAAGTTAAAATTAAAATTAACAAAGTAAAGCCTTGCTAATTTTGCGACAGAAATTATAGAGAATTATGTTAAAGCGAAATTATAGAAGAAAAATATTCTAAGAGTTTATTGGGCAATATTTATTAGCATAGAATATTTTTATATTTATTAGTATTTATTTAGGCAGCGTAGAGTTAAAATTAAATTGTGTCTATAAGAATAATATGTACAAAAATATAAATAAATACATTCCAGAAATATAAAGCGTATTGTCACTTAAATAAGAGTTAAAACATATTTTATATTTAAATAAAATCATCAAAATGTGAACTAAATATTAAAAGTATAATTCTACATTATAATTTATAAATTTTATTATAAATCCAAGTATATATGAATTATTTATGCAGAGTAAAGTCAAAATCTGAATAAGTCTATAGGAAAAATATAGATATATATGAATAGTAATAATTGAGTAAATAAATAAATAATTATCATAAATGTATAGTATATTTAATTGACTAAATAAGAAATAAATCAAATTTTATATTTAAATAAAACCATTTATAAGTTAAATGCATTTTTAAAATATAATTCCTTATTAAAACTTTTCAATCGAATTCAAAATTTAAATTCCTCTACTCGTAAAATGTGTATAATAATATAAATAAATAAATTCCATAAATATATAGCGAATTGTCATTTAAATTAAAAATAAATCAAATTTTTTATTTAAATAAAAACAATAAGTTATGAAATGCATTTTAAAAGTATAATTCCATATTAAAACTTATCAATTTTATATTAAATCCAAATATATATGATTTATTTAAGCAGAATAAAGACGAAATCAAAATTCATCAATTGCAAAAAATACAGATACAAATATAAATAAATTAGTGAGTAAATAAATAAATTCCATTAATATAAAGCGTATGTCAAGTCATAATCACATTAAAATTTTAAAATAAAACAATCAAAATGCGAAATGTATAAATGTATAATATCGCATTAGAGCTTTTGGAAATTTGATATTAAATCCACACATAAATAAAGAGACCGCAGTGAATGAAAATAGACAAACAAATAGTAGCATGAATAAGAAGAATGCTGAGAGTAAATCGCCAAATACGGATATGCTGGGCCATAAATCAATTCACAACAACAACAACAACAAGAATAACAGATCAGAAATGTCATGATTTATTTGTAGCAACGTTCAGCCAACGAGCAGCCTTCATCTTCCAACTGAACGCCCAAAACTGACAATAACTTTGAATTTAATCTGTCGCAGAGCAGACGTGCCCGGTCAGACATAGATACACACACACACACACACACGCACACACACACATAGTCATTTATATAATGCAGCAAAACGACGACAAAAAAAAAAGGAAATGAAGAACATTGTGAGCGTTTGAAGTGCCAAAATGTACATCACGTATACGCCATGTAATATGCGCAATTCAATTTTGATCTAAACACGCATTATGCAGCATATTACGCATACGCCAAGTAATCACACGCACACACACACACACATGCATAAAATAACAGCAATTTAAATGCATAGAGTGAGAAAAGGGGGGGAGGGGGAACCTTAAGCTACGCCCCTGCGTCATATTAACGACTTTTGCATATTGAAAATGTTTTGCCATCAAAATGTGACAAACTTTCAACGACTTTCTCGACAACGACATTTGCCAGCCAGTGTAGAGTAGAGTTTGCAGGCACTGTTTGTTGAGATGGCAGACTGCCAAGTGGCAGGGAACTATCTTACATGGCTATGTGAACAGCTCGTATCTGATGACGACAGCAGCTAGCAGGTAGCCCCAAAAACTAGGCTACAATTAAAATGTACCACAAATTGCTTTTTTGTGTTTGTGTTGCAAATAAACACACGGCTCACAGCTCAACTGCCTGGGTGCAGGTAAAGCAGGTAACGTTTCCCCATTAAATTGTTGCTCGATAATCGGATTAAACTGGAATCTCCATCCCCCCTCTCTCTCTCTCTCTCTCTCTCTCTCTCTTTATCTTCCGGCTGATGATATCCTGCTGAATGAGATACCTCAACAGTTTTGATGGCACTTTGCGTGCAGTTTTGGCTCTTAGATTTCAATTTGGCAAGTGGAAATCAGTGAATGTGCCGGCCAAGAGACACTTTTAGCGCTTTCACAGTCCACTCAAAGCCAGTTTTGCTTAGCTTTATGAATGCAATTTTAGTTACGTTTTGTTTTTGTGTTAAAGTAAATATTTAAACGACATTTAAAATAAAAGTAAAGAAAACTTTAATTAAATTTGACAGCTGCAAATAAAATTGTAATTAAAAGCATATTAAAATGTTTTATTATCTAACTTAAATTTTATGTTATTGTCATATTTTAGTGACCTTTTTTTAGTTTTGTAAATAAAGAGTATTAGCTGACTAGCTGTTAGTATATAAAACTCGAGTCAGCTTATGTTGTGTATTAAATAAATTTACTTAAATTTATGTAGACAGTTTTATGTAGGTAATTAAAGTCAACAAGGGCAGTTAACGCAATAAATTAGTATCACGATAATAAAATATATGTGTAACAAAAGGAATAATACTTTAACTTGTAGTTTGTACTATACAATAAGCAAGCCGGAGAGTCGGGTGTAGTCGACAGTAGTGTGCCCTGATCCAGTCTTCTTTGTTACTTCTGGCACGCCAAAGATATTATACTCTAGCAGAACTCTGATGCACTTTTCAACCTATCTTTTTTATGACAGCTATATGATATAGTGATGCGATTTAAACCAAATTTGATCAGGCTGTATAACATATGACCAGATGCATAATCTGTTAGTTTGGTTGAAGTGTGTTTGAAAATATAAAAGTTTGTTATACAAAAGTGTGATTTTCGACTAATTGTTCTTATGGCAGCTATAAGATATAGTAAACCGATCCGACATATGTACTGCCTGCAGCAAAAAGACTGATCTGTATCAAGTTTCATACAGATAACTCTAAAACTGAGAGACTAGTATGCTTAGAAACAGACTGACGGACACACAGACAGACTGATGGACGGAAAGACTGACAGACAGACAGAAGGACAGAGAAACGGACAGAAAAGCAGATAGATGGACAGACAGACGGAAAGACAGACGGAAAGACGGACGGACAGACAGACAGACAGAAGGACAGAGAGACGGATAGACAGACAGATGGACAGAAATACGTACAGACAGACGGAAAGACGGACGGACAGACAGAGGGATGGAGAGACATACAGACAGATGTTAAGGCAGACGGAAAGACAGACCGACAGATAGACAGACAGACAGAAGGACTGCCAGAGAGACAGACAGACAGACGGGCAGACAAATAGACAGACAGAAAGTCAGAAAGACAGATGGGCAGGCAGACGCCCAGACGGATGCACAGGCAGACGGCCAGACAGACAGACGGACAGAGAAACGTATAGAGAGACAGACGGACAGACAGATGGAAAGACAGACAGACAGACAGGCGGACAGACAGACAGGCGGACAGATAGACATATGGACAGACGGACAGACAAATAGACAGACTGACTGACAGACGGACATGTCAATATCGACTCGGCTGCTGATGCTGATCAAGAATAGAATATATACTTTATAGGGTCGGAAATGTCTGCTTTTGGGACATAATTATAATACCCTCTGCAAGATTATAACAAGGGTAAAAAAGTATGTATAATACTTACAATTAAAATAAAATTAACAGTGAAAATGTAATGTTCACTTTTTGAATTTCTTGGAATTTAAAATGGAATATTAAATTTGTTGTTCTACTTTTTGGGCTCACTTTAAAGTTGAAAACTTTGGCTATATCAATTGTTGTTGTGGTTGTTAATGTTGTTGTTGATTTTGGCTGTGGCTGTGGCTGCTACTTTGTCATGTAAATTAACGGTTAAATTGTAGCGACAACGCGACCGCAACAAGAACCGAGGTATGAGAATCGAGGACCGAGGACCGTGGACAGCTGCCAGCACCCAGGAAGGCAGAGAAAGCAAAGGACTGGCAGCTCGCTTACACACAGCTGTAAATCAAACAAAGGCTCACACGATGAGCACACACACACACAGGATATACACACCCGCACACACACACACACACACAAACATCCGCACACATATAGACTTATTCACACGCTTAACCATAAGTAAGCCGTTGTGGGTGGCTTAGTGCAAGCGAAAGTTTATACCATGTTGTATTGAATAATTAACTTTTATTGATCGCGATTGTGTTCACACACTCACACACACACACACACACACAGAGACACACACACATGCTTAGCTGCTTTAACATGTTTATTAGTTTTGAGGCTTTGTTTGGGGCTCAGTTAGTGTGGCATAAAAGGCTTTTGGACTGCCCTTGTTAAAAATAATACTACACATAATTATGTGTCTTTGTATTGTCCTAAAGTGTGCTCAGAGTATATCAGAGTATGTGTGTGTGTGTGTATTAACACTAATAAAGTTAATGCGAACGCTAAACTGCTGGCCATGACTTGTAGTTGGCTGGCCCTTCTGACCCAAAACGAAGTGCGCTAATTGCCTTTTAAGTTGTTTGCTCAACTCTCAGCGGCTTTCCTTTGGCTTTCTTGCTCCATCATATGGTTTACTTTGAGATACATATATAGTAAATGGTTAGTATTAGTATAGTGGCAAAAACAGAAAGATACTTGACGGCAAAGTGCAAGACAAACCATAAAAGAGAGTGCCTGACAGCAGTTAAAGTCTTAATTTATATAGCTGGACATGCAACTAATCAGTACTGCTGAATGAGTTCTGACCAGAGTGCCAGTTTGACAGCCAAGTTCATCGGCTAAGACAGTCAGAGATAGAGGAAGGCGAAAAAGATACACAAATGCAGGCAGAATTATAGTTAGTTGACAAAGAAATAGAAAAGTGACAGAGACAGAAAAGATTCTTCTCTTGAGTATAAAAAACACGATGATAGCATATTGCAAATAGAAGAACAGTTTATATAGCATATATGTAAATTATATGTCAGTCAGATGC
This sequence comes from Drosophila histrio, assembly GCA_958299025.2. Classification (NCBI taxonomy): domain Eukaryota; kingdom Metazoa; phylum Arthropoda; class Insecta; order Diptera; family Drosophilidae; genus Drosophila; species Drosophila histrio. The sequence goes on along the minus strand of OY729166.1, from coordinate 3,725,459 downwards.
AGTATGCAGACTCTCATACTATATGCAAATTTCTTTGTTTTCCTACAGTTGACAAACCTTGACACTCACACAATGAAATAACAGAGTCAAAGACAAGACAGAAGTACACTAACATGTAAATGAATAGAGACAAGAATATTAAAATTTGTTATTTAAATATAACGTAAACTTGTTGATGTATCTTTCTTATCCCACTAATGCTGTCCACTTCAGAACTGATTGAGACAACAATTAAATTAAGCATTTAAATATTCATGACCCTATTTAAGTGCATAGTAGTATATACTACTACTTTAATTTATTCTATTATTTTAGCTAGTTCAACTAACCATAATTGTAAGTAAAATTATGAATTTATAAACAGGAATTAATAACGAAGCTAGTATCGATTCCGGTTTTGGTTTCAATACGTACCGAAATAATTATTTTGGTTATTGGTTCAATTTTGGCTTTGTTCTTTAGGAACGTACCGGAATAATAACATTTTCGGACCCTTTACTGTAGGGTCTATTAAGGATCTATTGAGTTTGTCAAAGGAAAATGGGCATAACAGGTCGAAGGAAGTCTGGCAGACCCTCCCAAGTATATATATTCTTGATTAGCATCAACAGTGGAGTCGATAAAGCTATGTCCGACTGTCTGTCCGTCTATCCGTCCATCTATCCACCTGTTCGTCTGTCCGTCTGACTGTCCGTCTGTCTGTCCGTCTTTCTTTCTGTTCGTCTGTCTGCTCGTCTGTCTCTTTGTCCGTCTGTCTATCCGTCCGCCTGTCCGTTTGTCCATTTGTCTGTCTGTCCGTCGGTCGGTATGTCTGTCCGTCCGTCTGTTAGTTCGTTCGTCTGTCCGTCCGTTTGTCTGTCCGTCTGACTGTCCGTCTGTCTGTCCGTCTTTCTTTCTGTTCGTCTGTCTGCTCGTCTGTCTGTCTGTCCGTCTATCTGTCTGTCCGCCTGTCTGTCCGTTTGTCCATCTGTCTGTCTGTCTATCCGTCTGTATGTCTGTATGAGTAATATCGAGTTTTGAACAACTTCTGAGTTTATTAACCGATCGCAATGAAATTGTCAAGATACCTTGGGACCCTGATAGTCGTTCTGTGTGCCAAATTCAGTGGGCGTGTCAAAATTTTAATATATACTTGATCTGCTTAGCCCATAAACGAACCACCATACCAAATTTGGTGACTCTAGCTCTTATAGTCTCTAAGATCTAGGCTCTCATACAGACAGACGGACATGACTATATCGACGCGATTGTTGTTGCTGATCAAGACTATATATATACTTTATGGGGTCTGCCAGACTTCCATTCGACCTAATATATTCTAAACTTATAACAACACAGAAAACAACAACAACAAAAACTTATGGAAAAACTCTTTAAACGTTTCGATTTGCGGTACTTGAAAGAGAATTTGTTGCGGTACTAGAATTTTACAGTTTAATATCGATTTACATTTAAATTTCCTGTTTATAAATAAACTAAATATAAGTAGATTAATTGTATTATTGATAATAAGCAATGTAAATGTAAAGAAAACAGTATTAAATCAAGTTTTTAGCTGAAAATTAAGTATACGCGGAGTAAAGTATATAAACATCTACAGATACAAACGCAAACAATTTGTTTTCTATTTAAAAACTTAAAAATGTATGCAAATAAATAAGAAAATAAGAAAACTTGCCATGCATAGCAAAATAAGCAAAAGTTTTTAAGCTGCATTTAATTTACAAAATTTGACATCAATTCTTTGTTCAGGATTTGAAACTTTTCCCTCGGCCTCGACTCATTAACTGATGCCACAGCAGAAAGGGGAAGCTGCTTCCTTAAGTGGCACATTAAGAGCTACTGCAATATGCAGTTGAATGTTTAATGGGACAACTAAATATTTGGCTAAAACTGGCATTAAGTATACGAATACAACGAGCAGCTGCTGTAGTTGCTGCAGGTAAATCACAGCTGAAACAAAAGCCAAAATACAAATGTTGTAAGCTGTTTGAGCGTGCAGTGGCTGTAACTGTGTGGCAGGCACGACTGTGTGGCACAAGTGGCAGCTGGCAGCTGGCAGCGGCAAAACAGCAAACTGATTAAATATCCGGCCTACATTCGCCTGGAGAAGTCTGGCGCATAATGCAAATTCTTGTAGGGAAATGTAATTTGAACAGCAAAATAAACAGAGCTGCAGATTGTTAGGAAGGATTGTTAAAGGGAGAGGAGGAGGAGCAGAGGGAGGAGGCTGCAGGATGTGGAGGAGAGTTGCCCGCCGCATTCGTTTGCCACTTTTTATTTGTCTTAACTGCGTGTGTGTTGCATGAACAATGCCATGTCACAACATGTGGCAAACTTACCTCGTACCGTGTGTCGATTTCAGGTAATTTCTCTAGAAACTCTTCAACCATCTTGTGTTGCAGCAATTACGCCGGCTTGTGCATTAATTAAATTAATTAAACACACTAATTAAAGCTAAAAAACACCTGTTGTTCTTCTGGCACTTTTATATTTTATAACTAACTTTTTATTATGTATATTTGTGTAAATTCCATAAATTTGCACGCTAAATTGTCATTGTTTTTGATTCTACACTCTTTGTTCACTTGTTTTTTTAAGGCGCTCGTCTTAGACACACACACACACACACACAGATAGAGACACAGAGACACGTTGTTTAATACTTTGTTCGTGTTGTGTGTGCGAGAAATGATGTTGGCCAACAAACGCTGCCCGTTCACCGTTCAGCACTAACAACAAACTGCAGAAAAACAAAACATTTATAGGCGCACGGACGTCGAAACGAGGCATACACACACACACACACAAACACACATGTATATCTCTGTCTGTGTGATGTGGCTGTGAATACGAGCAGCAGCCAACAGAATCTGCCCCAGCTTGTTGCCGAAGCCAAATGGCGAATACTATATTCTGTGTGCTAAAAAATATATATATATGTATATATAAAAACAAGTAGCCGCCGCCGCCAACGTCAGAGAAGTTCGACAGCTGCCGAGCAGCAGCATCCCCAGCAGCAGTCATACAAGCAAAAAAAAACCATAATAACTGGTGGCATGCGCGCTTTCGCAGGGGCAACACAACTCTGTCTCTGTCGCTGGCTGAGACTCAACAACGACTCCTGTGCTTCCGTGTATGTATAATACTTATAAACGCACTCCACAACTTGACACACATTTTTAAAGTTAACGAAGCGAGCTTGCGTGCCACAGCATCCAGCTTTTTAGCAATGCACACACTCGCTTGTGGAACGCAACTCAGTTGAAGTTCTGTGTGTGTGTGTCCCAGCATCCCATTCACTTGTTAACGAAGCTAACGAAGGCAGCGATGCCGCCACTCGAGCTTGTTGTTAGTCAAGCTACTTGAGTTGCCGCTGCTGTTTGTGCAACAATAGACAGAATAGACAGTTAGATAGACAGACTAGAACTTACCACAACCATTATTAATTAATTTGCTGTTTGACGTTTTGCTGCTAGTCAATTCACCGTTCGATGTCTGTACACTTTGACCGTCGACTGGTCACTAAAATGTACGTTAACAATTCTAAATATGTGTTGAATGCAACAATTTGTGTGGCAGACACACAGGCACACACACACGCCATCAGTCAAAAGGCCAACTAGCCCGCAACCTTTGGGGGCGTGTCAATGTCAAAAGGGAAACGACAGCGAAAACAAATCTTGACGCGCATGCAAAATATAAAGTAATCACATATTTGCCTTTTGATTAACTGTCGCCTTATATTTGCAACGTCCAACGTATGAAAATTAAGTAATATATTCACATGTCCTTGAGCGCAGCTGGCGAAATGAACACGCTTAATTATTCATAATCAAGACTAGAGTACAGTCAGCACAAATCGATATGGCAAATAATCAAAATTCAAAAATTTAAAAAACAACCGCGCAGCGTGCAGTTCAGTTTGTCAGCCATGAAAAGCTGCCAGCTATGTAACTCCTACTGCTTAATAGACTGCTGCCTTCGTTGTGTTAACTGCTTTGCGCACTGCTTGCCCAAGCAGTACAAACTTTAACAGCATGTTAAATTCAAAACATTGCGCCCACATTATTACATTGTACAATTTGTAAGTTTTTATTATTTTATATATATATATAGATGGATTTTTGTTGTTGTTGTTTTTTTCTTCTTCATATATGTATGTATATAATTTCTGACAAACTTGAACATTCAATTAATTTGTATTACACATTTATAAATTTCATTTGTTACAAATTTCTTTCGTTCATTTCGTTACACATCCTGGTTTTGTTTGTTAGCTTTGTTTCCTTTTTTGTTTTGATATTTCTGTTAACGTTCCTGGCATAAATGTTCCCACTTTTAATTCTGTCTTTCTTTGCTTTGTATTTTAATGTATACAATGTCAATTTGTCTAATTTTTGTTTCTTTTAGGCGTTTTTACAAATTAAAACATAAATAGACAATTTGCTATAGACAAAAATACAAAATACATTATATTTGATCATTTTTTTTATATATCTTTATGCAAAACATTTGATTTACTAAGTTCCCCTCAACAGATCTCAATTACTCAATTTATTTATTATTATACAAGATGTTTTTTTTTTGCTAGTTTTACAAATAAACGGATTGAATTTCAAATGAGCTAAAAGACGTTTACATATATTAAAGGTTTCCTATTTATGTTGTTGCTGTTGTTTTTCTTCTTCTTTTTGTTGTTGTCTTAGTAGTTAAGAGTTTTGTGCTTAAATCTTTACGAATGTGTGTATCACCCAGAGAGGCTTGAATGTATGTCTATCGTTTATCGTTATCGTTAATCGTTATACTATTTATCGTTATGCTTTAGTTATGTTATCATTTATGATACGAATGATTGTAGGCAGGTGGTTGGTGGTTCACTTGACTTGCAATGTTTTTTGTGTTTCCGTTTTTTTTTGTTATTGCTTTAACTGACAAAATGCTAACTAATAGTTTACTATATAACTAGTCTACAATTTAACAATTAAATTAATAGCGAAACAGCCACAAAAATATAAAATAATAATAAACTTAACTAAACGACGACTCTCCCCTCAAAGCATCAACTTTAACCCTTAAGCTAGCTAAGGCCCGTATCCGTGCCGACTTCCGTGTCCAGCTGTACGCTACGCTGCGTCAACGTGTAGTTCTGTGCCACATGCAGCTGCCACAGTGCGCTTATCTGCTCCGGTGCAATGCTATGCCATGTGAAGAGAAACTCCTGTTGATCGACATCGCTTTCTCCGCTCAACAGCCGTTCGCAGTCGAGTTTGTAGAGCACATACGGCTGTAGATTTGTGATCGTTGTGTTTGTCTGCTGTGCCAGCACTCCGGTTATGTGTACATCGTCCACCCAGAAGTAGCCAGCCCGCTGTGCCGCCTGATACAGTCGCTTCACCACATCCGCCGAGTAGACAATCGCAAATCCAGGACAATACGGCGGGTAATAGTGTGCGGAATATTCGCTAAAGCTGACACGCCACTTGGACTGGAAGTGTAGGAAATAGAATAGAGTTAGAGTTTAGATATTCACACATATATATGGAACTTAGTCAAGTAATTGCATTGATTAAATAATCTATCTGACATTCTTCCCATTACTCTTTTCCTTTATAGCTTAATTTTTATACTCGTTACTCGTTGCTGGACTAACAGTATCTTGTTTGCTTTGACAAAATCTTCTAAATCTTCTTCTGTCATATTTGTTTAGTTTTCTTAACAGTTAAATATCTGACTAATTTAGTATATCTGACATTCGCCCCATTTATTCATTACTCATTTCCTTTCTAGCTAAATTTTTATACTCGTTACTCGTTGCTGGACTAACAGTATCTTGTTTGCTTTGACAGAATCTTCTATTGACATAATTGTTTAGTTTTCTTAACAGTTAAAATAGTTGACTAATTTATTTAGATTAGTATATCTGACATATTTTATATACTCGTTAATTTTTACACTCGCTACTCGTTACTAATCCCTGCAATTACTTGACTAACAGTATCTCTTGTTAGTTTTCTTAACAGTTAAATATAAGACTAATTTATTTAGATTAGTATATCTGACATATTTTATATACTCGTTAATTTTTACACTCGCTACTCGTTACTAATCCCTGCAATTACTTGACTAACAGTATCTCTTGTTTGTACTCACGCGATAAGAGCGCTTCACACGCGACGCCAGAACGGGACGACAGAAGAGCAGCTCGTGGCGTTGTTGCAGCAACGAGTGCAGCGAAGGCGTCGCGGCGGCGCCGACGGTGGCTGTCGACGTGGACAGCACGGTTAGATTCGAGTTTGGCGGGGCATAACTGAGCAGCTTAATCAACTGCGGCGTATTCACATAGACATCATCGTCCACCTTGATCAACAGCTGGGCATTGGGGCAATTGTTGTTGAACCACTTGAGGGCCATCACATGCTTGTAGGTCATGTTGCGATACGCGTCCTGGAAGTTCCCCTGCACCATGTCACCGTGTCGCATGTTCTCCTGCGACAGCGAATGCTGCAGTTGCTGCTCCGTCTGTGGCACTGCGCCCAGCAGAAAGACAAGACGCAACGGTGAGCGATTGGAGCTGGTCATGCGTGGATTTCCCCATGTCTGACGGATCAGTGCACGTTTCTCGGCATTGCGAGGCGCCGTATGCACCAGTATGAGTGCCTGGATGTGTGCCTCACACGGTGGCTGCCCCATCAGATAGGCAAAGTTATGCAGATCAATCAATTGATTTGCGTCCTCTCGAACTAGCTGCGATGACGACGACGATGTTAATAACGATGGTCGACCACTGGCCACTGTGGGCTTTGGTGCGGGCGTTGCCGCTGCTTTGTCTAGACTAACTAGGCTAGGGCTATAATAATAATAACTACTAAGGTTGCTACTAAGTTGCTGAGTGCGACTAGGGTCGTGTATTTGGTTTGGTTTACTGCTGCCATTGGCACTCGGTTGAGGTTGTTGTTGAAGTTGCGTTGAGACGAGAAAAGCTGATGATGCCGCTGCCGCGGCGGATACTCCTCCATCATCTGTTGCCTCTAATTGTTGAACGCTCACCAGCCAGATGACAAAGCATAGATTCACACAGATGATGAGGCAGCACAGTGAGCGTTTATCCATCGTGCTGATGCTGTTGTTGTTGTTGTTATTGTTGTTTCTAGTACGATTAACTGCTCCCATTTGAAGGCTGTGGCAGCTCCTCCACTTCGTCTTTAACTGCTTTCTGTGGGCACCTCAAACGGAAGCGTTTTCTGCGTGCTTTTGCCATTTAATTAGCAAATCGACGTGGCTAAGATAAAGAAGATACGAAAAGTAAACTTAATTAGTTAATTTATTTCATTAAAACCGGATTATATAAAGATTCTAGCCAAGCTAGAGAATTGTATTAAATGAAAACACACACAACCACACACACACAAATTATCGGCAGTCTTATCAATTGTCGATTCATCAGGTGCGAAATTAGAATCAACATTAATTTAATTGAGCACGCCACGAACAAAGCTAAACGGACAACTCAATTTTGTGAATTGCCGCAGTGAAAGGACACTTGCCACAAGTTGCAACCCCCCCCCCCCCCCCCCGCCCCCGCAATGAATGCGGTCAACAGTGCTGCGCAATTTAGCCTGAATGCCAGCTAAATTTGAATAACTAAAACTATAAATTGTAGTCATATTTTCGTTGGGGCAATGAAACTTTCAAACTGACGCCCTTTGACACTGAGTTCAATTAGGGGTAAGGGGAAATGGGAAAGCAAGAAAGGTCAGAGCGTGACGTAATTACAATCGATGCCTTTTTGAAAGTCAAATTGAATACACACACACCTCGCATAATTAATTCACTTGGCAGAAAACACCTGATGGATTCCGTCGAATGTCTTGCGGTCAACTGAACCCCTTAAATGAATCAAACTAAACCTCAATCCACAATCCATATTGGTATGTAGCGTATGTCAGTTAGGTGTGTGTGTGTGTGTGTCCATTATCGGAGTGCCCTTATCACCACAATTGACGCAACTTTAGATACAACAAAAAAAAAAAGAACAAATACAACACAAAGTTTCGTCAGTTATATTTTATCTATTTGGGTCTGCTATTGAACTGAAATGCGGGATTTGATAAGATTGCTTCCAAATGGTATTCACAACCAGTCAATTGAGTGTTAAGGCTGCTGTTAATAATTCATTATTTGATAGTAGTTATATGCATGATAAATCTACTTTATAATTCCCTGGAAAACAAAAACAATACAATCTTGATAACTCTCATACAAACTACCCACTCAAAACTTGGTATACTTCTCTATTGATTTGATAGCTAAACATTTTTAACAAACAGTCGCCAAATATATAAATTAGTCACTATAGACGGCAGTTCACGCTAGTGACGAAAGCAGTCACTTCTATTAAACATTTCTATATTTTTTCATATTTTAATTGTTATTTGTTTGTTAATTTAAGCGACAAAACATTGCAGAAGACAAACTTAACTATTGTTTATTGGGTTTTTATTATTTCATTATTTAAGCATTTCAGCAAATAATTTAAATTGGGTTTTTTTTTGGGGCGTTGTCGCTTTAGATTTGCCTACAGGGTAGTTGCTAGGCCAGTCACTTTGTTGTTGTTTAATAAATGATTTCAATTATGAGTATCAAAAATGGGCGTTTGTCTGGAATCTTTCGACAGTCTTTCATTCAATTGATTTGTTTTTTTTTGTCTTTCTGTCAGCCTTTGGTTTCATACAGCATTGTTCTGGCTGCTTCTTCCCCTTTTTTTATACTTTTTAGCTGCAGGTTCATTCAACCATATTTTGCTGTGCATATATCATACAAGAGTTCCCTTATAATACTAAAAATATGTAGACATTGTGTGTCGTGCTTGCCACAAAAGGCAGCTGTGTTGTTTCCTCAATTCCATTCGGTCACGTAGTGGCTGCCACATACGATAAGTGTAATTGAAATTTGCGGCATTTGCAACCGCTGCACATAGTATTCCAATATATATTATTCCCTTTATATTTATGTATATATACAGCACAAGGTGTCGACTGCTGGACTTCTTTGTGGGCTAGTGCTCTGATAAGATAACGACAGTCAATCAAAAACATGAATTGTGATAAGATTATGCATTGATAAACAACAACAACAACAACAACAATAGCGTAATCGAACAAAGATCTACATTTGCAAATTGCAATTTACCATGTCATAATCATTACTCTTTGCATTATCGTTACATGCAAAGTTCACGGCAAAGGTCGTTAAAGAAGCGAAATATTGAGCAACACAAATGGAGTGGCAATAAAATTTTAATATTCATGTAAATGTTGGGAATACCACCACCGACCGTCATGTACAAGGGTTGTTGTTGTTGTTGTTGTTGCTGCCCTGGTGCGACGAGCCATGGCATAGAGCGTCTAGACACGCAATTGCCCTCCTAGCCTGTCCTGTCCTGGCCAGGACTCAACACTGGGCATAACTTTGGCCCAGGTCGGAGTCAAGATGACGTCAGCGAGTCTGCGGCTGCGTCGCAATTTCTCAATGCCCTCAAGATAAGGAAAAACTAATTACAAGTCAGAGAAGCCGACCAGCAGAGAGTGGGGCACAATTGCGGTGCCAAGAAAGATTGCAGGGATAGGACACACCAGCTGGTGTATAGACCAAGAGGGCTGTCCAAATGAAGGCTGTTCAACTCCTTCGATGGAGCAAGGTCTAACCTTGTTTCAATTTTATCACTGTGGACGGCAGTCCACGCTAGTGACGAAAGCAGACCCTAAAAACTCACACGTAGTGAAGTTTGCTGGTATAAACTAACTTACTAACTATTAAATGTTCCCAATTGCTTTACTATTTTTATTGATTTCTTAAGTCTTTATTTCATTAACAGATTCTTAACTTTTTTAAGAAATCAAGCTAAAAACAAGCTGAACAATTGGCAACCCGATCGTAATATACCCTGTGGCTCTACAGGGTCCCGCTCAAATTCACTCCCGATGTAAATTGAATAGACCCCAAGATGCTCATCATGTGTGCCAAATCTCAAGTCTCTAGCTACTAAACTGCTTTTGTCATAAGCTTTTTCTTGATTTGTGGGCGAAGGGGGCGTGGCATTCAAAAAAGAGATAAACTTAATCTGCCTGCAAATATTACGAGTGCTGGGAGATCAAGCTTAAGCGTCTAGCTCTTACCATCTCTGAGATTCTTTCGTTTATACGGTGGGACGGACAGACTGACAGACAGATGGACAGACAGACAGACGATCATGGCTATATCGCACTATGGTCCCAGCGACCACTTTTGTTGGCCAAAATTAATAACTCGCTAACGAAACAAGATTTTTTGATTAATTTTTTTGTATTGGATAGATATAATCAATAGGAAGTAGATTTATAAAAAAAAAATGGGTGTGGCACTGCCTTTTTTATTACTAATGCTTATTTAAATTATTAGTAATAGTGAAAAACAAAACAAGTATTGAACATTTTGCAGTGGGTATTATAATTTTGTCCCAAAATGTGTAATGCATGAAAGTAAATATGTCCGACCCTATAAAGAATATATATTCTTGGTCAGCATTAACTGCCGACTCGATAAAGCCATGTCCGTCTGTCTATCTGTTTCTATGCAAACTAGTCTCTCAGTTTTAGAGCTATCTGGATGAAACTTGGTACAGATCAGTCTTTTTGCTGCAGGCAGTACATATGTCGGAACCGGCCGGATCGGATCACTATATCATATAGTTGCCATATGAACTATCGGTCAAAAATCATAATTTAGTATGACAAACTTTTTTATTTTCCAACATACTTCAACCAAACTCACAGAGTATGCACTTGGGCATGTCATATACATCCTGACCAACTTTGGTATAGATCGGATCACTGTATCATATAGCTGCCATAGGAAAGATAGGTTGAAAAGTGGTTCAGGGCTCTACAAGGAAATGCAATTTACAAGAAATGTGGTCAAAAGTGGAATTTCTCACTATATAGATGTGAACAAGAATTTACTAATCTACGACACGCAATACGTTTTAGGGTGGGACTAGGTGGGACTCACTTTGTATACCTTTTCAAAAATTAGTTTTCACCACAAATCGACTAATGTTGAACGACTCACTTTAACACACAATTACTATGACATCACTGCTACTAGATACAGTTCACATTAAAAAACACGTAGTACATACCCCACTGATTACAATTCAACACAAAAATTTGATCAAATAATTTTTTTTTTCAATTTATGATCAATTTCAAATTGCAATTAAATTGACGCGTTTTCACTGCATGTACTTTTTAATAACAACAGCCATGTTGAACAGCTGATTTCGCGAAGGTGGCGCCATCTATGGGAATTTTTGGTACGCAACTAATATGGTCACTCTTTTTCTGATGTAGATCCATCAAAAGAACGTTAAATTTTTAACTTTTAAAAATTGGGTTTTGGCCAACGAAAGTGGTCGCTGGGACCATAGTGTATCGACTCGGCTATTGATGCTGATCAGGAATATATATACTTTATGTGGTCGGCCACGCTTTCTTACGCTTGTTACATACTTTTTACAAACTTAATATACCCACACAGGGTATAAAAAATAGTTCTAGAAAAAGTATTAACAAGTTGTCATATTTTATTTGATTACTCAAGTCTTTAAAATAATGTAATAAACAGATTTGTTAACTATTTATTTATGCAATTAATTTCTTTAAACAAAACTGATGCAATTCAGGGAATAAATCATTTTAAAGACCCATAACCAGACTGTCATTTCTTAATACAATAAACTGTTTATTTTTAAAGTGTAACTCAAGTTTCTCTCCCTCTACTCACTGGCATAAATGACTCACGTTCTCAGCACACTTTCAACTTCATTGCAGTTTATTGCCTTTTAAAAAAACGCTCGCAAATTTCTTAAATGCATTTATCAACAGTGCATAACTTTACGTGCCACTCTCGTTGCCACAAAATGAAGCACATGGACGACACAAGGCGTGCAGTCAGACGGCTTATAGTAGTACTAGTTGTGTTGGGTTCAAAGGCTCTGAGGTTTAAGCCTGAACTATGAAATGCCAGGCAATGCCACCCAACCAAGTTTATTCATACCCTGTAAGCAGAGTATAATCAAATTGGGGTTTATTGAAGTCAGTAATAAAAGAAAGCAGACTCAGCATGATGTAATTATAATAAAATGTGATGTCGTCGTGAACTGTCGTGTCAAAGGCCAAACAAAACTAACATTGGTTTGTTTCTTAATTTGTTTGGCCTTTCGCTTTAAAGTGTAAAATAAAATAAATTAAGTTGTTTAACATATTAAACATATATCTTATTTATATAATATTATATAGGAATTGCTTAACTTTATTTGTTCGTTTGTCATTTTGTTTAAATTCTTTGGTAGATAGTTTTTTTTTATTTTAAAAACTAGCGCTTTATCTCGTCTGATAAATTAATGATTCACTTTTTTAATCCTTAGCTCTGCAACGTTAACAAATACAATTCTGATATCTGAGAGCCTGCACTATAAAATTTATTTATGATATGAAGTCTTTGCATTCCTGACTTGGTTTATCTTTATTATTTGTTTATATTTGACTTTGTTTATTTGCACATACTTAATATTTACAGCGTATGCTCCCTTATACTTAGCTTTAACAGCTTTAGTTTAAAATTGAAACTTTAGCAAATAGGGTATTGTCTATTCGAGCAGTCTCTTCCTTGTTATTTTTCTCTTGCAATTTGCATTCCTTGCATTTTGCACTCGATAAAAATGGCAACGGCGCAGAAGTTTCTTCTATTTTTTTTTCAAGTCGAAGGTTAGATTATATCGTTTTGGTTTCTTTTTTTTCGAGGAGCAACAAACAAAAATTGTTGTTGCTCGTTGTCGTCTATGGTTTATCGAGCTTTCATTTGCAGCAGACAGAGCTGCAACACATACTTCCCCCCGCCCCCCCTTTTAGCCAACAACATTTACTCTGCAGGTTGGCAAACTATTTTTTTTTTGGCAATTGGCCAAAAACGCTTTGTGCACTTTTTGCACTTGGAAACAATGTGAGCTGCATTTTCATGAGAAACCAAAACATTTTGATATGTTGTGCAAGTATATGTGTCTGTGTGTGTGTGTGTGTGTGTGTGTAATTGTAATTGTTATAAATTCAGACTGGAAATGTGTTTAGCACTTCATTGGCGTTCACAACGCGCAACTAACAACAAACACAAACAAACAAACACACAGATGTGTGAAATATGTAAGTATGTACACATAGTATATGAGTAGAGTATGTATACTCTATAGAGTATATATGTAGAGGTAGAGTATGTATTTGGCACTTGGAGAACTCTCGCAATTAGCGTAAGCGAAAACAACTTCAATGTCTACAGCTGCAGTTGTAAGTACTAGTAGCAAATACAGTTTGGAGTTATTTTGAAAACGAAAATGACGAAAATAGTAATAAAGAAATAGAGTTAGAGTTAATAAAGAAATAGAAATAGTTATTAAATATTCAGTAAACAGGGAAAACAATAGTTTATATAATATGTAATAAAATATAGAGAATACGAAGAAAATATGCTACTAAAAATACATACCAAAATACAGTACATTTATTTTAACTGTTTAATTAAATAGCAAATAATCTATATAAAAAAATATTAAATATTCAGTAAACGGAGAAAACAAAAATATATATAATAAATAATCACTTTGGACGGCAGTCCACGCTAGTGACGAAAGCAGATTAAATATACAGAATAAGAAGAAAACCATGCCAATTAAATATATACCAAAATACAGCTCAATTTAGTTAAACTGAAGTGTTTAACTAGCAGATACCCTACATATATTAAAGAATTACAAAATATTCAGTAAACGGAGAAAACAATTATAAATATATTTAATAAATAATATACATAATTTCTATGCTTAATTTGAAATATACAGAATAGGAAGAAAACATGTTTATTAAAATATATACACAGGATACTATATTTAATCTGATATACAGTCGAACTTCCTTAGCTCTAATCACCATTTTCTAAAGGAAAACTTTGACTTATAAAGACTTCGACTAATGAAATTCTTCTTAATTAATAATAATTAATTTTCTTTTATTAGTTTGTAGTTTAGTTTGCAAAAAAATAAATGTGCTGTAAATATTAAGTGTGTGCAAATAAACAAAGTCAAAGATAAACAAATAATAAAGATAAACAAAGTCAGGAATGCAAAGATTTCATATCTCAGATATCAGAATTGTATTTGTTAACGTTGCAGAACTAAGGATTAAAAAAGTGAATCATTAATTTACCAGACGAGATAAAGCGCTAGTTTTAAGACCCTTTACAGTAAAAAAGTAAAACGGTTCTATTTAGCTTGTAAAATAAAAATGTTCGTAGCAGGTCGAAGGAAGGCAGAACCCATAAAGTATATATATTCTTGATCAGCATCAACAGACGAGTCGATATAGCCATGTCCGTCTGTCTGTCTGTCCGTCCGTCCGTCTGTCCTGCTGTATGAACACCTAGATCTCAGAGACCATAAGAGCTAGAGTAACCAAAATTGGTGACAATACTCCAGAGGTCTCCACAAAGGTCAAGATTGTTTTAAAATTTTGCCACGCCCCCTTCCGCCACCAAACATCGGAAAAACCAGAATAACACAAGTAATTTACAAGATACAAGTTCCAAATTCAGCATACATAAAGTTAAACTTAATTGCAATGTGATTGTATTTCATTGCAATCGAACAATGAACACCGGAGATTTAAAGCAATTAAATTATCGAATATACAAAGGTTGGAGGCAGCAACTTAAGGCAAGGGAACTAATTTGCCAGATAATCACCTATGGCTGCATTGGCGCAATGCTTAGAGTTTCGAACTCTTGCGGCGTGGTTCTGGAGTTTGACTTCTACCAGAGGCACACTTTTCTTAAGGCTGTTTAATATATACAAGACCAATTTATTGTAGTTCCTTTCCCCAAGAAAATGTATCATAACTGAAAACACAGGAGGAATTGATATCTACTCAAGTTCTGAATGTACATTATTATAGAATATACAAATAATAATATTAAATGATGGAAAGTTACATATTTCTGAAATGGAAAGCAAACTTGCATTAATTATAATGCAGTTACAATTACAAAGAACAAAACAGGCAGCTAACTAAGCGAACTAGTTTTAGAAACTATTTAAGAGTTTCTGATTCATTGAGTTGTAATTGCCATGTGATTCAATTGTGACCATAACTCTATTTAACTACTAAAGTTAAATTTATTTAAAAATCCAGACAGCTTTGCTTTTTCAATGCCTAAAAACTGTTTGTCACATGGAATTCAAGATTAGTTCGAAGCTAAAAGTTCGACAGACAGCATCAAATAAATTTAATATATGATATATTATTAAATAAGAACGTGAAATGTCGTCTGGTTCATCCCGTATTGATCCAGGAGAGATTGACGAACGTGATGCAAGCATACCGAATATACCGTCAGAAGAAAATGTGGTTCGATCCCCACACCGCAATAACCCATTTCCGCCGTCCCCAGTTCGCAGTCATAATTCACAGACAGAGCCGCAACGTGTGGGAGGTCGAGGTGGAACCCGAAGACGTCGTCGCTCAGATTTAGAACGTCTGGAGATTCTGGAAAGTACAGCCCATCGACTCGCTAATCGTCTGAGCAATCGTCTAAGTAATCTGTATCGTCCCTACGATATTACAAACAGAATTCACAGAGCTCGGAATCGAACGACGACTGAAGAATCTCACAATGTGCAACGACATCAAGTGGAAGGCGATCGTATAAGGCTGCAGTTGAGAGTATTCGGAGCCGAGAATCAAAATGTGTTTAACATTAACATCGGTGGACCAGAAGGCAGCTCAACTTCCTTTGCGACAACACTGCGTGCTGACAATAATGAGTCCAACAACGAGAATACCACCACCAATGTGGAGATTCACATCATTCTGGGTAATAATATTAATAACTCCAATGCTGGGAATAACACCAACAATGAGAATAACACCAATACCAATGCGGGGAATAACATCAATACGAATGCGGAAAATAACACTGTGAATGGAAACAACGCAGCAGATCCTTCTATAGTCCAACCATAGCCGACAAGTCAATAGACAAATATATACCAAATTTTATCTATAAATATATTTTATTAAATCAACTCTTAAGACTTTTTACTAGAGGTTTCTCGACTGTCAGACTGGAAATTCTTATTTTATGTATTCAATTTGAATTGCTGTATAGTATACCCCCAAAAAACCTGTACACGAGCTAGAAGTCTAGTGACGAAAGCATATTCAAGCCCCAAAATATATTTTATTTACTAATTATAACGAATATCGGTTGGTAACCCAATGACTCAAGTGGATCAATTTTATAATTGGGTACGTCGTTCACCAGAATGACTTGTTGTCTGACAATTTATATGTTTGCTCTCTGATATCAATGGATAAATTTACAAATCATAATAATATAATGTTACTTTCAGTCGGTTGCTTATCGACCATTTTTATGGTCGAATGGGAATTTAATTAAAACATTCAAGGAATCTCATTGTTCTGAAGTTTTTCGATGACATCTTTAGAATTTAATAGCAAAGTGTTCCTCAGGAAATGTTACACATAGAATATTTATGTTCTACTTGATCAGAGAACATCTTTCCTAGCGAATTTGCTTTATACTCTTGTCTGTCTGGGATTGCAATTGTTTCTTTTGAATATTTCAAGCAAACAGTAGTTATTTTTTTTCAATTGACTTGATTTCTAATAGTTTCCTGTTATCTGTGTTTATTTACTATATTCAGCATTTCTTTAACATTTTTATTTATCATCAAAAATGTATATTTGTTGAGAATTGCACAGTTAGCAAATGTACGTTTTCTTATAATGGAAACACATTTTTAAAGCATTCATAAGCTTGGTAAAGAAATTATATTATAAGATACTATAAAAGAAATAAATAAAAATATAAATTTAATTCTACAAATTATTTATTTGAATTTAGTTTAATTTTCTTCAGTTTATTTGAATTTAGTTTAATTGTCTTTTGGTTATTTGAATTAAGTTCAATATTCTTTCGTTTATTTGTAGTTTTTTTGTTAGCCTTTAGTTTATTTGAATTTAGTTTAATTTTCTTTTATTTATTTGAATTTAGTTTAATTGTCTTTTGGTTATTTGAATTAAGTTCAATATTCTTTCGTTTATTTGTAGTTTTTTGGTAGCCTTGAGTTCTAATTCAAAAAATAAACTAAATTCAACAATTCCACTTAAGTTTTTCACACGAATTTTGTTCTATTTTGATTGCTTAATTGGCGCCTTTAGATATTTTTCAAGTAGCTGGAATTTACTGGAATTTATATACTATCAGAATCATATCATTTAATTGGACTATATGCAAAAGTAGACATTGCATATAGCACTAAATTAGATACTTCTATCCCGTCTAGCGTCTTTTTTAAATCTTTCAATTTAGTCCTCTTTTAAACGCGTTTCTTTTCCAACTCAGTGTCTTAGGCTTAGTATCTAACTATCCGGAAAATTTCACAATAATCGGACGACAAACAAATGAGTTGCTCAAGTGTCAAGTGTGGCAAGTTTTTGTTGCATGTCTTGATGTTGTTGTTGCTGTCGACTTGCTGCAATTACAACACGCAATACGATACCAGACTAAATACTGTGTACCAATGTATGTGGGCATTTATGTTTTCCCCCACTTTAGTTTGCTTGCAACAATTTGCGGTTTGTTGGGGGCATAACTTTTACTGGGTGTTTGTTTTTTTTTAAATGCTGTGCCACAGACAACAAAAAATGCAAAATAATAATAATAATGCCTGCCAGATGAATGCCGGATGCGTTGAGTCGCTGTGTAGGCGTTGAGATATATATATAAATATCTGTGTGTGTAAGTGTGTATCTGTGTGTATTTGTCGGGTTGCAATAAGATGCAAACAGGCCGCAAACATGTTCAAGACAGCACACAGTTCGTATCGGAAGTAATCTGCCAACGTTTCCCGTTTGTAAGGTTACTCAATTAGCCTCTACTGTTGTGCCTCACAGTAGAGCCATAGATTTCCTTTTGCTGTGGCAGCATCAGTTTCCTGCCTCAGCACAAAACGGAAAAGGAGTTCCAGGTTACCTTTTAGTCAGACACCTGACAGATAAGGCGAGGCAGTGGAGACAGTGACAGAGAGAGAGAGAGATAGTTAGATAGAGACAGAGCAAAATGAAACGGCGACAAATGCATTTCAGTTGATTGACGACAGCGTCGCCGCAAATTGCCAATTAAAATATTCCAGCAACTATGAAGAAATATGTATACAAGCATGCAAATATCTGTATATACTATATAGTATCTGTTTATAGTAGATAAATAAAAGACAGACTGACTGTAGCCACAATGTGGACACACCCAAAAGGCAGTGGTGGATGGGTGGGCAGTGGGTTGGTCAAATAGGTTGGTCTATATAATTTATGAATAAAAATGTTTCTTGTCCTTTTTCACTTTGTATAAAAATTTAATTACTCGCATTTTGTTTACATTTTCACGGCTGGCGTCGCTCACAAGTCAACTAGGCCAATGGTCAAATTCCCCCCTGTTCCCTACCTACCGAATTAGACCGAAACGAGTTTACAGCACGCACCAGAATAGAAGGACGGATGGACGAGGAGGGCTTTAAGGCGAGGTAATTCTTTCTCTTTTTTTTTTATATATTCTTATGAAAAGAAATAACAAAAAACAGGCAACAATATGTGAAGTGAATGGCCACAAAGAAAAAAGCATTGACAGGCGATCAAGAAATCACTCTCTGTAATCGAAAACAATGCTGAGTCAACAGTCGCACAGTGGGCATTGTAAACAACACAAAAAACAACATCCAACACTCAGTAATATTCATTTGCAGCACGACTCTTAGAAATTACAAATACTCTTATTGCCATTTACGTTTCAAATTGCCAAATTCCATAGAGAAAGTACTTGGAACGGTTATGGAAAACCGTAAAAATAAACGACAAGTGTAAAAATTAATTGATTATATTACATATATTATATTAATTATATTACAATTACATCATTTCATTATGTGACTAGCTATTACTTTTAATTGTTGATAATATATGTATATACATAATATATATTTGATATGTACATAATTGATCCCCCCAAAACAGCCTCTACACGATGTAAAAGTCTAGTGACGAAAGCATATTCAAGCCCCAAAATTTCTAATATCAAATTTTGTGACGAACAAAACTCATTTTAATAATAATATAGGGGCTATGGTTTGGCCACAGTTTTCAATTGAATTTCCAACTACTCTACCTTTTTACCGCCAAGCTAGCGATTTTTCAATAAAGTTCTAGAACAAAAGTTTCTTAGATTTTTGCAAGTAACTCACTCAACAAGTTTCATTCCGATATCTCAAAGATTGTTCCAAACAAACCAACACACAAGATTTCCATCTCAGCTCGATGACGTCATACAATTTTTCCATTATCTTTGGAATGGATCGTCCGATTTGGCTGAATGATGTACCGTTCCACGCGTATTCAATTCCACTAACTATCTGCTCGCAAAAATTGGTGCTTTATGCCCCAACCGAAGCTCCACATTTAATGGTGCAAAGTTATATCTCGGTAAATATCTGACTGATCAGATATAATAGTATGTGATATAAAAACCACAGGAATTACCTTTCAAATGATATATAACTCATTGCGATCGGTCCAGCCGATCTCTATATCCATGTATATATAGCTAGAGGTCGGCAGCCCAGCAAACTTCACTACCTATGTGTTTTGGGTTCTGTTTTCGTCACTAGCGTGGACTACCGTCCACAGTGATATATACATAATACAATTATGTAAAATGAAATCAATTTATTGTTGATATGACAGATATAGTATCAACAAACAACAAAACACCAAAATACTAGCCCAAAGCGGAAGGAGTTACGCTTGGTATACAGCTTTTTCAGGAGATGCCAATCTTCCTCATCAGCTGTTTGTTCTTTATGTTGTGCTGCTAGAACCAGTTGAGAATTCTAAGGGAGCAACACTGAAAAGTTGCCTGAAAGTTGAGCTCGCCTTTTGTGTGTTGTAGTTTCCGTAATTGCTTTATTATTGTATTATATATATTCTAATATAAATATTACTCAACAAGTTTTTTAATTGTTGGTAATTTGCTTATTAAAAAAAACTAGTTAACTGTTGAAAATATGATTTATTTAAGTATGTGACAGTATATATTATTTATCAATAAACTGTATTTTATTATGTGAAATTGTAGTTACTAATATATATTATAAAATAAAACACTTTACTGATAAAATACTATATTTTATTATGTGAAATTATTCAACTATATATGATAACTCAATCAACATTATTTTATATATTATTTGACAACTTTTGTTAATTGTTGGATATATAATTTACTTATGAGTAACTATTCCATTAGATATTTTATTTTGCTTCTTATAAAAATGTCGAGATTTAAAAAAATATAGCATAATAACAGTTATAACTGCCATAAAGCGCTTTATTCACATTATTTGCCCTGTTTACTGTTGATAACTAATTTCTCCACATTATGTTTTTTTGGCGGAAGGTCAAGATAAACAAACATTTGGCTTTGATTCAAGACCACACACTTCCCATTGTTAAATTTACAGTGAGACTTAAAGTATCTTTATCTTGATTAAACACTGCAAATGTTTCCAAAGAGAAATCACATCATTTGCTAAGCAAATTACTATTGATTATTAGAAAACAAACGTTTTTTGCAACTGCAATTGATTGAATTGTTGAGCTTTATTTGTATAATAACAACAACTACTACTTGACAATTATTATGACTTAATGGGAATTAATGTAATCAAAAGTATATGAGGGTCGTAATTTGGACAGACGGCAAAAGTCGACAAAAAATAGCAATAAAAAGCCATAAATGTTGATAAGCTCCAGGGCACGAGTCTAGAAACTGATAAGAACAACAAAAATAAGTTTGTTCAAGCTGCCAACACCTGTTTAGAAATATTTAAATAAACATTGCTAGGGTATTTTAAATATCTCTGCGATTTCTTCAGCATGATTCATCGACGCGTGACTAAATGACGTTTTAGGAAGTCCGTACGTTACCAAAACAGGCATGACACATTGTTGTTCAGGGTTCAGTGTCCGAGGGAAGATAGCAGCGCTTTTTACACAAATAAACAACAAAAAAATATCAATTGCTTTATTTCAAAGACAAGCCTGCTCTTTAATGTTAAGAGAGCGATTAACGCGCAACTTCAGTTAAACAGAGAGCGAAAAGGGAGCACGAGAGGGAGAGCGAGAGCGGAAGCTTATATCGGAAGCTGCTTATGGCGACAAAACACGTGATGGCGAAAAACGTTAACGTCAACGTCAGCAGCGCTTTTAATAACATTAATTGACATCAAATATTTGTTTAATATTCAAGGAATATAAGAAAATACGTGTGTGTATATAGTAAATATATATATATATATTTGAGCAATAAAGAAATTATGCGTGTGTGTGTGTGTTAAGCACATATTTTGCTTGTTGGCAGACATTGAAGTTGACGTCGCGTCGCTGTTTCCAAGGCCAAGGCTTCGGCAGCGCAGCAGCAGCAGCACCAACAACAACAAGTCGCATTGCCTGTGCAGCTGAACTTGTTCAAGGTCAGCGACGCTGGCATGCAAAGAGCTGCCAAAGTTTAAGTGCCAAAAGGGAGCAAAAGAATCCAAAGAAATTTCACATGAGCAGCAGCAACAACAACAACAACAACAACACACAAAATTAGCGGCTGCCAAAAAAAGAAGAGCGCGTGGAGTATGACGAAGAGAGTGAGCGAGAGCGCGAGTGTGTGTGCTAAAAGAACAGTAGCGAAATTCCGTTTGATGATGCTTGCGTTGTTGTTGTTGTTGATAAGAAATCGAATGCCAAAATAGCACACCAACACATATACACTCTTAGCCTTATACACGCAAGTGTGTATAACATATTTACGCCTAATTTAATACATATATTTGCTTATTTAATGGCTTATTTGAGTATTATTTTACCTTCTGGGCGACGTTGTTGTTCTTATAGCTGCTGTTGTTGCCGTGGCGCTTTTTATTGGCACATTGGCAAACAAGCCGCCCACATACAAAGGCACACAATCACGCACACACTCACACACACACACACACTCTCGCAGGGAGAGCGGCAAGAGCTTTATGTGAACTTCAGAACAAAAGGAAACTTAAGAAGGCACAAAAACGGAGGCCTCTTCTTGTTTTTGTTGCTCTTGTAACTGTTCTCAAAAGTTGCGTTGCATTTTTAATTGATTTTGGCGAATATTATTGCCCCAAAACATTCCGACGGACACTTAGTACCAACCGGTACAGGCCAATATGATAATTTAATAAACACGTTTCGACAATAATAAGAGCCACATTTCACTTTGTTCAACTTTCGCTATAGGCAATTTTAATTTACACTTAAATATACGTAAATATGTTGTGATATTTTTGCGGCTTTGTGGGCGGAGCACGCACATACACACACACACACATACACACACATACAGATACGCACACACACACACACATAAACACTCTGAAGGATGCTCCCTTTGATGCTGAGATGCTGCGCGTGTCTTTGGAAATTTTCACATTTGCTTCTGTCGTATTAAATTACTTTTTCGTTGTGTATGTGTATATTCCATATGCAGCTGTGAGAAAACGTTTATTTGAATATTATTTATTTAAATAAATTAAGACAAACGAACTGCGCGCGATTTAAAGCAGAAAAATGCAACGGAAGGAATGAATCAAATTTTGTATTTTGGGGCGCACGCGCTTAACTTTGGTGTTTAAACACGACACAAAAATATGTGACCGTCTCTTGGAGCGGCCGGCGCAGCACTGAGAGCACGTTACTTTGTTACTTTTGGTGCGCTCAAATGTACATATATTTAAAATTTAAACAATTTGACGCCAGAGAGTGGACAGAGAGGGAGATTGCCGACGCGCACACGCACTCAAACAAATTTTCTTCAACATCTGTTTTACGTCAGACAGTAAGCTATCGATATATCGACAAGCAATCGAATAGTAATTTTACAATATTTAGCAATTTTGTGTGTAGTTCAAGTGTTGATTAGGTATTTTAATTGCTTATTTACATTTTAATATGCAGTAAGTGTAATAAATCACTTAAATATTAATAATAATTTAAATATTTGTTAAGTGCCCGGTATTTTAAATTTACAACTGCCTATCGATGTTTACGTGCTGTGTGATGCGATATATCGCATATGTTGTTAACATGAAATACCTTATGTCAAAAATAACAGAAAATGTTATTACATGGCGCGCAATTTTATAATAAAATGTATCATTTTTAAATTTTTGCAGACTATTTATTGTTAATGGAATAGATTAAATAAAATGTATTCTTAGATAAAAGCGTTAATTTTAGTAAATGTTTATTGATTATCCCGAGAAGGAGAACTAAAGAGAAAATGTAGGTATATAATGTAAACAAATATTTAAATTTGTATGTATGTACCAGACTCCCTGCAGAAGGCTTGAAAGCAATAGCCGAAACGCGTAGTATAACAATAATTTATTAATAATAAATATAAAGTATTTAAATGCGAGAAAAACGACCTTATTAACCCGGATGAATAGTAACTCAAAATATACCGAATTGGCTCAATCACATTAAATAACAGAAATGTTTGTTATTTTTCAAGAAAGTCGCCATCAGTTTTGGTGGCGCCATCTATGAGTTTGTTCTGCAACTATATTCTTATCGACAATCATCCCTGACTAATGACAATTAAAGTTCCGTTCACTTGAACTTGTTCAGATCGAGCGACATTTTAGAGTGGCGCGCAATTTAAAAACAGAACTGATTTAACATGTGTTACATTTTTTCAGTATGGCATTAAAATTACGATTAACTACACAATTTTAATTCAAAATTAGATTAAATAAAGGTGATAAATTTAATGAATATTGGCTGGTCTTCAATCTTCAGGTTGAGATAATTCTAATTACAAAAACTAAATTCGATCAAATTCAAATATAAATCGATGCTAAAACTCTCTGACTTTACATTTAAAGAAACGCCACCTATTGTTATCCTTTAAAAGTGAAATAGAGTTAAGTTTAATTGTGAACTCTAATATTTATTTTCTTCAATGTTTTGTTGTGCTTAAATTTACATGTACAATTATAAATACGACTACGATTAAGAATAATTATA
This sequence comes from Drosophila histrio, assembly GCA_958299025.2. Lineage (NCBI taxonomy): Eukaryota > Metazoa > Arthropoda > Insecta > Diptera > Drosophilidae > Drosophila > Drosophila histrio. The sequence goes on along the minus strand of OY729166.1, from coordinate 3,701,193 downwards.
ACGATAACAATGAGTTGTACGTGGAAGCGATCACAATTGAATTATGGAGGCATGTTGACTATAAATAGCATCATTCAGGCACTTTTCGGTTTGCTGTTGGCGCCTCTTCTCAACAGGTGGCTCGACAGATTACTGTAGGGCAGCTCAAACGCCAGGGAGAAGACAATGGACGCCAAATAGACGATGACAGCAAAGCCACAGGTGACTACGCACTGCAAAAGTTATTATAGATACATTAATTTACTTGTTTTAATATATTTTTTTATTATGTGATATTGGAATTTAAATTTAAATAGAACCACCATTTGTTAAGTATCGATAATTTTGTAAGCAACGACTCAGTGCAATATGCCTGATATATCGATAGCATGCGTATATATCGATACATCAAGCACTAAGCTCGATATCTTCGACGAATCGAACAATCGAATCGAAAATACCAAAAAATACCGCCTTTTGATATTTGACAACTACAGGAATTCAAACCGTAACCGATTAAAAACTAAAACTCACCAGCATAAGCGGATCTGCATGTGTGCTGGCGCTGGTCAGACTATAGAAGAAGGCAATGACCAGCGGATTCAGCAGATAGATAGCATAGGAAAGGCGACTCAGGTGCTGGAAGCCCTTGGCCTCCAGGAGACGTGACCACCAGACGCCACGACCCTGAGCACTGCCCGCAATCATCCAGCAAACACTCAGCGAGAAGAAGAGTCTGCCCAGTACGAACAGTGAGATGGCCAGCAGGGAGCTGAGATCCCGCTTGATGGTCGAGTAGATGCAGGCGAAAAAGACGAACAGGGCAAAGTGCCAGTAGGAGCGTTCACGCATATCACTCGATTCTTGCTGCTGTTGCTGCTGCTGCTTCGGCTTCTCCAGCAGCGACCAGGCCGTGATGGCGCCCAGTATATACGGCAGAATGCGTACAAAGGGAGATGTGTAGATCTCAGTGCCAGTGGCAAAGGCGGCATCAAAGGACAACTGGAATTTGATGCTCATGCCAATGATATATGACCACGCAGTGCTGGAGACGAGAATTGTGGCGACCAATGTCTTTGTCAACTTGGGATGCCTGCAATAAGTGAAATAAATCAGTTCTTGACAACTTGCAGCAATCCTCCAGCTTACTTGGCATATAAAAAGAGCAACACATTTGCCAGTATGAAGAACTGCATCTCACAAGCCAAAGACCAACTCCAATTGGCACACATATCGCGATGATCAAAGAGATTCTGTATAAAGAAGAGATTACGCCACCAATGCTTGGAGCACATCTCATCGAAACGCTCATTGATGTGATAAACGGAGGTGTCGCCAATATATGCATAGGCCAGATCCACACAGAGCATGACAACCAGATAGAGCGGTCCCAATCTCAAATACCTATGGAACAGCAGCTTGCCAAAGAGCTGCAGATTCTTGCGCCAGCCATTTCGACGCACTGCCTCCAATTGCGACGAGTTGCGCAGAAAGTTATATGTCTGCAGAAAGCCACTGTAGAAGTAAGGAAAGGTATAATGAATTTGTGCCAATGTATGTAACAGGCAGAAGGAGGCATCTCCGACCATATAAAGTATATATCTGTATCAATGGTTGAGTTGATTGACAACTGTCCGTCTGTCTGTCCGTTCGTCTGTCTGTCCATCCGTCTGTAAGAACGTGTGGATCTCAGTAACTATAAGATCTAGAGACTTCAAGTTTGAAATGTAGGTTCCTGAATACCATACGCTGATCAAGTTTATTATCAATTTTCGACATCCCACCAACCGCCCATGCAAATCGAAGAAAACTATCACAACCTCAAATTTTAAGATACATCAGACTAACATAACAGAAATATAAATCACGCTGAGCAATTTGCTGCAAGTTTCATAGCGATCGACCCATAAATAAAGGAGATATAAAGGAATTGGTTTTAAATCCATTATATCATAATCGTTGGCCAGAGAGAGAGAGCGAGAGAACATTTTCACATGCCATTTGCGCAAGCGAGAGCGCGTGTGATACTCTGACTTGCGCTGTCGGCCGCTGTGGCGCTATACATTGAGCTGCAAAAAAAGCTCAAGGCTACACTCATAACTATACATTGTGTGAAAAGCTGACTGCTACTGACAATGACAAATTCAATATAATATCTAGCTTTTGCGCTATTGCAAACTACATTATGTCGTCGACAAAAAGCTCAATGCTACACTTTAAATTTTACATAGAAATCATTGCAAAACTCTTATTTTCAATTTTATAGAAAAACTCACCTGATGGTAAAGAAAACATCGACTAGCAGCGGAGCCGAGGAGACGTACTGGAAGAAGGCCTGTTCCGCATAGGTGATCAAAACGATTTTGTTGTGCACGGTAAAGTACATGAACCACACCACATGGAAGATCATTATCCAGATGGCACAGACAGATCTCAGCCCGTTCATCACCGGAATCTCATGGGCTTTATTCTCGCGCACGGCAAAGATCTTTGACCAATTGCTGGGCACATCGTAGCACCGGACGAGCTGCTGTAATCTCTTCCAGCGCAGCAGCAACGAGTGCAAGGCACGCCAGAGTTCCGATTCGGCAGGTGCTAAGCCACCAGATGCCTCTGCCTCCTCCTCTTCGGCAATCGGTTGCTTCTTGCTGACCATGAGCTGTTGGGCACAGAGCATCAAGGCGCCAGTTACCAAAGTACAGGCTACCAACAGACGAAAGCTGGACCGCTGATAGAAAACATCACGCAGCTGTAGATCCTTCATATAGACAACCTCTGGACGTATATCGAAGATGTCATTCTCGGCGAACATGCCACTTGACACATACTCCCCGGCCAGCTGCTTGACTTCCTCCGAGCTACAAGCGCTGGGCAGGCACAGTCCAATGTGTATGATCTGCTCGGACATCAGCTTAATCTCCACCTGCCAAGGTGAATTGTGACGTAAATAAACCACTCGATAGTCCATATCGAAGGGTGCCTGTTGTGTGATCAATCCATAGTGCATGACACGATCAAAGTTCTTGGATAACGTAATGCTGACGGGCCTCTGAACACCCTTGCAGGCCTCCCGACTGCCCAGCCAATAGTTTTGACCGTAAACAAAACCCGAGGGCTTTGTTCCCGATGCATCCAGTACTAAAGATAGAAAGAGGGGAAGTTTTATTATGGTTAAGCTTGAGCTCAATTTGGAGTTGAAACTCATGTCAGATGAGTCATTGATCAAATTCGTGTGTAACTTGTTCATACAGTAACATTAGCTACCGACAAACAAGTAAAGCTGCAGTCGAGTATGCTAGACAGTGAGATACTCGCTACTCCATTTGGAATGGAATCGCGAAGAGAATCAAAATAGTTAAACAATTAAGTTAAAGGTATATAAATATAAAGGAATTATATAAAAATAGCAATATGAAATTCTGACATTTCAAATAAAAACAATAAAGCTTTAAACTTTGCTGGGGTTCGAACTCGCGTTGAACGCATTACTTAGTCTATTAGGTTATTTGTAAACTAGCTGATGTGTTCTTCCGGGTTAAAACCCGGAAGGTTTAATTCTTTAGATTTTCAATTGAAATATCAGTGCTTCAAAACGCTAGTTTATAAATAGAGTAGGCGATGGGTTCTTCTGGGTTCAAACCCGCAATTTATTAACCTATCTATGATATGAATTGTAGACAATATATTGAAGATTCCATAATTTATACGATCAAGGGTTTTTCTTCGAAATTAGCTCGTTTTCTTTCTGGTTTTACTTCCCCTCAAATGTTAACCTACTTTTAAAATATGTAATATGTGGTAGTCAAATTACATGTGTTGTCACCAAGTTATAACACTCTGCTACCCCATTGAATACCCAGTATAATTATTATGTCAACATGTTTGTGGCTTATGTTAATTGACAACTATTGAAATAGTCGCAATCGCAATCGCAATCGAGTATAAGTATTCACAAGTGTTTGCAATATTAATGCGGATGTATTGATCAGTCAGGGATGTGCATCCCTCCCCCCGATTGACTCACTGACTCACCTTTCATTGCCCACGGCTGTTTGCTGAGTATTCCACGTTGCACTTGACGCAACTGCAATTCACATTTGGCATTCACGTTGCTCTCGTTGGCCACTTTTGTTAGCCCAAAGATGACCGAGGTGCGTGTCAGGTGCGGTTCATGCAGTTTACTAAACTCTGCGCCAAGCAGAGCATCAACTGATGGCAGTTGTTTATGTTGCAGCTGCTCATGTTGCAAGCTATCATTTAATCGATAATATTGTTGTTGTTGTTGTTGCTGTTGCCACTGTGTGGATGTTGTCGTTGTTGTTGTTGTTGTTGTGCTGCTCTGGTTTGCAATGCCCTTGGCAACGCCCAGAAATATGAAAATCAGCCAAATCACCATGTTGTTTGATGTTTTTGTCACTTGTTGTTGTTGTTTGTTATTTGTTGCTATTACCTTGCTTTATTTAATGTTGTAATTATGTTTGGTATTGAATCTCTCTCTCTCTAAGTGTGTCTGTTTGAACACCGTTTGCTTGCTTGGTCTGGTTGATTTTTGGCTTTTGTTGCCAGAAGGTCAAAACAGCAACTTGACCAACACCTCTGTTTGCTGTTGAATATCTTTTAATAGTTGTTTAACTATTTGTTAAATTTATTATTTGGTCACATTAATTCACAAATTGCAACAGACTGCAAAAAAAAAACAGAAAGACAAAATGGATAAATTTAATAGGTTGTAAATTTAAATGTCAATATTTATATTTTTATCTGTCTCTACTTCTGTCTCTAACTCACTTTCTTAGCTACCTATATTCGTTCTCACTCTATTTTGCTTAAATTTATTATTTAGCCATATTTATTAATGCAAAAAACAGAAGGACAAAATGGGTAAATTTAATATGTAGTTAATTTAAATGTCAATATATATTTTCTCTTCTTTTTTCACTACTTCACTATCTCTTTCACTAACTTGGCTACCTTTTCTTCTATCTCACTCTATTCTATTTATAATTTATGTCATTAATTGTTTAACTATTTGTTAGTTTTCTTATTTAGCCACATTGATGTAGAAATTGCAACAAACTGTGAAAAACAGTAGGGAAAAACATATTAAATTTATGATATGATGAAATATTGAAGCTGCTTTAAATGTCTATATATGTTTCTTCTTCTTCTTTCCCTACTTCTTTAGTTATCTCTCGTTCTCCCTCACGCTATTTTCACACCCTTGCAGAGGGTATTATAATTTTGTCACGAAATGTGTAACGCTTGAAAGCAGACATCTCTGACTCTATAATGTATATATATTCTTGATCAGCATCAACAGCCGAGTCGATATATCCATGTCCGTCTGTCTTTCTGTCCGCCTGTCTGACTGTCTGTCTGACTGACTGTCTTTTTGTCAGTCTGTCTATATGTCTGTCCGTCCTTCTGTCTGTCTGCCTGTCTGTCCGTCTGTCTGTTTATCTATATTTCTGTCTGTCTGCCTTTCTGCCTTTCTGTCTTTCTGTCTGTCTGTCCGTCTATCTGTCTGTCTAACTGTCCGTCTTTCTGTCTGTCTGTCTTTCCGTCAGTCTATCTCTCTGTCTGTTTACCTATCCGTCTGTCTGTCCATCTGCCTGTCTGTCTGTCCGTCTGTTTCTATGCAAACTAGACTCCCACTTTTAGAGCTATCTGAATGAAACTTGGTACAGATCAGCCTGCATGCAGTACATATGTCGGATTGGATCACATATAGCTGCCATAGGAACTATCGGTTGAAAATCATGCTTTAGTATGACAAACTCTTTTATTTTCCGACATATTTTATCCAAACTAACAAATTATGCATCAGGTCATGTCTTATACATCCTGACCAAATTTGGTATAAATCGGATCACTATATCATATAGCTGCCATATGAAAGATCGGTTGAAAAGTGCTTGAGGGTTCTGCAAGGGTATGAAATCTTTGGCGTGACAAAAATAACAAAGAAGATTGGCTCAGGTCACCCTCCTGTCGCTCCCGCCCCAACTCTCCGGCTTGTCTTTATAATATCTCTTAATAGTTCTTCGATTATTTGTTAGATTTATTATTTAGCCACCAATTTCTTTCACAAATCATAACAAACTGGGATAAAGTTATAAAGCACAAACTTAATTTGAAATAGCTTTAATTATTCATATTTTTTCCACTTCCCCCTGCTTTACTCTCTCCCTCTCTCTCTCTCTCTCTCTATCTATCTATTTATCTCTCTCACTCACTTTACCACTATTTCTCCCTCCCTACCACACTCTCTCCTTCTATCTTTTCAACGCCCTTTACACAACAATTTCCTCAAATTACTTAACATGCCTTTAGAATATTACGCATACGCCGCTTTGCCTTGCCTTTCTGTCTTTCTGTGGCTTCCAAACAATTTAACTCAAAACTTATGCAATATTTAACATACATTTTTGGTTAATACTAGTATATTATATTATTATGATATTTCTGGCAGTAAAAGTTTTCAAAACGCAACAATAAACAATAAACAAAACGCGAAGCAAAACAAAACAAAAACCGAACTCAAAACTCAACCCAATTTCGTTTGGCAACGTAAAGCGACTAAGGTTCAATTGATGATGATGAGTCCGGCGGACGACTCGACGTTGATTTCGAGTTAATATTTTTGAGTGAAACCGTTTACAGACTGACCACTGACCACTGACTCGACTTGACTTCAACTGGGAGACTCTCGAGTCGAATGAATACTTTTTTTTGTTGTTTTTTTGTTGTTGTTGTTGTTGGCCTTTCGTTTTCGTTTGGGGCGACACGTAATAATTTCCAAGTTTATTGCTTATTATTGCAAGACTTGAGCTTTATGTAGGGTCTGTTGTAGTTGTTGTTGTTGTTGCTTGACCGAGAATTAAGTTTTCTTCTTCTACTATATTGTCTGGCATTGACTTAGGTCGTGTGTTGCCTGAGTTTGAGTCTAAGTTACATATATTGTTGCTGCTATTGCTGCTGATCTAGCTAATTTGCATAGTTAACGCTTTTTTTTGCACTTTTCGCTTTCCTCAGCGCGTTGTTTAAACTTTTGCATAATTTGAGGCAAGCTTGGCTTGCGGGTTGGGCTTCTTTCTGGCCGCTGTTGAAAGCCTCTGGTCGCTCTTTATCTCTTTATATAATATTGAGTTATGCATAACAAACAAACAAAACAAATTTCAAACGCTTCCAACGCGTGGGGAGAGTTAAGAGTTGGTTAATTTGTCGTTGGTTTCTGACTAATGAATAATGTGGCCAAAAATCTTGTTTTTCTTTCCTTTTTTTCCTTTTTTTGTTAATTAACAACTATTTATTTACACTGAGCTCAGAACACACTTGAAGAGCACTTACTCAACTGGGGTTTTTTTTTATTTTTTTGTATTCAGTTTTTGGCATGTGGCTTAATTTTCACTTTGTAGCTAAGTACTTTGCCGGCGTAGTACGAAGTGGCCAAGATACGAGTACATCATTTTATTGAGCCATTACACACACTCGATGAGAGAGAATGGCCTGAAGATCCGTGTTTATAATCGTGTTTTTGAATCGACTTTCGTTTTCGCTTCTTTCCGGAGATGCCGATGCCGTTGATGCTGATAAAGCGCACTGCGTTTAGCTGCTCTCTTTTGGCCCTGAAGCCCTGCAACTCGTTTTTATAACTGCTGTTAACCGACAACCGAAATTTCGTTTTTAACTTGAATTTTTCTTCTTCTTCTACTACTTTTGATTTTAATGATCGACACAACGACGACAGACGACGGCCGCGACGCGTGCAACGTTGTCGAAGCAACTGTGCGACGCTTGCATTTTGGCCCAAAGTTTTATAAACTTGGTCAGTAAGTCGCTGCGGCGTCGCGTCGGCAACAGCAGCAGCAGCAGCAGCAAAAACTGAGAGATAAATCAACAATTGTTATAACCCTCTCAAGATCAACAAAAGTAGTTGAAGAGACCGAAACTGCCCCGTTGCTATCCCTCCGCCCTCCTCCCTTGCCCCGCCCTGCTGCTCCTCTCGCCTGCCTCCTCTCGCCTGCCTCCTCAGTCCCTCGGTCGAGTGTTTTTTTTCGTATTGCCTTTTGGGCGGCGCTTTCGTCGCGCTTTTTTCGTAATGAGTCGAACTCAATTCCGAACGATCGTTAAGTTAACCACGCACATCGATTGGTTTTTTTTTATATATTTTTATTTTTTACCTGTGCTGATTTTACACGATAATATTTTATTGCTTGAACGCATCAAATTGGCTCAAATGAAGTCGTACCAAATTGTTTTTCTCTGCGATTGTTTGATAGATAGACAAGTTAGATGTTAATCCTTATCAGTCTGACCTAATTGACTATTTTTGGCATGCTTAAATTAAATTTGTTTATTTAAAATATAGGTTTTTCTTAATATTGTTGGATATATAAAAGAGATTTGTATCATTTAATGTTGTCTACGCTAAGAAAGAATTTTTTAATTATAATATAACTATTTTCCTTTAAATATTTTATCATTATTAATTATCATTCAACAAATTTTCATTTATTTAGCATGTTAGCTTTTAATCACAGAATTATTAAGCAATAAGAATACATATGTATATATCAGCGATTAATATCGTATATCATTTCCGCTTTCATTTCAATATATTCAATGTCTAAACAACTTTAAATACATAACCGATTATTTAATATTTATTTATTTTCAAACCCAACTGATCAAAAGCTTGAGCCGCCTAACAAATGTCGCCAGATGGCGCTCCTACCCACAACAAACAAAAGCTAACTCCAAGCAGTCCAACTTAATGCTTGAGCTTTTAAGCTTCGCTCGAGCCGTTGGCGCAGCCAAGCAGCTGCTCTCGCTCAGTCGTCTCGCCGAGCTTGTGGTTAATAGTACATAACGCGGACAGTGCGCTACGCTAATTTTTTACGCCCACCCCCACCCCCATTCAACGAGGTAGCGAAAACGGGAGAGATCGCGAGAGCGACAGTGGAGAAAAGAGTAACAATAATAAATTTGTGGGTGCTAAACGCGCGCGCGCAACTGAAAAATTTACAAAAAAAAAATACATGAAAATATTTTAGCCAAGAGCTGCGCTTCTCTCTATGTTTGTATGTACGTGTGTGTGTGTGCGCTGTTGGTGTTTGTTTCTATGTGAATTGTGTTGGTGTTTTTGAAAACAAACAAATGAGCAACAAGTGCAAAAGAAAAATCCAAAACAGCTAACAAGTTTTTTCTGCGTAGAATTCAACGACATCGAAATTCCAAGAAAACAACAAGTTGTTGTTTTATTTGTGTTTTGTTTTGTTGTTTTTGTTGAATCGGGTCAAATGCATAAATAAATAAGTGTGTTTATCAAATTAAATTATAAATATAATAATAAAAATAAAACAAAAATAAACAACGCTTCGGTTTTTAAAAGCTGCTAAACCTGACGCTGAAGCTATAATTAAATCACACAAGTTATTTATCATTGCAAGTGCAATAAAAATACAACAACAACAACGAAAAAGTCAAATGAAAATTGTTGCAAAGTTTTTCGGCAATCTCTCGCACGTACTCACAATAGTACCATCTACTATTCAGTACCATATCGCCATCCCACTCCGACACGTGCTCGCTCCAACTAGACTCGCTTCGAAAGCTCGGCGTAGTATGTAAAACAACAACAACAGCAACCGTAACAGTTAAAACAAAAGAAACAAACAAAGTTGGAAGTTCTAATCAAACCCGAAATGCTACTGTGCTTGTCGGAATAGTTTTGAACACCTTTTTGTGGATTCACCAAATGGCTGTTAAAGTAAGAAAACAATTTATCTGTAATACTACCATATACTATTTATTGCCACACATAAATTAAACAATTTAACTGACATACTGCATTGGGGAATACCCTGTAAGTACAATTCGCCTTTCGGTTCTCACGCCGCAACAGACTGTAAACCACAAAAAAAAAAAACAACTGTACCGCCGCACACCTTTGAACTTTAAAACAGGAGTGCAAACTGCAAGCAGTCGTCATCAATGAAGCAGTCAGCAATCGAATAGTACGAAAATAACAACCATCGTCGGGTACCCATAGAAATAGGTTTCGAGAAAAACTAACTGTAAAAGCGCAGACACTGCACAGTGGGTCAGGAGACTAGCCATTTATGTGAAAAACTATATGTTAAGTAGGTTAAGTGTTTGAGTTTATTCTGGATAGTAAGTACTACATAGTTTAGTCTTTGTTTTAAACAGAGTTCAGATAAGACATTTTAACAGTGCTATTTTTGTATTTGACATTCATTTCTATATAATATTTAACGAAATATTTAATATAACTATTTTAATATTTAATAATATATAATTAAATATTTAAAAGAAATATTTTAAAATTTTATAATATTTCATTAAATATTTAAAAGAAATATCTTTCAGTTAGCTATTAGTATCCGAACAAGTAACCATTTATGAAATGATAAGCAATACTGAAGTTGTAGATATATTTTAGCTAAATTTTATATATATACATTGAGTTTAAATAATAACATATTTAATTAAATAGATCTTGACTTAAAGTTAAAATTTACACATAGAGTACCAATAGAAGAAGAGTAAAAAATTAGCTTAAATTTCTATATTTCCATATTCCATACTATACACAGAACAGAGAATTGAAAATGAGTTTAAAACGAACTTAGAATTTAATTAAATATTTGAAAACTCCTTGCCAACTTTAATTTAAATTAAAATCGCAGACATTTCAAATACGTAGAACAGTTGACTATGAGTGACCCTTTACTTATTCTTCAAAAAGGAAATAATAGCAACCAGCAAACTTAGTTATTTATGGATAAACCTTCAGGTTTTAATTAATTCAATGTACCACCATACCAAATTTGGTGACTCTAGCTCTTATAGTTTCTGAGATCTAGGCGCTCATACATACGGACGGACAGACGGACAGATGGACGGACGGACGGACAGACGGACGGACGGACAGACGGACAGATGGACGGACGGACAGATGGACGGACGGACAGATGGACGGACGGACAGATGGACGGACGGACAGATGGATGGACGGACAGATGGACGGGCGGACAGATGGACGGACGGACGGACAGACGGACGAACAGACAGACAAACGGACAGGCAGACAGACAGATAGACGGACAGACAGACAGACAGACAGATAGACTGACAGACAGACGGATATGGCTATATCGACTCGACTGTTGACAAACTTAATAGATTAAAAAGAAAAACTACTTTGAATCAATTAAATTGTAATGTATGCCTACGCCAATACAGTTCTATAATAAACATTAAACAGTTTAAATTAGTTTTTAACCACTGTGCTGTGCTGATTGCATGCATTTTGTGGCCATGTGTCCAACCTGCATTGGGCATGGACTAAGTTGCACTTGTCGCTGAAACAGGTTTTGCAATTGTTGTTGTTGTTGCTGTTTTTTATTTTTATTTTATTATGATTGTTGTTGGCTTTGTTTGTATAGTTTTTTTTATATTTTTATATGGCCAACAAGATTTTTTAAATGGCGTCAGTTGCTGCATTTTTCATGTTTTTCCGGCTGACCTCCGTTTCGAATCTGCACGGTCCAGTTTTTTTTTTTCTTATTATTATTATTATTATTTTGAAGCCAATTGGCTTGGACTTGTCTCGCGGGATTCTAATTTGCCAATTGCCACTGGTTGTTGTTTGTTGTTGTTGTGTCGGACAATTGGAGCATTGTTAATGAGACGCCAAAGGGCAGAGGTCATGCTCATTAGACTGGGGAGGCTGGGGGCTGGCACGCCCACAGGCAAATACTGAGCTCCCATCGCAGACAGCAGAAATGTTTGCAGCTTGTTTAACACAATTTTTAAAAATAAATTTATGATAAATCGTGTAAACAGCACAAACAACAACAACAACAACAGCAACAACAATGCAACTGACTGTGAATGCACTAACTGAAAACTGTGTGAACATATTGAAATTGAAAAGTTGTTTGGCCAGCCATTGGAATTGACCATAACCATAAAAACGGTGGCAATTGGATGCGGACCGCAGACAGTTGTCAGTTGTCAGTTGGCAGAGATCAGAAATCAACAAATGGTTGACTGTTAACTGTTTGTTAGCGGTAAACGGATCAGTCGGCAACCGGACACCAGAGCATCAATGAGAGTCTTAATTGCATTGCCAGTGGTTGGTTGGCATTAAGTTGCAAGTTCGTTATGCAACATCGACTGTGACTCAGTTAAAGATTCCACGCTCTTTCACACTTGAAATTGTATCTGTATCTGCTGTTCGACACGTGCAGCTTGAACTAATTAAGCAAATGGCATTACGAGTCATTTACTCAAATATGTTATGGTTTATGGCCATAACGAGTCGTTCAAAAACTGCGCCCCTGACTCACGGGCGCGTCTAGTTGGAAAAAATTCCTGAGAATAAAGTTAGTAATGTTTCGACCCACGCGCGATTTTTCGACCCACATCAAAAGCCATCTTAGAGCTACAAAAATATCTCTTTCATAAGCTCTGCTAATTCTTTGGATTATTTTATACTTTGTTCGGTTAATAACTTGCACTTTTATCCCTCCCCTCCCCCCTTTGATTTTCACAGTGCCAATTTGTTGACCGCTAACTGCAAATTTGACTTAATGACTCGCTGGCACGTTAACTGTCATTTTCTATCAAAATTGGCGTCAAATTAATTTCCTAGTGCTTTTTAAACTCTATTGCACAAGCTGGTAATTTGTTTTGATGTTCACTTTCCAGCAAGCGGCAAGCGGTAAAAATTCAATTTGTTAACTGGAAAAGTGTGGAAAGTGCCATAGATTTGTTACTGACAACTTAGTTGAAAGTAAGCAAAGATTAAACGTTTGTAATCAATTGTGTTAAAGGAGGGAGAAAGTCTTTTAAATATACTTGCTGTTTTTTAGATAGAACTATGTATTTAATACACGATACTATACTTGTATCTCAAGTTATTAAGCTGATAACTAAACAAGTCGAGCAGTCGGCAGCCCGACTGTAATATACCCTGTGGCTCTACAGGAAGCTCTACAGGATTTGTGGGCAAAGGAGGCGTGGCATCGTGATGAAACTTTCTGGACACATCAACCCCAAGATACTTATCATGTGTGCCAAATCTCAAGTCTCTAGCTACAAAATTGCTTTTGTTATGAGCTTTTTCTTGATTTGTGGGCGAGTGGGGCGTGGCATCTAAGAAAAAAGATAAACTTGATTTGCCTGCGAAAATAAGCAGTGCTGGGAGACCACGTTTAAGCTTCTAGCTCTTACCATCTCTGAGATTCTTTCGTTTATACGGACAGACGGACGGTCGGACAGACAGACGGACAGACGGACAGTGCTATATCGACCTGGCTATAGATGCTTATCTAGATTATATGTCGGCCACTCTTCCTTCTGCCTGTTACATACTTTTAACAAACTTAATATACCGCACAGGGTATAAAAATGTAGGCAAAATCAACCGACAGTTAAAGAAAGTAATGATGGATTGATTGAAATGATCTACAGTCTATCTGCAGAGTATCACAAAGTCGTGTACTGTCTGTCAGCTGCAGCTGGGTTATTTGTAGCTGATTTATTTTCCTTAGAATGAAACGTGTAAAAATCCAATACAAATTATAGTTCTCTCTGTCGGCAACAAACATATAACAATGGAACATTCTTACGTGTGCTGAGACTTGTCGACTTGGCGACTTGACGACTTGGCGACTTGACGACTCGTGAGTCGTTTTGATGATGGGGTTCAGGGTCAATTATTGTACGGGTATTGCACGAAATCCGAATCGGACTCCCTCGTCTAAATTATGCATTATTTGTAGAATATGTATTATTAAAAAATTGTCGGCAACTTACTTAATATTTATTCTTCATAATTATTTTTATTACGGTGCAAACAAAAAAAAAAAAACATTCAAAAGGAAGTTGACGACATCTGCTGCTGTTGCTGCTGCTGCTGTCGATTTTGTCATGCGTGGCTTGGAATTAATGTCTAAAAAAAAACTGAAATTCACCTTCATGCCTGACAAATTTGTAGACTGTACGACTCTACGTGTATTCCTCTAATTGCTGATGTGCTGCTTATGAGCTTAATAACTATATTTTTTTCTTCTCTCTTTCGCAATTAGCCAAGTTCTGAGAGAGACTGCCTAATTGAAACTCGTTGTTGGCCAGCTAACCTTTTGTCGGCGCCGTCTCAGGTCTCAGGTCTCGCAGTCTTTTATTAGATATGCTAGTTGAAGCATTTAACTGATTATAATTAGATACTCAACCTGCTGCTGTTGTTGTTGCTGCTTGGCTTTCTAATAATTATTCTTCTTCATGTCTATTATTATTATCATGTGTGTGCAACAACAATCAGCAAATCTTTGATGCCAATTAAAGCCAAAAGACGTGCTTGGAGTTTCAGCACAGTTACTCGTAGTTTGCTTACTTCCTAAGCACATTAGTTGCATATTAAATACAAGTGAGCAAAGATTAGATCATTATTATGAGGGGGAATTGGAATTTCTTGAAGAATTCTCGAAATAATAGCAAAATTCTTTATTAAATTGCAGTTAGTTGTTGAAATAAGTTACTAGATGGATAGAAGAAGATGCTAGATCGGTAATCCAATAGAATCTCAATCACTTAACTATTTAATCTCCTCTCTATCATAAGTCTGATTTCCTCAGCTCATCAATATCGTATTACACCACATTCTGACCTTCCATTTTCCTTCCTTCCTCTTCTGTTATAAAAAACACTTCCGGTTCTCCCAATATCTTTGCTAAATTACTTCCCCTAATGGCTAATAAATCATCTAATTCGTTACTCATATTTATAATCCAACAAGTCTAATGTTGCCATTTGAATTTCACACAAAGAGATATATAACGATCGCATTGAGTCTAGAAATTGATCAATCAATATGTTGTTTAGATGTTGTCTGGTAGTTTATTGATTACAAATGTATTAAATGTTGTTTATTTAAATGTCTTAATGTCATGAGAGAGATTTAATTTCAGTTTATTTATTGCACGGATTCATTTCTAGTCTCTATGTCAAGTGATCGATAGCAGTTTGCAATAACTTGGCTAAGTTCCCAGTATGTTTATGCGGTGAAATAATTTTCTATTAGCCAATTCGCTTGTGGCTAAAAACTTTTGAATTCAGCGATTACAACAGCATTTGTTTACATTTTTTAGTGCCAAGATCTTTGCTGATAAAATTGTATTGATATTAAATAAACAATTTTGTGATCGTGTCGTGTTTTCTTGTTGTTGTTATTGCTGTTGTTGTTGTTATGTATCGCTTTTCGCCTCGTCACACGATTTCGCATCTTTAATCAGCTGTGAATCCATTGTTTCCAATACAAAGGCATTAACAAAAACCAAATAGATTTCAGCCTCGCTAAATTGATAATAAAAACTTAAGTAAATGATGAAAACCTGTGGGCGTTTTGATGTTCTTTATAATATCAAATTCTTTCGCACGCTTTTGTGTGGCCAAGAATTTGTCTTTTGGCCATAAGCAATCTTTGCAGCACTTTAATCAAGTTAACAATCAGGCAAACAACTCGACACAGAACACAGAACTACTTCAAACTCAAAATCATCCAATTGTCAGGCACTTGTGAGTGTTCTCTGTTCTCGATGCTTTAGACGTTGATTGAGCTCCGCTCATAAGTTTCCCAGTTCCCGTCGTCAGTCCCGAAACACATGACACAAAAGTTGCCGCGCCACATGGCCAAAAACGCTGAGAGCCAACAGCAAAAACCCAAATGTCTAAGCCGACTTCGTCAAATTTCTGTTATTGTAATCTTATTGCGCGTTGTTGTTAAGTTTAGAACGCTGATGTTATAACAAATTAAGGGAACAACAACAACAAAAACAAGCTCAACAGTCGAGCATGCGCGACAGTAGGATACCCTGTGCAGGTCTTTAAAGAAAAGTATTTGGATTATAATGGGTTTGCTTATACTTATTTTTACGTATCATCGAGAGTAGCTTGTTTTGCGATAGTCTGGCAACACTGGAAAGCTACGACAGCTACGTTAGACAGTAGCATTCAGCTTTTCACACAATGTATAGTTATAAGCGTAGCATTCAGCTTTTTTTTCATCGACACAATGTATAGCGCCACAGCGGCCGACAGCGCAAATCATCAGTTTATCATCACATGCGCTCTCGCTTACACATATGGCATTTTCATATGCTCTCTCTCTCTGGCCAACAATTATGAAATAATGAATTTAAAACAAATTCCTTAATATCTTCTTTATTTATGGGTCAATCGCTATAAAACTTACAGCAAATTGCACAGCGTGTTTCATACTTCAACTTTCTGTAATGTTAGGCTGAGTTATGTTAATATTTGAGGCTGTTATAGTTTTTTTAGATTTACGTAGGCAGGGGATGAGATATCGAAAATTGAAGATAAACTTGATTAGCGTATGGTATTCAGGAACCTACATTCCAAAGTCTCTAGTTGAAGTCTCTAGTTCTTATAGTTGCTGACGGACGGACGGACAGACAGACGGACAGACAGACAGGCAGACAGACGGACATACAGACAGACAGACAGACAGACAGCCATACAAACAGACAGACAGACAGACAGACAGACAGACAGACAGACAGACAGACGGACAGACAAACGGACAGACAGACGGACAGACAGACGGACAGACAGACGGACAGACGGAAAGACAGATGGACAGACAGACAGACAGACAGACGGACAGACAGACGGACAGACAGACAGACAGACAGTCAGACAGACTGGTGTCAATCGACTCGACTTTTGATACAGATCAATAATATATAATAATATACTTTATATGGTCGGAGATTCCTCCCTCAGCCTGTTACATACATTCACACAAATTCATTATACCCTGCCCATTTTTAATGGCAACAGGGTATACAAATTCAAGAAGCGGAGAATAAGCTTGTGAAACGAGCGCAAGCATGTAAAAAAAAGTCAATGGCTTTCTTATAATTAAACTTTGCTTTTTTAATGAGCAAAAAATGTTGTTCAAAATTTAATAATTCTCAATTATGGCCAAGGCAAATTATATGTGTTAGCCAATCTTCTTTTATTTCGACTGCTTCTGTCATGCAAATCTCTGGGGCCTTTCTTACAGCAAACATTCTCCCGTTGTGTGTTGTTGTTAATTAATCATAGAGAACAGCCAAACTCAAAGCGAACTATCTGAAGATTCTTGGCGTGCATTGAACTTTTGCCGTCTGTCTGTCTGTCTGTTTATGGTCTGTCTTTGGCTGTGAAAGCCTTTTGATTAATGTAAAAGATTGGCCATAGATTCTTAGCAAATGCTAATGAAGAGAACTGAAGAACTGTTTGGTAACTGCTTTGTGTATGTTGCCAATTCTTCGACTTCTTTGACTTCTTCTTCTTCATTTGGCCAGCTATATGGCCAACTCATCTGCATGACAATTGGCCATTTAGCTACAGGCTTTTTTTGGCGTTGCACACATTACGCAAACGGAGGCGTCAAAAGGTGGCGACGGCACACCCTCCGCAAACATTGGATACCCCGCACGTGCTTGCATTTTATTAACTGTTTATGCGGCATACCAAAAAAAAACAACAAAAAAAAAACACTCCAAGTGAAATTGCCAACGTAATTTTGCGCAAGAGGCTCCAAGTTTGATTATTGTTGCTTTTTAAGTTATTTTTGTTTGCTGTTTAATTGATTTCTCGACAGGCAATGACACACATTGCCATAAAGCTAACGATTCGTCTATAGACGACAGCAACTGCCTTGTACAACGGGGCGTATGCGTGTTTCGGCTTATTTTATTATTGAACCGACGCAACCGATGCACAGCGACCTCAGTTATCACTCTTACTTAATGAGACTTATAATGATATGTTTACATATATATATATTTATATATAAATGATACGCACCGTTGGCCAATAGATCTCTATTGAGCTGCTGCTGCTGCTGCTGTGGGTTATCTTAGCATTGGACTGTCTATAAAACGGTTTCAATTGCCAAACTCTGCAACCATAAACAGTCAATGGAAAATTGTGAAATTTGCGCGTAATGGGCGAAATAAACAAGTTTCCATTTGAACAGAATCAGCAGCAGCTAAATGTATAGACTTAGCTACTAAGTTAGTACTAGTTTTAACTAAGCTTTTCACTAATGCAAAACTCTCTTTCACATTTCCGACAACATTTGCAGCAACAACAAGGCGTACGATTTCCCAAGGCAGCCGCACAGATAAGTCGACAGCAAGACTTGAATTATTGCACGCAGCAGCAAGAGCAACAGGAGGAGGAAGAGGCAACTGCCACAGCCACAGCCACAGCCAAAGCCACAGTAACTGCAACTGCAACTGCAACCGCAAGACGCACACATTGCAACGCAGCTTCGGCAAACAATTGTGGAAAAGTGTGCAAACGAACAATAGAGACAGAGACTAGTAGTAGTAGATAGAAAATCAACCGAAAACAGAGCAACTACCAACTGGCAACTGGCAACAGGCAACTGGCAACAGGCAGCGGCAACAACATATATTTTTGGTATATGCTTCGGTAACGATGTCGTTGATGAAAATTCATCGAAGCAATGAATCATTTTGGCGTTGTAGCATGTTATTGTTGCTAGTGGCATTGTTGATGGTTGAGGCTGCCAATGCGGCGACATCGACGACGACGACGACCACGACGACAGGCAGTGAAACGCAAACGAGTGCAACTAATGGTGCAATTAGACAGCAGCAGCAACTGCAGCAGCAACAGCAGCAACAGCAGCAACAACAGCAACAGCAATCGGCAGAAGAGGTTGTGGATCAACAGCAACTGCCACACAATGAAAGCACACAAACGTTGCCTGCCAATTCTGCAGAAATTTTGAGCCCCAGCGATGTTGGTAAGTAATTCCATCCATCACATATGTGTACACACACTGCGCCCCTTTTGGCAAACTCTCCCAGAAAATGATTTTGTTCGCTATTCGAACGATGGGGAAAATTGGCCTAGTGCACAAATTGCAAACGAGCCGAAATAAATCTATGCCAATTATTGACCAACTGACAGCAGGCGGCACAAAGCAATGCAATAGCAAAAAAAAAAAACTTGGACAACAACAAGAGTTTCGAGTTGGCCAGCTAAAAAAAACAATTGGCCAGCTAAAATGTGCGGCAGAAGAGGCAACAACAACCACAGGCAACAGACAACAGCAACAACAACAACAACAGACAACAACAAACATTCGCATTGACTAATCTTTGACGTTTGAAAGACCGAAAGACCGAAAAACCGTCGTCAACAACATGCTGGCTGCCATTTAGATACTCTGCTTCATTTTGGGGTATACAATTTGCGGTTTAAGCTTGTAACGAGTGTCTAGGCGAATTGTGAATTGATAATGTTTATGTATATAGTTTTAGTACTTCAGCAAATTGAATATACTTGACAAACGCATTTAATACAGAAGCTTTGAAAAATAACAGTTCAAGAAACTATTATATTTACAATTACTATGAAACTACTCTCTATGATTTGCGATAGAGTTAAAGAGTTAAAAGAAATGTACAGATACTTAAACGATCTACAGAAGTTGCCCTTTTTCTTAACTTTGTATATAACTATGTATAACAAGCCGAACAGTCGGGACCCCGAACGTAATATACCCTGTGACTCTTCAGGGCCCCACTCCCGATGTATATTTGTGGGCGAAGAGGGCGTGTCAACGTGATCAAACTTTCTGGACACATCAACCCCAAAATACTCATCATGTGTCTCAAGTCTCTAACTACAAAACTGCTTTTGTTATGAGTTTTTACTTGATTTGTGGGCGAAGGGGGCGTGGCATCCAAAACAAAAGCTTGAACTTGGTCTCCAAGCATATCTAATATTCCCAGGTAGATCAAGTTTATCTACCTGGGAATATTAGATATGCTTGGAGACCAAGTTCAAGCTTCTAGCTCTTACCATCTCTGAAATTCTTTCGTTCATACGAACAGACAGACGGACAGACAGACAGACAGACAGACAGACAGACAGACAGACAGACAGACAGACAGACAGACAGACAGACGGACAGACAGACTGATGGGCAGACAGACAGACAGACAGACAGGCAGACAGACAGACAGACAGACGGACAGACAGACAGACAGACAGACAGACAGACAGACAGACGGACAGACAGACGGACAGACAGACGGACAGACAGACGGACAGACAGACGGACAGACAGACGGACATGGCTATATCGACTGGCGTTCTAGAATATATATACTTTATGTGGTCAGCCACGCTTCCTTCTCCCCGTTACATACCTTTAACAAACTTAATATACCCCCACAGGGTTTAAGAAATAGAAGCAAATTGTATTTAAATATTTTACTTATACATTTTCAAAGTTGTGCTTAATATTTGCGACTGCATCTGTTGAATTTGTCAAGCGAATTTACATAAAAACCCAAGCGTAACCATCAAATGAGCGAGGTCATGTTATTTCTTTATTTCTTCATTTGATCATTTTTAATTTTTGTGTGACTTTGTAATAATAATAATCTATTTATTAGAGACAAGTATCTAACCTACTAGAGGGATGGCAAAGCCAAGCGAAGCAAACACACACGAATATGCAAAAGAGCCAAATGGCTTCAAGTGCATATTAAAATACACAAAAATATATATGAGTATATAAAGTTTGGTAAAGTTGGATCAAGATCTCATATAAGTCTAATATGAAGATTGTTTTGCCAGCTCTTCATAGTAATGAAAACAAATGGAATTTTCAATGGCTTCGGCATGCCGCAAATAGCCTTCCTTTCATGTGTTGCAAGTGAACTTTTTAGTCAACTATAGATACGAGATACAAGATACGAGATACAAGATACGAGCTAGACTTTAGACTTGAGATACGTATACATGTGTGTGTGTGCTCTTAATTGTTATTTCAATTAAACAATTATTCGTTTAGTTAAAGTTGTGACTCTTTCTGTTTTGTGGGCGTCAATTGTCAATTGACAATTGTCTTTTGTCTTAGCCTCAAGTGTTGGCCATGCGTTGCTGCCTAGGCCTAAGTTGTCAAGGTAACAAAACGCATTTTCACCCAAGCTTTTATTTTTGGTTAAGAAAATAAAAAACCCAACGCATAAATTGTTGAAAAATTATGTATTTATGCATGTTTATTCATGAGGCTTTATTTTGTTTTTATTATTATGATTTGAATTGTATGTGTGTGTGTGTGTGTGTGTGTGTGAAGTAGTCATAACTTGGCTTAAACTTGGGGTGCAAGTGGCGAGCATGAGTATTATTACATAAACAGGTTGTAGTCAAAAGCAAAAAAAAAAGCTAACTAAACAAAAGTTTAATGCATTTTGATTATTTTTAATGTATGCGCATTAAAACATCTACACAAAAGCCAAAGCAATGAATGAGCATAGATTTTGTTTTTTATTTTTTTTTGGCATGTTACGAAATGACGCCAAAATAAAAAGTATATGCAGTTCTGCCAGTCGAATCGTAGGTGTCGCTGTCTTCTGGCTAACTGAGCCATACTGACCAACAAGAGTTGTTGTTGGGTTTTTGAAAAAATCCTCAGCATAAATATCAATATTGGTGTGTCTTGTGGCTCTTTAGCTTTTGTTGGCTCATTACGTTTACCTGTTCCTCTGTTCATCTGTTCGTCTGTCTCTCTGTCTGTCTGTCTGTCTTTCTGTCTGTCTCTCTGTCGCTGCTCATGTGCGTTCATTGCGTAATCGCAACACATTTACCAGGCGTATTCAAGCGTTGGCTTCCATTCGCTTCGCGCCGAAGAAGAGCGGCCTCACAAGCTAAATCAGAAAAGTCAACAAGAAAAAAAGGCCAACTCACAACTGGCACAAAAGGCAAAAGGCATCGGGCAACGGGCAACGGCAGTGGCAACAGGTCTGCCTTCTTCTCTGTCAGCCAGTCAACCAACTAGCTGCCAAGTGCAACGCTTGCAACATTTACTTGCAACGTCTGCAGCTCTTTTACCCCGCCAGTACCGCCTGGCGTATGCGCAATGTGGGCGGCATCTACATATAACTCATACGCTACAAGCTATTGCCAACTCGTTTTTGGCGGCACTTAAGTGGGTGTAGCAGCAGTAGCTACACATATGAGTATGTATATGTATATAACTATATGATTATGAATCATTGTTTCAGCCACTATCACTAAAAAATCCCAGTTACCACTTTAAGTACAGCGGGGAAAAAATACTTTACCGCATACGTAATAGAGCAAACATAAGTCTGTAGTGCAGTGCTTACTGCGTTACGTGTTTTGTGTTTATGTTTATGTTTATCCAAAAGTAACAAATATTCAATAAAGAAAAAAATTATATGTTTTCTTTATGCATTGGAATTGTTGTGTTTCTTTTTATACGTAAGCAAATAGACAGCAAACTCAGAGCTAAGCTTTTGAGTTTAAAACAAGCCGATCAGTCGAGCGGGTACGACATGTAGGATACCCTGTGCAGGTCTTCAAACCAAAGTATTTTCATTGTAATGGGATTTAAATACATATTATATAGGGTCTCTCTCAAATTCGCTCAATTCGCATACATTTGTTTCTTGAATAACTTCAGAGTTCAATATCCGATCGTACTGAAATTTGTAGCACACATTGGGAGTAGGATACTTACCATGTGTGATAAGTCTCAAGTCGCTAGATATAAAACTGCTCTTATTATCAGTTTTTTGTGAGTTATGGGGAAAGGGGTCGCGGCATAGCAATGAAATTTGTTAGACACATTAAGCATAAGCTTCTTCACATGTGTGCCAAATCTCAAGTCACTTGCTTTAACATTGCTTATGTTATGGTGATTTTTCTAAGTTTAAAACAAACGGGGCTTGATATCGAAAATTGAAAATAAACTTGATCTGCGTATGGTATTAAGGAACCTACATTCCAAATGTGAAGTCTCTAGCTCTTATAGTTGCTGAGATCCACGCTTTCATACATACGGACGGACGGACGGACAGACAGACGGAGGGACAGACAGACGAACAGGTGTCAATCGACTCGGCTATTGATACTGATCAAGAATGTATATACTTTATTGGGTCGGAGATGCCTCCTTCTGCCTGTTACATACATTCACACAAATCCATTATACCCTTTTTTGCCTATTTTTAATGGGCACAGGGTATAACAAAGTATTCGTTGGCTTATCGATTAATTTTTTCAGTTTACTTTATTTTAATTGGCTAATTGAGAGTTTGATTGTTGCAGCTAGACTTGGACTCATTTCTTTATGTGCTTTACTGTAACTAAGATATTTCTCAGCTGCTTGGATATCACACAAATTTTGTCTACAAGTTATATATATATAATTAAATTATATATATTTTATTCCACTCTTAACTCATGCCTTAAGATTTATCTCCACTTCTTATGCAACTTTCTATAGATTTTCAAACTTTTTCTTTTGTTTTTCCTGCGTTAACTTTTCTCTGTCTGTAATTTGCGTGTTATTTTCCCAAGTGATTTTTCATTTAATATTAAATTCGTTGTTATTATTTTTTGTGGCTATTTGTTGTCGTTGTTGTTGTTGTTGTTGTTGGTTGTTTGGCGAATAAAGGAAAAGGAAATGAAACGCGTAATTTTCGGTGCGGTGTGCGATGGCTATTAAAAAAACTATTGGCGAATTCAGTTTCAGTTTCGGTTTCGGTTTTTGCTATTTTGTTGTGTTTACATAAAATGTTTATAATTTCATTTTCATTAGTGTGTAGTTTGCATTTCAAAATGCGACTAATCAAAACGATCAAAAACGATCAAAAAAAAAACTGACCAGGTTTATTGAACCTTTTTTTCGTCTTCATTTTGTCAACAACTTTTTGGCTAATTTTCTTTTCTTTTCATTTCATTTCATTTTTTATATGATTAATTAAACTCTGACGCTGACCCAAAGTTGTGGGACATTATGTAAGAGAGGTCTGAGCTTACATGATTTAAGTAGTTAACGGAATGGGGTGGGGGGGGAGGGGGACGAACCTAATTTTGGGGCACAAAAGAAAGCGGCCAACTAACTAATGATGCCAAAGTTGCAGGCACACAAAAAAACAGACTGAAAAATCAGTCTTTTTACATTGCGTAAAACTGTGCAACAAGCTGCTGATGGGAGAGCTTTGGATGCTACTCGCTTGTTGTTGCTGTTGCTGTTGTTGCCCCTGTTGTTGTTGATGATGACGAACATGTGACACGCCCCGCAGCAACCATTTGCAACGCCTCAATGCACAACAACAACAACGACGGCAGCAACAACAAGTTTGCCTATTGAAAAACTTTTCAGAGCGTTCCAAGCGACTCGCACTGAATTCGTAAAGCCAAAAGCCAAACAAATAAACGGAAGCGCCCAAACCTCGTACAATGGTCGTACAGCAAAAAATCTCAAAAAACAGAGAACTAACAAAATAACAAGCCCATCAGTCGAGCGGGCGCGACAGTAGAATACCCTGTGCTGGTCTTAAAACATAAGTATTTTGAGAAAACTAGCTATAAAACTGCTCTTGCTAACAGCTTTTTCAATTGTGGGTGAAGGTGGCGTGGCATCGCGTTGAAATTTTCTGGACATCTTCAGGCCAAGTTTCTTATCATGTGTGCCTCAAACTCAAGTCTCTAGCTTTAACATTACTTATGTTATGGTGATTTTTCTAATTTCAAAACAAACGGAGCTTGATATCGAAAATTGAAAACAAACTTGATCTGCGTATGATATTCTTGAACTTACATTCCAAATTTGAAGTCTCTAGCTCTTATAGTTGCGGAGATTCACGCAATTATACAGACGAACGGACGGGCAGACGAACGGACGGACGGACGGACAGACAGACGGACGGGCAAACGGACGGGCAGATAGACGGACAGGTCTCAATCGACTCGGCTATTGTTACTGATCAAGAATATATATACTTTATAGGGTCGGAGATGCTTCCTTCTGTCGGTTACATACATTCACACAGATTCATCATACCCTTTTTTGCCCATTTTAATGGGTACAGGGTATAAAAATAGAAACAGCAACAAAATGAACTTTGCAATTATCCAATGCTGCTGCATTTGTTATTGTTGTTATTGTTGTTGACGTCGTTGATCATTTAACATATTGTCGGAGCTCCAAAAAAACACAAAACACATTTGTGATTGCGCAAAAGGTCAGTAAGGCAGTTGGCAGTTGGCAGTTGGCAGTAAGGCAGTTGTTGGCCAGGTCAATTCTAGCGCTCAAGGCTCGGCCAAGGGTTAGCTTTTTTTTTAACCAGGAAGTAGCTGCAACAGCAGCAGCGGGTGCAACATTTAGTGGCATTTCACGACAACTTCACTTGGATTTCCGCATTGACATCCGCAACGATTTTTGTTTTTCATTTTTTTTGTTTTTTTTTACCTTTGCCATTTCTTTTGCCATTTCTTTCTCACGGCAGCTGCTGTTGCCGTTGTCGTCTGCAAACATTTCCTGCATTTAACTGCACCTACAGAGGGGCCCAACTGCAGTTCCAATTCCAGCTTCAATTCCAGCTCCAATTCCAGCTTTAAACTCCACTTAAGGCAAAATGTCACGCACATGAACTGCCAACTTTGGCAGAGCTGTTGTTGTTGTTGCTATTGTTGTTTTTTGTATTGTTGTTGCTATTGTTGTTGATATTGTTGCTGGTATTGTTTATATTGTTGCTGTTGTTGCAACGTTATGCTTGCACAAATTTGCGGCACTTTGCCAGCTACTTTTGGCATTTTGTTGCATGTTTCGATTTCACATTAGAAATGCTTTCGATCGCCTCGACCAAAACGTGGCATGTCTGTTTTTTTTGTTGTTTTGCGGGCCAACAAACAAGTTTAAGCCATGAACGTGGGCAGCCAAGCCGTAGGGTGCAGCGTGCAAATAACAACAACAACAACAAAAACATGAAGAAATTGCAAAATGCACAAAAAAAAAGTGCAACGAAAGCTTGCGTGGAGAAAGTTTTGTTATAAGCCAAGGCGGCATTTAAAAATTGTATTTATGAGCAGGCCAAAAGCAAAAGAAAAGCAAAAGAAAAGCAAAAGCAAAAGCCAAGCCAAGCCAAGAAAGCAAAAGTGAAGCAAAAGTGAAGCTGCCTCTTTGAATTAGTGCCAATGAATTAATGAAAGTTTTTTGCTGTTTTTTTCTTCCATTTAACTCGTTTTTAGCGCTGGCGGAAATGATTCACAATTAGTCACAATTGTTTTGTGCAGAAAAAAAAACCAATCAAAAACATGCATAAAACAATTTACACTTTCAAGGCCAAAATGTTAGAATAAAAGTCTGTTAATAACGCAGACTTTTCATTACGCTAAAATTAACAAACAATTCTGAGAATATTTTACATATTTAATATTTAATTTTCTCTGTTTAGATTTCCATTGTGATTGTGATACAGCGCAAAAAAAATTTAAATAACAATTAAATATATTTTCAGCACATTTTCTATAATTATTTATTTATTATTTTGCAGTCAGTCAGCAAATTGTGGCCAAAATGCGGTACACTCTTTTGATTATGACATGTGCAACGTTGCGTATGATTGATATTAATGTCATAGGCACAGATAGTTGAGTTTGTGTGTGTGTGTGTGTGTGTGTGTGTGTCGGTTGTATAATATTATCTTTCATAACATTTAATACGACACCATTAAATAAGTAAGTTTAGGTTAACATCAATTGTTTGTCGATGCTGTCAGTCAGTTTGTCAGCTTGTCAGCTTGTCTGTTTGTCAGTTTGTCTGTTTGTCAGCTTGTCAATTAGCCAATGACTTGTTTGCAATTTATTTATAAACAAAAGTTCTAATGCAAAAGACCTGCGATTCATTCAAGCGCTAATCTCCCCGCACCAACAACAAGTATTTCGAGTATTTATATAGGAAAAAAAAACACTTGTGCGCACTTGAATTCAATTTGAAGTGTAATTAAAGCAGGCATCATCTAGTTGCTGGCTTAAATATACAATTAATGGCCGAAACAAAGGCCATAAGCTTGTGGGAGCCTTGATGCTTTGATGTGGAAGTGTATGGAACTGAAGGCTCATTAGCTGAAACTGCCACTGTCTGAGCAAATCGTTGGCTTAGAACTCCACACACACACACACACACACACACACTGAATGCTCGCCCATTGTGTGCGCTGTGATTGGCCAAATTGCTGGCAATTAAATTTCACATAAACAGCCAAAAATCTGGCAATAAGTTTTAAGCAAATATTGACATTAGTCACGCTGTCGCAAACTGAAGATTAATAACTTGACGTGTTTACTCGTATTATTGCACACTTTTTTTTTCTTTCATTATTATTAAGTATTATGTAAGCTAAGTTAAGTTTCTCAGAATTCTCGATTTTTCCAAATAAGATCGAGGGAATTCTTTTTGAGAAACAACGTTCCAATGCTTTGGCTTGAATGTTTGGTTAGTTGTACTTTTTTTTTTTTGGCTTCAACTCTCATTTCGTTTCGTTTTGGTTCGCTTCGTGCAGTCGCAGCCCAAAAACAAAATCGTGTCTATGACCAAAATCAAATTAAAATTCCACAACGCATGCCAAGAGCAGAGACAGCGACAAAAGCGACTGCGACAGAGACAACGACAACGACAACGATGGCCACAACAGCAGCATAGCTAATGCCAAGAAATGGATTTGCCTGCACCACCACCAACAACACCAACACCACCACAATTAGCTAAGCAACAACAGCGTCTGGGCTTAAGAAATGTTAATGAAATTGCACCGATTCTAGGCTACTCTAACTATATTTGTCGCTATATATTTCTCAATCTCGAACTGTATCAGTGATGGCAACTACTTGTCATAAGAATAGGATAAACCGACTATATCTGCTCTATGTTTCTGCCTCTTCATTTTATATTTAGACCCTTTACTTTAAAGTATAAGGGTCTATTAAGTTGTGTAAAAATGTGCGTAACAGGTCTAAGGAAGTCTGGCAGACCATATAAAGTATATATACTCTTGATCAACATCAACAGTTGAGTCGATATAGCCATGCCCGTCTGTCCTGCTGTCCATTTTCCTGCTGTCCGTCTGTCTGTCCGTCCGTCTGTCCTGCTGTATGAACACCTACATCTCAGAGATTATAAGAGCTAGAGCGACCAAATTTGGTGACAATACTACTGAGGCCTCCACAAAGGTTAAGTTTGTTTAAGAATTTTGCCACGCACCTTTCCGCCTCCAAAAACAGGGAAAATTCAAATAACACGAAAATTTTAAAAGATACAAGTTCCAAATTCAGCATACATAAAGTTTAGTTTGATTGCAATGTGTGCTTAAAATTTCATAGCAATCGGACAAAAAACACCAGAGATTTGAAGCTGATAAATTATCGATTATACAAAGTTTGAAGGCAGCAACTTGAGGCAATGGAACTGGTAATTTGCCAGTTAATCGACTATGGATGCATTGGCGCAATGGTTAGTATTTCGAACTCTTGCGGTGTGGTACTGAAGCTCAAAACCTACCAGAGGCACAATTATTTCTGTTTGGAAGAATCAGTTAGATTAGTTTATATAAATAATTTTCAATTAACAAACTCAATAACAAAGTCTAAGCAACTATACTTAGAGTATATGAATAACTATAGTAGGCACAGTAAACGCCTGTTGTATCGCAACTCAGAGCAAAAATGGCAGTTGCTTTTGTTACTGTTGTTACTGTTGGCTTTGTTGTAGTCGTAGTCGTTGTGGGTTCTGTTGAAGGCAGCGAGGCGACGTGACGAGACGCCCAAATGGGGCGCACAATAAAAACAGGCAGCCCCAAGTCGAGTGCAGTCAATGGAGAAGCCAACGAAGCTCGAACTTTGGCCAACAAGTTTAAAGCTTCAAGCTTGAAGTTCCAAGCCCAAATCTAAATCTCAATCGAAGTCCAAAATCCAAAATTCAAGCCTTAACCCAAAGCGATGTCTGCAGTGGCCAAAAACGCGGCTGAGTTCGTTTTTGTCGCTTGTTCTAGTCGCCGCGCTTGAGATGCCAGGCCTAACCTTGGCCTAAACTGCAAGCCAATGAACTAAATGCTTGTGAAAAACAGCAATAGCAACAGCAACAGCAACAACAACAACAACAACGGCAAGAGCAAATTGTTTGTGTTTGTTAACATTGTTTGCTGCTGTTGTTGCCGGTCGTTTTGGCAGTTTTAATGGCAACGTGAAAATTAAACAATTGTGCAAGCAATCCGCTTGATTATCGCTTCAATGATTCATGGCCCAAACAGCGGCAGCATTACATTTGGCCAAAGCCCACACAATGGCCAGTTGTGGCAACGACAACGGCAACGGCAGCTGTGCCCCTTTGGGGCAAAGTCAGAAAGAACATCAAAAGTGTTTGCCACCAATTTGTGTGTCAAGTTAATTAGTCAGCTGCCTTTTGGCAACAACAACAACAACAACAACAACAACAACAACAACAACAACGACAGCGACATGTCAAGAGGCTACTACGAATTTGTGAACCAGTTGGCTAACTCAAAATTTCTAGGCTAAGAAACGCACCTAAAACGCGCTCACTGATTAATGGCCCAAAACGAGAGACGAACGTTCAAAGAAACAAGTTTATGCCTCGTGTTGATTTAATACTTTGCTGACGCACTGTTTATCTTTCCCATTCTCCAACCAAAAAAATTATGTTTTTCCAATACGCGTCACGATCTTTTGGCATCAAGTATACGACGCGTTGTATAAGAAGAACAATATGAATCGTTAACCTCGTTGTGGCACTTATGTTTTGATACTAATTCTTTTGACAAAATTACAAAATACATATATATTATTTTGCAGACAAATTTACCTTTTTCTGAGTATTTTTTCATGTTTTATTATTGCTGCTTATGGTTTTTTAAATAAGTTAAAAAGGGAAGTAATGAGATACATTTCCTGTGACTATTTCTTAAAATAACCAGTCGGAAAGGCTACAATCGAAGTCGACTATAAGAGACCATTTACTTATAATAGCATAAAACAAAATAAGTTTTAAAAAGAATAATAACCCAAAAACAAAGAGTGCCTCAGGTAGGAGTCGAACTCCAGAACCACACCGCAAGAGTTGGAAACTCTAACCATTACGCCAATGCAGCCATAGTCGATGATCTGGCAAATTACCAGTTTCCTTACAGAACTGCAGTTACTATAATACTTTTGTTTCCTTGCCTCAAGTTGCCTCCCCCAACCTTTGTATATTCGCAAATGTATATGCCTCAAATCTCCGGTGTTTATTGTCCGATAGCAATGAAATTTTCAGTACACATCGCTATTAAACTAAACTTTAGGTATGGCGAATTTTGAACTTGTTTCTTTTAAATTACTCGTGTTATTCGGGTTTTTCCGAAGTTTGTGGGCGGAAGGGGGCGTGGAAAATTTCAAAAACAAACTTCACCTTTTTAGAGACCTCAGGAGTATTGTCACCAAATTTGGTTACTCTAGCTCTTATAGTCTCTGAGATCTAGGTGTTCATACAGCAGGACAGACGGACAGACAGACCGACGGACAGGCGGATATGGCTATATCGACTCGTCTGTTGATGCTGATTAAGAATAGATATAGTTTTAAGGGTCTGTCAGACTTCCTTATTGATAAACTTATAATTTGTTAAAGAAAAGTTTCGAACAATCAAATACATGAATACTTAATGTTCTCTCAAGCAATTACCTGATTAACTATGTCATTTTAAGTTTAACTATGTCTTGTTTACACACTTCTAAGTGATTTTCTGACTTCTCTGCTTTGCTTACAGATGTGGTTGCCGAGAAACCCACCACATATCGTCCGGCGGCTGGCAATCGTCCCTCGATTGCACCACTCAACTCGGCGCAGGAGCGAGAACGCAGGCTGATGAATGTTTTGGCCGCACGGCGATCAGCACTGCATCGTGGTGGTTTTCGCACACGCATCGGCACCACCGGACGCAGTGCCACCTCACCGGCCGCGGTGGCGGTTGAGAGCACCTCAAAGTCACCGAGCGATCCACGTTCGGTTTGCATACGCAACTGCACCAAGAACTTTACGCGCCGCACCACCGCCAGTTGCATGCGACAATGCGCCAACTTTACCCGCATGGCAATGGCAACCACCAACAGCAGCAGCGCGGTGGTGCTGCGTACGCCCAGCAAGGCAAGTGTCGCCCCAGGGGAAAGGGATACCAACGAGATACTCTTCAGTGATGAATCGTCGCATGGACTCTTTGTGGTTGCCAAGGAACAAAATGATACGCTCAATCATATAGCGGATGTTGCCAAATTGCCGGGGGTGGGAGGCAAACAGCGTGGACGTGTTAAGCTGGCGGCAACAGTTACACTTGCCACCACATCGGTGGAACAGAATGACGACGACGAGGACGATGATGATGAACTGCAGCCCTATCTTTACTTTGGCGCCAAGTTGCCGCCTCTCAAGCCAGGCGCACTGACGATTACAGCCGCCGCTGGTGATAATGAACATCCACGTGTGCTGGAGGTTTCAGTGGTGCAGAACACCACCAGTGCAACTCCAGTGGCGGCTGTGGAATCCACCGTGAGTCCCACAATCTCTACACGTCGCCCCTTGACGGCTGTGGAGCGCAGTCGTAGTCGCTACAAGTACCATATGCGAGATCGTGGTGTGGCACCCAACGTGGCAGTAGTAGCATCCGTAGCACCACCAGTAGCAGCACCTGTTGCACCACCTGCAGCACCACCCATTAGCAGAACACGCTATGTGGGTTCTGGGCGACCCACTGCGGCTCAAGCTGAAAGCTTCTTGCAACAGAAGCAGCCTGCAATTGAAGCTGAGCTGCCAAAGCCTGTGGTGGTGCGGCGGTTGGCTGGCAAGCCGTTGGCTTCGTCTACACCACTCATCATAACGGTGCTGAGTGCCGAGGAGGAAACAACAGTGGCTCAAATGGAGCCAGAACTGTTTACAGAGCGTTCCAGCAGTAGCAGCAGCAGCACCACCAGCACAACGACAACAGCAACAGCGCCAATTAGCACCACCAAAAAGCCAATCACAACCACAACGACACCCACACCGACATCCACATCCACATCCACATCAACAACCACGACAAGCACCACAACGACAACCACTTCAACGACACCATCGACAACGACAACAACCACAAGCAGCAGCACAACAACCACCACCACACCCAGCACCACCACCACGACAACTATAACAACTGCAGCTAGTAGCACCGCTAAACAGAAAACTATTATTGAGGAGGATACGGAAAGGTTGCGAGCCTTAGGTCCATCCCTAACACAAGAGATCAACATCGAGGATCAGAATAATCTGATCATCTTTTGCAACAGCACCGCCAACTGTGAGGCGACACCACGCACCCAATTGTCCCACACCACAGACTCCAGTTCAAACTCTAAGATATTGCGCACCACTGTGTTGACTTCAGTGCGTTCCACAGTGAATCCACGACCCACGACAGCGGCACCACGCGCCCCTTCCATACCCGGAAATATCTTCATTGGTATTGTGGAATCCTCGTCATCAACACCATCGGATGTCAGTTCCACGGCGATTGCGGATGAGCGTGAAGTCAATCTGAATGTGAGACGTATGAATTTGGTTACCCTAGTGCTGGTGGCGGTGGGAGTAGTGCCACTGGTGGCCATCGTACTGTACCTGGTGCGCAACTATATGGTAAGACGTCAGGCCAAGCAGGACGATGTCTTCGATGTTTGCATCACCGATCAACAGCCCATAAGCCCGGTAAAGAAGTTGGACTCTAAATATCAGCTGGAGCACGATGAGGATGAAGTGGATCATCATCATCATCATCAACATCAACAGCATCATCAACATCAACAGGCTATGCCCATGTCCATCTCGCAGCAACAACAAACTCAACAGGCACGCGATGCAAATCACAATCGTTACGATGATAAAACTTCGCTGGCCAGTGAATACCAAGACTTTGACAGGAGCAACATTCGGCTGAAGAGTCTGCTCGGCGAGGGAAACTTCGGACAGGTGTGGAAGGCCGAGGCAGATGATCTAAGTGGACATTTTGGCGCCACACGCATCGTTGCCGTGAAGACAATACGTGCGTGCAGCGCCCAGGTGAGCCTCAAGGATGAGGCCAACATTATGCGCAAACTGGGATCGCATCAGAATGTGGTCACCCTGCTGGGTGCGTGTGTGGAAAGCGGTAAGTCATACAGTTCCATAGTAGACGTTGTGTAGAAGGGGTACAAGAGTATATTAACTTTGTGGATAGGTATGTGACAAGCAGTAGGTTTATATGTTTAAATATTCTTCATAGTTAATGATTTTTTGCATACTAAACTTTGCATATCGTTGTTTGAGCTCTAAAATGCTGTTTCATTTAAATTAAATTAGTTTAGACTGACTGCAGAGTAACTCGTAGTCGGGCACACTCGAGTTTTTAGTTTTGTAGACCCTATAGGGGTATATTAAGTTAGTTAAAAGTATGTAACAGGCAGAAGGAAGCGTGACCGACCCCATAAAATGTATATATTCTTAATCAGCATCAATGGCCGTGTCAATATAGTCATGTCCGTCTGTCCGTCTGTCCGTCCGTCCGTCCGTCTGTCCGTCTGTCCTGCTGCCTGAACACCTAGATCTCAGAGACTATAAGAGCTAGAGTAACCAAAATTTGTGATAATACTACTAAGGCGTCCACAAAGGTCATGTTTGTTTTAGAATTTTGCCACGCCCCCTTCCGCCAACAAAAATCGAAGAAACCCAAATAACACGAGTAATTTAAATTTAATTCTGTAAGGAAACTGGTACTTTGCCGGATCATCGACTATGGCTGCATTGGCGCAATGTTTAGAGTTTCGAACTCTTGTGGTGTGGTTCAGGAGTTCGAAACCTACCAGTGGCTCAATTAGACTCTCATAGTCGACTTCCACTGTAGCCTTTCCGACTGATTTACTTATGCAACTGTTTAATTTCCAGAGCCACACATGCTGATCATGGAGTATGCGATGCGAGGACGTCTTTTATCTTTGCTACGCGCCGCACGCAGTGCCACAAATATTCTGCCCGCCTCAGTGCCCGGTGGACGCAGCCTCGCACCGCTTTCCCCTCGCACGCTGGCAGGCTTTGCGCTGGATATAGCCTGTGGCATGGAGTACATAGCTGGACGCAGGGTAAGTGCTGTTTATACACTTTAATTTAGACAACCTTTTGATGAATTGTTTCTTCGTATACTTCCGCAGATTGTTCATCGTGATCTGGCGGCGAGGAATGTCTTGCTAGATCACAATGGCATGTGTAAGATCTGTGATTTTGGCATGTCCATTGATCTGGACGCGGAGCGTATGCGCAAGGAGCAGGAGAAGAATGCCGCCAACGATATTCTACGCAGCAATGCGGCAAAGTTCAAGTTTGACTTTGGCAGTCGCTACATTCTGCAGCATTGGCAGCACACCTTTGGCCAGGGCCAGAATGGTAACTGCTCCAAGGATCATGCGCACGGGGAGAAGAAGACACATGGCCACGATACGATTGGCAAGCGACATGCACTTCCAATACGTTGGATGGCGCCGGAGAGTTTGCAGTTCCATATGTTCACCACCGAAACGGATATCTGGGCCTTTGGCATTGTTCTCTGGGAGATTGCTACACTGGGTAAATAAAACGTTTAAAACGGTTTCTGCTTATCTTTGAGATATTAATATATCTTCTTTTTTTCCACGCAGGCTCCACGCCGTATTCCCATTTAACTGGTCGCGAGGTCATACGTCGTGTGCCGCAGGGTTTGCGACCGGAGTTACCTAAGGAGAGTCGCCATGAGTTCTACAATCTCATGTCACGCTGCTGGCACAAGGAACCGCAGATGCGACCCTCGTTTGCCCAGTCGCGGCTGGAGATAACACGATCGCTGCACAAATGGGTCGACGATGATTCCGCCGCCTCGGACTATATGGATGTGAGCGGATTTAGCGAGGATCTCGAGCATGGCGTTGTCTACTTCAACCACCGCATCTCAGAGTTTGAGTGCGAAATATGACGTTGACTGAATCACCCTTTCCAGCCACAAATCACCATCCATATGCATACCACGTCGCCATTGCCCACCAACTAATTAGTACATCAGGCTCATCAGCATCAGCATCTGCATCAGCATCAGCATCTGCATCAGCATCCGCATCAGCATCAGCATTCCCCTATTCACCTCGATTCATCATCCTACATCCTTTGTACTATTTCGAAATTCGCGTGCTTGTCGAGCAGTATTATTTGTATCTTTTATCTATTTCCTCTTTTTAGTTTCGATTCGTTTCGATTTCGGTTTTGCCAGCGGCTTTGAGAGCTCTCGTTGTAAATATTGTATTTGCATTACTGTTTGCAAATGTTTATTATGATTTATTTTTATTTAGGACTTGTATTTTAATTAAAAATTGGCGCTACTTGTGCTTAGTTGATATTAGTCACTTAGTTCTTCTAGTCTGTATCTAAAAAAATTCATCTTCAAGTTGAGCCAATTCGTCTGACGATTTGACTGCACCGCAAAATGTGGCACACAATTTATTCTATTGCATAGGTTTTAATTTTATTGATATCGATATATGTAGAAATAAAAAAAAACACACACATAATTGTACAAATAAATTAATTTAACACAAGAAATATAATTATTATACTATTTACACCAAATGATTTGTCTTTTATTTAATTACAATTAAGTGAAGTTCTTATAGCTCTTATTATAGCTCTATTATAGCTAAATTGAGCGTTTTTTCTATTTAAACACAGATCAATTTAGTTCTAGTTTGATTAAGAAGTTTTACTCACTTGTTTTCATATATTTATCCGTTCAATTTCAACAAAGTATTTGTCATCTTTTTCCAATGAGTTGGCAGCGCTGTTTGCTGAATTACAACGTTGCCACTTAGCTGAAAAAGGGCTGCTATCAATTTTCAGCTATCTGGCCACTCAAAACAAGTTCCGTTCGGAGCTGAACTTTTGGAGCGCGCCATAATTTAAAAAAGTCTTTAAGAGACTGAAATAATTTGAAAACTTTAATTATAAAAAACAATTAATTTCTAGTACTTTAGTCAAATCTATTGATAGAAATATGGGTTGCCAAAAATCTTTTGTTATATATTTAAATAAAAGTATTTTTGTTATTACCTTGATAAAACCGGAAGGCACTTGAGGCATTAGTTTAAAGCCAAGTA
This sequence comes from Drosophila histrio, assembly GCA_958299025.2. Taxonomy (NCBI): domain Eukaryota; kingdom Metazoa; phylum Arthropoda; class Insecta; order Diptera; family Drosophilidae; genus Drosophila; species Drosophila histrio. The sequence continues at coordinate 3,665,086 of OY729166.1, read as the reverse complement.
AAGTTCATAGACCGCAAATAAAACTTGTCTTTGTGCATAATTAACAGTTAACAGTGGCAATCGTTTTGCATTTCATGTTGCATATTAATGACTCGGTGTTTTAGTTAATCACAGTTAAAGTTCACTTGCAGACAGACAGACAGACAGACAGCGCGTTTTCCTCATTATGACACATTAGTTGTTAGGCCATCAATCAGGCAACTGATGAAATTCAGGAGCAACAACATAAGTATAATACTTATATTTACTGGTAATTTGCAAATTAGCCAAACTTTTTTAGTGCCCAGTGAAGTTGCAAAAAACAGCGGAAAACTTTTGTGATATTCGCTGATTGATGACTTGACTGTAGAAAATGAAACGCCAACGATGCGATAATATGTTTAATGGACATAAATTTAATGTGCGTAGACAGGCTGAAAACGCATTGCGTGGAAATGAAAATTCAGTCCGTTTTTCGCACTGTGGTTACCAAGAAAGTGTGAAGAAATCTATTTCAAGTGAGGCAGGGCCTGAGGCAGAAAAAAATACATTAAAATACTTAACAGTCTTTAATTTTACAAACCCAAAATGATAAAGAAATAACAATAAAGCGCACAAAAGCGAAACGACAACAGTTCCCCGTTCCCCGTTCAGTTCAAATCCACCTGAAATGACCATTAATAGAGCGATAGCTGCAGTTCAATCAGCAAACTTGACGAAGTTATTGTTTAAAGTGCAGTTTAAGTCACTTGCCGAGGGCTGTTTTGTTGTAAAACGAAAGTGTTGAATGCCTCTCTGGTTGCCTGGCTGCCCTGGCTGCCTTGACTGCCTTGACTGCCTTGTCTGCCGCATGTGGCAGCTTGTTGATGCTGCTTGATGAAATTGATTTACACTGTGCGGCCCTCTGGGCTTGACCTCTGGACAGCTGATTGGCGCGGTAAATTTTGGTAGCAGTTATGGCTAATAAATTGCTGTTTAGTCATGGCTTCCGTTAAAGCGAATGCTTCCTGACCCACAGCCCCAAAAGAAAAGACTTAAGACACGAACTTTGTAATGAGGCGTGAATGGGGCGTGAATGAGGCGTGAATGAGGCATGAAGCGGCAAACTTCCGCATTACGTGCGAGCTATTTAACTAATTGAATTTTAACGGTTCACTGAACGGCTCGCTGCAAAAGAAAGGCAATTAAAAAAATTGGCAATTGAATGCATAAAACACGTCGCAACGCCAAATTGCAAGGTAAGCAAGGCAAAAGCAGAAGCAGCAGCAGCAGCAGCAGAAGCAGCAGCAGCAGAAGTAACAGAACCAGCCAACAGCGACGCCAACAGTCGGCAGTGGCAGTGGCTGTGGCTGTGGCAGCGACAGAGGCAGAAACAGCTCTGACAGCAAACAGTCCGCGGCGAGTGTTGAAAGCGTTAAGACGTGCTAGCGGCTAGCTGTTAACATTTCTTCAAGTTGTAGATCTGCTCTACTCTTTACAAGTCGGTAACGGCAGCTCGCTGTCAGCGAGAAGTTTTTGTGTAGAAAATCTTACAGACGCGTGTGAAATCTGTGAAAATTTGCGTTTATGCAAAATCTAGAGAAGAAGTAGTTGAAAAAAAAAATAAGAAGATATAAACTGTAGTGGCAGACATAAAAAGTGAAAATTAGCCGCTTAAAGTGGAGTGAAACAGCATTTGGTTCTCGGATCGCGCGAACAGGAAATAAACGGGCCAGAGCAGACAGAGAGCTTAACATTAAGATACAGATACCGACAGATACAAAGATACAGCTACTGGAGATAGAGCTACAACAAAAACGAGGTGATTTCATTTGGCAGCCTCGTTTAATAAATTAATCATAAAACGAAAATCGAAAATGGAATCTTAAAATGCTTGGATTTTTATTTGTGTGTTTGTTAGCCAAATATGTGAAATGGAAACAACTTTCTAAAAGAAACAAAAACAACAACAATGACAGCGACAGCGACGCACCAAAATTTGAATTCTTTTTTATATACATACGTTTTTTTTTCTTCTTTAATTCTTTACGCCCGAGGAAATTGTGTCAGCTTGTTAAGGTATGGAAGCGTGCGTGTTGTTGTTGTTCGTGTACGTATAAAGTGTCAAGTTCGTTGCCTAAGTCTTTCGTTTAGGACCGGCAAATTTGTCAGCACGCGTTGTCAATATTTGAATGGAGTTTTTAATGGAGTGACAGCTCGCATAGATCGCAGATCTTAAGTTGTCTAGGTCGCTCTGCGGGTTCTTCGCTTACTAGGTTAGTCGGTTAGTTGTTGTTGTTGTTGCGGCTGCTGCTGCCACAGCTTGGTGTCTGCTTAGAGGATTCTCGGCGACTTTCTTGCTGCGGTTGTTTCTCTCATTTGCTGCGCTTTAATTTGCTGCTTTTTATTGCTCTTGCTGTTACGGCTTGCTGTGTTTTTGACTGGCCCCGTTACACTGGCAACGCACGCGAATTATAAGCTAATTAAAGTTTTGCCAAAGAATTTCCAGTGAAATTGCATTCAGCATCTGCATCGACATCAGCCAGCTGCAACATCTCTATCATTTCAGCTATTTGAATACTCACGAGTATTCACTTTTACTCATGCCTGGGAACCAAATTGCCCGCTGGGAATTGCTGCACCTTATTGGTTTAATTTGATTTATGTATGGCATCATAGTAGTATCATCACTTTCTCAGTGTCATATGCAAAAAATGGCACTGCACACACACACACACAGACAAAACCAGAAGCGTTGAGGTCTTTCTCCTCAGACAATCTCAATGCCTTCTACACAGGTGTACAAAATAAATTAAAGACATTTGCACACGAATAGCCAAAACGATGCGCACAAATCTCAGCTCAGTTGGCAGCTGGGGGCGTCCTGAAGATGTGCCATAAGTTTTTATTTACGAATCGTTATTTGTTTTCTGTTTATTTTTTTTTTTTGCTGGCCTTGTGACTTGTTTTGGCCACAGACTACTACTGGCAGCGTTAATGCAGCTCGTTGCCTTTTCTAAACTGTCAACCAGTCGATAGATAAAGCAACTGGCGGTAAGTTTTCACTTTTCAACTGCGCCAAAAGGTCAGCATCTTCTGTCTGCATCTGCACAACACGATTGCCGCTGCAGCTGCAGGCTGTCTACGGGCAAAGCCTTAAGGAGCTGCCTGCCTACCAACCTGGCTGCCTGCTTGTTGTTAGCATTTAAATTTGTCAGCTCCGACTCCCAGGCCTTAGGCATCGGTTCATTGATGCGGCACTTTCGAATGCATTCCATGGGGGGCGCCATTGTATTGTGCGCAAGGAATCATTGCAGATGAGTTCAACCAAGGGCATGTGTATGGCTGCAGTCAGGAAAATACTTACAGTAGCTAAAGTTTATTAACCTTAGCATGCAATAAGCATTATGTTACACTTGGCTACAAATTGACGTATTACATAAGGAAGCTCTCTCAATCTAATAACATAAATTTGTAGTATTAAAATTATTGAATTATTGCTGAGATTTGATATATAAAGTTCAAGCGAAACTGTCTATAATGAATTGCAATTTGTACTTAAATATTAAATTTAAAACTAAAATGCCGAGACTAATAATGAGCATATACAGCTTAGATTTATATTAAAAGAAATCACTTTTGTAATATTTAATTAAAATATTTTGTATATAAATACATTAATTTTATTGTTTTTCTTATATTATCTTAGGTTGAAATTATCGAAAATCATTATTGTAATATGTATTTAATATATTTTTAAATATTAATATATTCATGTGACTATTTTTCTTATATTATCTTTGGTTTAAATAAACAAACATAAATATATTTTAAATATAAATATATTAATTTTATTGATTTTCTTATATTATCTTAGATTTAAATTCAAGAAATCATTATTGTAATATTTAATTAATATTTTTTTAATATAAATATATTAAATTAATTGCTTCTCTTCTATTATCTTAGATATAAATTAACAAAAGGTATTATTGAAATATTTAATTAATATATTTTTAATATAAATATATTTAATTGATTGTTTTTCTTACATTATCTTAGATTATCTTAGATTTAAATTTGAAGAAATCATTGCTGAAATATTTGATTAATATATTTTTAATATAAATGTATTAATTTGATTGTTTCTTTCATAATATCTTAGTTTGAACTTATCGAAAATCATTATTATAATTTTTAATTAATATATTTTGAGTATAAATATATTAATTTGATTGTTTTTCTTATATTATCTTAGGTTTAAATTAACAAAAATTAGTATTGTTATATTTAATATATATATTTTGAATATAAATGTATTAAATTGATTATTTTTTCCTATATGAATCTTTAAAATTAATGTTCTTAGATTTAGCAAACATTTGTAATCTAATTATCATTTACTTTTTTTATGTTATTCAGTATTAATATATTACTTTGATTGATCGTATTATCTATTCTTTTAACAAACAAATTTACACTGCTATGCAATTCCATTAAAGTGCCCAAATGCGCTGTAGTCTAGTGTAACAACAGTGTTATCAAGCTTAGGGTCTTTGTCTGTCTTAATGCATAGATCAAAGCTTACACAGGTTGTCTGATTTATGACTGCTGAGTGCATTAACAACTGTGGCAGCAACAACAAGAGCAACAGCAGCAGCAGCAGCAACAACAAGCCAAATAACACTAACAACGACACTTATTAGCCATTTGGTGCTTCACGCCTTGTTGAGCACGCGAGAAGACGACGATAGCCACAAATGTGGCTATGGCAATGGCAATGGCGATTACCTAAAAGCCAAAGCCACAGCCAAAGCTGCAGTTGTAGCAGGAGCTGCTGTAATAGCCACAACCATGACTTGATTATGATTATGGCTATGACGCTGACGCTGACACGGAGTTGAAGTGGCGATGCGGTGGTTTGGTGGCTCGGTGGTTTAGTGGCTCAGTGGTTGGGCTTGTTGCGCTATGCTGCTTACAGTTTTTTTTATTACAATTGTTAATGGCTTTTACTTTCGGTGAAAAGGCGAACGTCAAAAAATTCAAATCTAAGGCAATGAAAGCAAAAGTTCGTTGCCTAAGTCTTTCGTTTAGAATGCGCGCTGTCGAAAGCGTGCGACGCATAACAACAAATTGCGTATGTTTTTGTTTAATGTTTTCTTTATTTCTATTATTGCTGTTGCTATTATTATTGTTGGAATTTAATTTCGTTATAATAACTGCAATCTGACCGCCCATTTTCCCCATTAACTTTCGTTTGCTTTGCTTGCAGCGTCGCCGTCACCTCAAAAAAACAACAAAAAACAGAAACAAAAACAGAAAATGAAAGCTGGCCGCGCATTTGGCTGCCTCTTCTGGGCGTTGCTCTATTGTCTGCTTTATTTAGATTTAACCAACGCCAGCGATGATGAGCTGCTGGATTTTGATTTTGCCGGTGATGCCAAAGACACAGATGTCACTTCAGCCTTAGATGATTGGCAGCTAGAGGATGAGCAGCAGGCACAGCAATCGGAAAAGACACTCGAGGACAATATGCTGGACTTTAGTGTGGATCTGGATGAGCCGGAGCCGGAGAAACAACTGCCGCCCTTCGACTGGCGCGAGAAGGTTCTACGCACTGCCTTGGCCAAGGCTCTAACAGATCGTGTGCTGCGTCAGAAATTTGCCGAAGTAATGCCCATACTGCGTGTGCTTTCCTCGCAACAACGTTTGGCGCTGTCCGCGCTAATCTCTGCACAAATGAATGCCAAGCAAGGTCATGAACTGCGACTGGAGCAGGTTGGTAGTTAGATAGTGGCAACAACATACCTTTTTGTTATTCCCTTTCATTTACATTTCAGGTGCGCATGATGTTTGGCGATGACAAGAAACTCTTGCTGCCAATTGTCTATGATTTGGCCAATCTCGTAAAGAGTTCGGCACGCAAATACATTCAATTGGGCACTGATTTGGCAGTTGCTGCCTTGAGGCACACTCCCCTGCAGAAGCGTAAGGATATGCTGACTGTGGAGGAGTCGGAACAGGATGATAGCGTGGGCACAGTTGATGTAAGCGTTAAGCCAGTGGAAGCTGCTTCCTCGCTGGAGGATTTCTTTGATGAAATGCAGTCGGAGCTGTTGGATCCGCAGATGATCAATGAAGCATTGCAGGCGGCAACACCCACAGCTGCCAGTCACAGTAACAGTCTTAGCTCTAACTCCAGCTCCTCGCATGGCCAGCGAGTGCGTCGTTCGACCAATGAATTTGTGCATAAACTACAGCGCTCTGTGCCGATTTCAGTCACGGAACAGCAATTGTTGGGAGGTGTTGCTGGGCGTACCATCAAACTGAATACAACGGCATTTCAGCAGCCAAGTGGTGCTAATACACAGCCAGCCAGCAGTCAGACAACCACTAATTCCGAATCAATACCAAGCTCGACTCTATCATACGAGGAAATCGAAGATCTCGCCTTTGCCGGCCTCAATGGCACTGAAATCCCACTGATCACTGCCGATGAGCGCAATTATCAGGTGAACAATGGCAGCAGCAGTGCCGAGGAGCCGCTGCCTAGCCCTGAGGAGCTGATTGCCGGTCCACGATATCGTCTCAATAGCAACAAACGACACAGCCAGAAGATGCAACCGATCAAACGAAAGCGTGTACAGAGTTCATCACACAGTCGTGGCAGGCCCAAGACGTCAGCCAGTTCCCATAATCCCGTCGTGGTTTCGCATAAGAAATGCGAAAGGTTCACCAACAACATGTGCATACGTACCGATGATTATCCGCTGTAAGATCTACTTAGTTAGTTAGCTGGCTTATGGGTTGGCCCCACAATTTGCTCAGGTGTCTCCCGGTTCTACCTCCTAGTTAAACTACTCCATAGTTTAGTTTGTAATCGTAGTGCGAGATTTTTAGCTTAAATAAAAAATGTAATTTATTTCACATACACAGTCCTCAATTGCACACATATATATATTTAGTGGTTACGGTGGTTCAACTAATACTCTTCCTAGCAGCCACCACTAGCTAAACACTCTTCAATCTCCCCTCACTTTTGAATCAACACAGCGAACAGATCATGGGCAGTATTCGAAGACACAAGAATGCAATGAGCGCCCTTCTAGCCGAATTCTATGACAAACCCAATAACAATCTGGAGTTCGGTGATGAATTCGATGATTATATTGTCAACAAAAAGCGGTAAGTGTGGTTTACTTAGATTAAACTTTGTTAATCCTCTAACCATTTCTTTTAGACGCGAGGATGAGGGCAGCGCTGGAGGCATGTGTCAGAGTGTTGTGCGTTATGCTCGGCCACAGAAGGCCAAAGCCGCCTCGGGTGAATGGAAATACATTGTAAACACGGGTCAGCACACACAGACATTGCGACTGGAGAAGTGCAGGTGAGTAAAACTGAAGAATTTTGAACTAATAGATGGGAATATACATAGATAAAGTGTAGAGAAACAATAAGTCTCGTTTTATTCTATATGCCAGATGGGAATACATTTTTGATTTGGATTTTTAAGTCTTTGAAATTAGTTTAAAATAATCATATAAGCCCCATTTAATTATCTAATTTATTTGTATTGTTTATACAATCATTAACTAATTATTTGCTTTTTCATAATAATTTCTAAGTGAAAGATAGGAACATAATTAGATTTTTGTGTAAAGAAACTTTTAATCGTTGTAATTTATATGAGAGATGGGAATACATTTCTTTGCAGCATTTATTGTTACATTCTTAATTTGATTTTAAGCACTTTGAATCTAAATTAGCATACAAAAAACCTTATATAAAACCAATATATTTATCTAATTTATTTAAATTGTTTATACAATCATTAACAAATTATTTGCTTGTTCATAATAATTTCTAAATAATGTTTTGTATATTTTAAATAATTTCCAAACACGTGTCATAAGTTGGACGCGTCTAAAAATAATTATTTCAATTTAGTTAAAACCGTTGCTATTTTTAGTTTAGTGGGTTATTGGTAAAAACTATTTATCATTCGCCAAATTGAACTTCGTTTTGCTACCCAGACGCTTCAATTTGTTACTGTTAGGTTGCTGAAACTTTTGAGTGACTTTGTCCATAACTAATTTGGATTTCATCATTAGCCATTTTATAATAATAAATAGTATTATTACTTGGACAGTGGGCTGCTATAATGGCAATAGATACTGATGGGGCATCACTTTATGTAATATAAGTAAATTATTAACTTGGCTTTATGAGTGAAACACTTTTTATGCAAACTGTTATCATTTTGTTATGCAAACTGTTCCCATTTTGTAGCTTAAACTGTTCCCATTTGATGCTCATGTCACTTCTTTCTCCTTTCTAGTAATCCCGGCGATAGCTGCTCATATCTGGCTCAATCTTATCGCTCACATTGCTCTCAGGTGTACAACTATCATCGCCTGCTCAGTTGGGACAAGGTGCGTGGCCTGCATGTTGATATCTTCAAGGTGCCCACTTGCTGTTCCTGCCAGGTGGATGGCTATCGTCAACAGTTTCCACCACTTGCCCCGATACAGTCCAAGGACTATTCGCCGGGTAGCTATAAGTTGGACAATGGCAATAGCAATGGCTATAGCACCATCAATGAAGAGGATCTTGACTACAATGATGAGAGCGATGAGGATGAGCTGGGATCAAGCTATTCACCCTATAGCAGTCGCGATACCAACGAACTCAACTATTTGGGCAGCAAGAAGGTGCGTTCCAAGCTGCCGGCACCTTCCAGTGTTGGCCCATATCTGAGTCCGCCCGATGATGAGGATCAATTTGGTGGCTATAAGAGCAACAGCAGTCCCAGTTACAGTTCCAGCTCCAGCTCGAAAAAGTATTACAGCCAATTGAGCCGCCGGCGGCCGCAGCAGCAGCACAATGAACCACGCGCCGATGTCGATTTGGATCTATCGCCGAGTGAAACACAGGCCGATCAAGAGGTAAACGTATTTGGCCCACCGCTGGCTGGGGAACAGCAGCGCGTGCCACTCAAGCGCAAGCGTATTTATACCTCAACCACCCACACAGCAGCCGGCGCAGCAGCAGCAGCAGCAGCAACAGTTGGTGGAGCCCCAGCAGCAGCTCGAGTACGCATACCCATATCCCTCCAACCACAGACCACAGCAGCCACCAGCAGCAGTCTACCAGCCCGAACAGGAACCGCTGCAGTCACAGTCGGCGTCAGTATCAGTGCTGCCCCCCATGCCCACCAAGCAGCAGCAGAAGCAGCTGTTCCATCCGGCACAATTGCGTCATCTAACATTGCCATCGGCCAGGGTCAACAGCGATACTATACAGGCGGCAAGTCGAGACCTCGGTACTATGCGCCCATCACGACGACGACCGTTGCCGCTCCAGTCCCAGCGATCCCCGCCAGCTCAGCGACGCCTCTACCGACCACATTCTATCAGCAGAAGCAACAACAACAACAACAACAACAACAGTCGACGGCATTTCCACAGCCGTCACATGTGAACTCCATCTACGGCGAGAGCGGCAATGGCAATGGCAATGGGACTAGACGCATCAACTACAGCTATCATCCCATCATTGATTTCTTTGAGAAGAATAGACGTGCCGAGGTAGCAGCAGCAGCAGCAGCTGCTGTTGTAACTCCAACACAAGCGACATACGACGACACAGACTATGAGGTGGCAGAGTCTCGTAAGGTGGAGCAGCGTTATCCACGAAGAAAAGCAGCAACTGCTGGGGGCATGGGTGTCTATCAGCATGCGATACCAACTTCACATGAGCGTAGAATCGGTTTTGGTGCTGGAGCTGGTGGTGGTGTTGGTGGCGGTGGTGCTGGCAGCTATGACTTTGCCAATGACAATGCATGGCAGCCGCTGGTTGTGGACCACTAACATTAAGTCGCATGTTACCACTTCAACTTCAATTCCAATTCCTTTCCCTCATAACTATGCCGCATGCGGCATCTCATCATTTCGTATTAACAGCGTCAAGTGTCGTTTTCTTTGTGGTCTCCCCAGATGCTTTAGTTTATACTTAGCTTATGCCGATCCTGTTTTTGCCGTCCTAGCTAGCCTAGGAACTAAAATCTTATAATCTTCTAGTTATTGCTACTGTATATGACGTAATTGTCTAATCGCATCTAACTTAATGTCTAACAACATCTACTTAATTACTTATTTATTTATTTATTTATTTACTTGTAGTGTGTAGTAAAGTGCAGCGACCGATTTGGTGTTGTTGTATGGGCAGTTATCGCTAGAGTTTTAGTAATAAAAATAATTTATTAAATTAAAAATAAACAACAGGTGTTTTATTTATAGCAGAGAAATAGCTAATTAAATATTATTATTTAATAATGTACTTATAGTGTAAAACGGTTTGTTTAATTGACATAGAATTTTAGTAATATATATAAATTAATACAATTCAAAAAGAAACCAATGCTGTTTTATTGAATGTATTATCCATTTGTTTATGTTTAATTTGCAGTTCTCCCTAGCGTAATATTGTAATATAAATACTGCAATAAAATAGTGTAAGCAACTTTCATTTTATTATATATACAAATATTATTTATACATTTTTTTTTAATTTGATTAAATTAAAAAATAATCAAATGCAACACATTTCGCGTGCTACGTTTCGTTATGCTGTTTCATTTCCATTTCGTTTCAGTCAACGCTGTCGTAACGCAACAGATAAAATTCGTTGCATCTTTTAGGCGCGCTAATAAAATACGATTTAATGCGTGTATGCTAATTGATATTAAATGGAAACTGTTTAAATTAAATAGGTGTGCAGCATAAATAATCTCTTAACCATATTTAATACGGTGTAAAGGCTTTCTCTCAGTCGACCCCATCATAAGTATACATTTCGTTAAGTTCAAGTTGAGGGTCATTCAAAAGACTCTGGCCTGCCTACTAATGAGATGTGAGCTTAAAAAGCGAAATAATATAAAAACAAATAAATAGAAATATTAATGAAAAATTAATTTCAAACAAGTTTGCGGTTGCGGCTGAAAGTCGCACAAAATGTGCCAAACTTGAGAGTGGTGTTTGCATATGCAAAGTGGGTTTCTAAAGCGAAACGAGCTCGTGCCATAGAGATTACCCAGAGCTAACGATGCAGCAGCGTCTTTGACCGGTTATAACATTGAATTCAACAATTGTTGCAACTTGCAACGTCACTGCAGTTGCAGTTGCATTTGCCAGTTTCGCTTTCGACGACGATGATGATGACGACGACGACGTCGACGAAAGACTTCAAGACTTCAGACTCGAGGCAACTGCATGTGAATCGAAAGATACTGCGTCATGGCTGCTGTAGGAGAAATGAGACAATAAAGAAAATGGCCAAAAGCCCAATCAAACGGCTGGCATAAACTGGAAAATTGCAAAAACAAAAAAAACGTTGTGCAAATTTTATAAAGGCGCAATGATACCAACGTTTCAGCACAGTTGTAGAGCAGCCGTCGAAGTTGTTGTCGCTAAGAAAAAATTGCACGCCGCGAAAGTGAAGTGAAGTCGGATAATTCCATTGGCCTTGAAAGTGAGAGTAAAAGTGCAGTGCAAATGGCAACACAGCGTAGCTGTCTGCTCAGCTTCTTATGCTTTGTGCTGCTGCTGCAGCAGAGTTTGAGCATTAGAATTGAGGATAAACCCAAAGGCAGCCAGAGCAGAACTGCAAATAACAACAGCACCACGACACCACCAGTTTATCGTGTCTCTCGACCGGAGCCCAAGCAGGCGGAGCAGCGTGTGCCTCCTCATCTGCAGGATGTGCGGCCAGGCTATGTGGACGATGATGCTGGCGATGTGATACGCATTATTGAGCCACCAGCTCATTTTCAGCAGCTCAAGCGCTTGCGTCAAAGGCAGCCACAGCCACAGCCACATCAACCACATGGACCACCACAAACAGCTGTCGTTTGGGAGCAACCACGCAAGTTGAGCACAAATCGTGTTCCGTCCAGGTCCAACCGCCCGCTGTCTGCCTCTCCTCCCCACGGAGATCTCTTGACGCAGGAGACGCAGTTTTCGCCACAAGTTGCAAATAATCTACAGCTGCCCGTTGAAATTCTCGCCTCGGTGCGCAAAACGGAGCGTCTATTGCAGCGTCAGCGACCGAAGGTGCCACAGGTGCGGCAACGTCACGTGCAACGTCAGACACATACGTTGATTGCACAGAAATCTCTGGAGCAGCAGCTCTATCAACGTGGCCAGCAGCAACGATTGCGGGCGGCCTTGACACAGGATCACAAGCGCAGCAAGCGGGTAAAGAGGGAGGCAAAAATTGCGGAGCAATCTGGAACGAGCTATGATGTTGCACATGGACTCAAGCTGGTGGCACACATTGGCGAGCTGCTGCAGAATGCCACAAGATTTCTGCCCGATGAGCTGGAACAAAATGACTTGGCACCCCAGCAGTTACAAGTTGTAGGAAATTCAACCAACTGCGACAGTCGACGACGTCGCCAGCGGCTGTTCAAGTTGCAGGGGTCGAAAAAGACAGTTGCGAGGGGGCGCAATTTCCGTCATGAGGCAAGCACCAAAGCAACAACAACAACAACGACAACAACAACAGCGACTTCCACTTCAACTACTTCCGCAACTCCGTTGGCGAGTCGTCTGGTAAATTCACGTAAATCACCAAATAACCGCAATCAGCAGCACCTGCAGCAGCCCCTGCAGCTCCCCCCTTCGCCACGCAGCGATGATACCGTGCTCTACGCGGATGTTATGTCGACTATACGTAATTTGTGGCAGGAACATGATTATGAACAGTTTATTGCACCTGAGCAGGTGGCCAACAACACATTGAATGTCTATCTGCATGAGCTGGAGGAAATTTCGAAAAGATTGCCATCGGTGGCGCCACTAACTGCTCTCAATCAGAGGGAAGAGTTTGCACTAGCCACGCCCACGCCTTCTTCGCCCTCGCCCAGTTGGTATCTTATCAATAATGAGGGCAAGATATACGAGACGCACTTGGACAGCGAAACGAGGCCAACGGTTGGAGTCTTTCATCGTTTTCCCGACATGCCCGATGGCAACGATGCAGTGTTGACACAGGATCTGGAGTATAAAAACTGAGCCAAGCTTAAACTATAATTTATTTACCTAGCTTTAAGTGAGGATAAGTCGGAGTCGCAATAATAAATCGCAAACCCTCCCGTCAAACAAAAGAGAATCAGACTAATTTCAATATATCACATCTAATAAGTTTTTTGTTTTTTTTCCAGTCAGTTAATGAGTCTTTTTGATTCTTTCGGGGCAGCCAAGCATTTAATTTGGCTAATTACAACGACTGAGTCACAGCTTGTTCTTGGTTAAAGCGGCAATTTAGATAAGCAAACGGGCAATTAGCTTGGGTAGCTGCAACCCCAGCCATGTTCTCTGAAAGTGCCGAAACCCATTGTCTTGAACCCTGACCCCGCTCAACATAAAGATTTGCTGAGAAAAACCAAAAAACGCGTCAGACACACACAAAAAAAAACACGAACTGCAAAGCCGTCAACAATTAGCAGCATGAAGATAATGAGGTCTATAGAAAGGGAAAGACCAAAACGTCGTGTTCTGACCTCGTTACCCAGTGAGAGATTCTATAGATTACAGCTGAAGTATTTGCTAGATTTTAAAAGAGATTATAGATGGAAATGCTTAAATAATGATTGGAATTGACAATAATTTAGCAGAGTTCTTAGTAATTCTAAAGGGAAATCAAGAGTCAGAACTGTATAACAAGTTTGGACCTATGACAAGTCAATTTTAGAAATCTTTTGATATGTTTACATTTAATTTCCACATCAAAATCGTTGTTATCTTAGATTGCTAACAAGTTCCTTATAGAAATCGTAGACTAAACTATCATTTGACATAGTTTACATATTTTTTTTTTAAATATATTTCAAGACTTTCGCAGCATCTGATCGCCGTATTTGGCATCAATTAAATATATTTTACTGGGTGGAACGTAATTTGAAAATTCTTTTAATCAAATTTTTGCATTTTTATCTTGTTTTTTATGGGTTGTTTTTTGTGTTTTTTGTGTTCTCCGACTGTTACATTTTGTTAACTCGAAATGGATGCGTTCTCATTTCCACATTCGTTTTGAGGTATGCGGGACGTTATATAGTTATGTGTAGTTTTATTGTTTTAGAATGTTGTTTAGCCACTTTGGCGAAAAAGTCTAATTTATAGAGCTCGTATTTTGCATTTTTTTCGAATTGTGTGTGTTGGTGGACTGGCATCCATAAATTAAACTTTTATCAAAAAAATTCTCGGATGCTTCCAAAAAAAAAAAAAAAACGTGTTCTCATTATGTAATTCCTTCTTCAACTTTCTCATCGACTGAGAAAGGTTTTTGAACCTTATGTCCGTCGAGAGATTTAAGCTTTAAAATGTAATTAAATTGAATAAATTAAAACCAGCCGGAGAGTCGGCAGCCCGACCGTAATATACCCTGCGGCTCAAATTTACTTTCGATGTAATTCTCTTGTAATTCGTTGTGTTTCAATTCGTGGGCGAAGGGGGCGTGGCATCGCAATGAAATTTTCTGGACACATCGACCTTAAGTTACTCATCATGTGTGCCAAATCTCAAGTCTCTAGCTACAAAACTGCTTTTGTTATGAGCATTTTCTTGATTAGTGGGCGAAGGGGGCGTGGCATCCGCATAAAAAGATAAACTTTATCTGCCTGTAAGCATTACCAGTGCTGGGAGACCCAGTTCAAGCTGCTAGCTCTTATCAACTCTGAGATGCTTTCGTTTATAAGGAGGGACGGACGGACAGACAGACAGACGGGCAGACAGACGCATAGACATGACTATATCGACTTGGCTATTGCTGCTGATCAAGAATATATATACTTTATGGGTTCGGCCAGGCTTCCTTCTGCCTTTTAACAAACTTAATATACCCCCACAGGGTATAATTAAAAGATTTAAGAGTATAAAGAAATTATATTGGTTGCCCATTGCGACATTGACCCCACTGACCAAAAACAAGAGTTAAAAATTGAGAAAAACAAAAAAACAAAATAGAAACAAACAACAGGCCAAGACACAGAGACATGTAATTAGTAATCGGTCATGCAAGAAATAGAAGCCCCCGGCGAGGCCCAAGGTACGAGTTGCCATGAGCAACGCTTCATTGATAATCTGCCGTGTGGGTGGGTGGAGGGGTGGTTGGGTGGTTGACTGGGTGGCTGGGCGGTGGTGCAACGACTGCTGGTGGTGGTGGTGTATTGTTAGATCGGCACACGCAGTCTTAAAGTCTTGAAGTCGCCCAATTGGGGGGAATTTTGTTGTAAGCAAATTTTGTGTAGACAATTGTTTTTTTTGTCGCTGCGCTTTGATGGCGACGTTGCAAGAATCGACGTTGCCATTATATAAACATGCTGCACGGTTCCAGCGTCAGTCAGTCAGTTCAGTTGAACAGTTCAGCAAATAACAAACTAATCAAACTAAGGAAAATGTTCAACATGCGCTCCATCATCCTTCTGCTGGCCTGTGCCTTCTTCTGCCTGCTGCTACTGAGTGAAACGGAGGCGGCGCCACGTCCACAGGAGGAACCAGTTGCCGACTTGGAGGCAGGCGTTGAGGCTGAAGAGAAGGATCTACAGGGTGCTGCATCCCTTGGCTATGGATACTATTCCTCGCCCTATCTGGGTGGCTATTATGGCGGTGTCGGTGGCTATTGGCCACACTACAGTGGCAGCTACTACGGTCTCGGTGAGTTCGGTGAGTCGACAATGGAAATCTCCATCTAATCAAAAGCTAATACTTTACTATTGTGCTATTAGGCTATCCCTACTACGGTGGGTACTATGGACATCATCATGGACATCATGGACACTACGGACACTACTTCTAATGTGGCAGTCGCTGCCTCTCACATCACTTCTAACTCATAGTAGCTTATGTCAGCCAGCGTTCTTGACCAAAGTCTCGATGCTATCGTAGTTTGCACTCTAGCTACAATTTAATTGCACCCCGCAGATGCACAAGGATAATTGCTTTAATTAAGCAACAAAATCACAAAAAAAAAACAAAACTCTATGATAATTTATAGTGCTAAGCGTTTCAATTTGACGACTACAGAATATTTCCAACTGTTCACCTTAGTACGCCATAAAGGCGGCTAATGAAATGCTCTATAGAAACTGCCCCGAATCACCCATACATTTAAACATACTATTATAATTAGTCTTAGTCGTCATAAAAGCTTAGTGAACCGTTGTTAATAAACTGCCGAAATATACGAAACGAAACAGAAAATAAATCAAAAAATAAAAACATTTGAAATTCAAATATTTGCTTATGGCAAATGCAGCTATAACTTGAAATCGACTTGCGTTAATTAACTGACTATTAAACAAATTGAAAGCATAAATTAGTAGAGCGACAGGGTTCCAGAACCCACAACCATTCTCATGCAAATGATCTACACATGATCCCGAATTAAGTACCATGG
The DNA here is from genome assembly GCA_958299025.2 of Drosophila histrio. Classification (NCBI taxonomy): domain Eukaryota; kingdom Metazoa; phylum Arthropoda; class Insecta; order Diptera; family Drosophilidae; genus Drosophila; species Drosophila histrio. The sequence goes on along the minus strand of OY729166.1, from coordinate 3,648,673 downwards.
TAAACCGATTGTCACGGAAACAAACCGATCAGAAGCTGTTCGTTGTTCCACAGTTCGTATGCGTAATTTATGAGCGTAATATAAACGTAGTCAAGCGAAACTCCAGATTGTGTAAGCTTTAATTCATCTGACATTTGGTTAAGTCACAACAACAACAACAACAATCACTGAGTCAATCAGTCTGAACCGTGCCAAAGGTCACGGAAGTGCTGTATAGCCAAATTAAGTTTATCGAGCGACAATAACCGTTTGATTTGACAAAAATACTTTGCATAAATTAGCATACTAATATATGTCTGATAAATGATAGATGATTGATCCATCAATGCGTCTATAAACCTTGCCGAGTGATAAACCAAGTCAAGAATCTACTACTCACTTTGATATTGACCTTTTTGGCGATTTGTTTGATTTGTTTGCTTTATAAATGTCATTATCAAGAACGTTTAGGCGTATTCTCGATTTGTATTCACTGGGAATTCATATTTTGCAGACAATGGTGTTAAATTATTGGCTATTAAATTACCATTTGATGTGTAGCGCTCACGTTTAGCTTTTTTTTTACTATCCATTTTTTTTTTTTGTCTTTTGTTGTTGAAGCGTGTCTGAATCGCGGCTGGTTTAATCTGAAATTTGAGCATTCATCATAATTTATATATTTGGCAAAAAAATAAAATAATTTCGCAAGTGCTTATTTAAATTTTACCGAAATTAAAGAGTCAGTATACCGCTTAAAAAGGCTTAAATTAATTAAATATGCCACTTAGCAATAAATAATCATCATGACAATTAGATTGGTATGCCAATGCACTTGCTGTAAACGAGTAAATGGTTCAAATATATTTGAAGATCATGACTTGCTTGAATTATATTCATTTCTTCACTGGGCTCTCTAGAGTTACCAACAATCGATCGAAAATCAAAGCTTGCAGTGGGCAAAACAATGTAATAAAGCAGACAAGCAAATTGGGTAAAAAGTAAACCGAAAAAAACTGTAAAGTCATATGAGTGTGTATGTGAGCATATTTATACCCTTGCCGAGGGTGTTATAATTATGTCACGAAATGTGTAACGCTTGAAAGCAGACGTCTCCGACCCTATAAAGTATATATATTCTTGATCAGCATCAGCAGCCGAGTCGATGTAGCTATGTCCGTCTGTCTGTCCGCCTGTCTGTCTGTCTGTCTGTCTGTCTGTCTGTCCGTCTGTCTGTCTGTCTGTCTGTCCGTCTGTCTGTCTGCCTGTCTGTATATATGTCTGTCCATCTGTCTGTCCGTCTGTCTGTCCGTCTGTCTGCCCGTCCCTCTGCCAGTCCGTCTGTCTGTCCATCTGTCTATATGTCTATCTGTCTGTCTGTCCATCTGTCTGTCGGTCCGTCTGTCCATCTGTCTGTCTGTCCGTATGTCCATCTGTCTGTCTATCCAGCTGTCTGTCCGTCTGTCCCTCTGTCTGTCTATATGTCTGTTCGTCTGTCTGCCTATCCGTCTGTCTATCCGTCTGTCTGTCTGACCGTCCGTTTGTCAGCCCGTCTGTCCGTCTGTTTCTAAGCAAACTAGTCTCTCAGTTTTAGAGCTATCTGGATGAAACTTGGTACAGATCAGTCTTTTTGCAGCAGGTAGTACATATTTTGGAATCGGCCGGACCGGTTCACTATATCATATAGCTGCCATAGGAACACATTTCAACCAAACCCACAGATTATGTATATGGTCATTTCCTGACCAAATTTGATATAAATCGCATCATTATATCACATAGCTGTCATAGGAAAGATCGGTTGAAAAGTGCATCAGAGTTCGGCAAGTGTATGATATCTTCGGCGTGCCTAAAATAACAAAGAAGACTGACTCAGGGCACTCCTCTCTCCACTGTCGCTCCCGCCCCGACTCTCCGGCTTGTTTCATTTGCATTTGATATTTTTGGTAGCGGTAGTTATTGTATTTGGTGCGGCGACTTCGAGTTCAAGTGCCTGACCTAGAGGACGTTGTCTGCACGTTGTCTTCAATTGAAAGTGAACCAGCAATTGGATTTCTTTTTGTTTCTTGTATTCAAGCATTGCGTGGGCCATTTTATAACTCAATTAGACGCTAATCGCATCATTAGTGGTGCGCCTTGAGTGGTGCTCGGTGTGCGGATGCTGTTGTTGCAATGTTGGAATGCAATCAATGACAGCCCTCTTGGGGAATTTCTATAATTCAATCATAAATAAATAATCAATCTATATGCAAGTAGCATTAACAGTTTTGCGTCGGCTTAAAAGCTGTTGCAATGCGACGCATTGAAAAGTTCCTGCTGCGACAAGTTTGTGTCTTAAGTCTTTCGTTTGACTGCTCTTAATTGATAACTGCTGCACGTAGCGACTGCGACATCGACTGCAGGTTTTGTGTCTGTTGTGCCTACTTGCCACCAAGGACACATGCGGATACGCACTTGAACCTCATCCTGTGTATTTTTTCTGTCTGACCCTCAAAACTGTGGCCATTGAACTGGCCGCAAAATAACTTGTTTCGTTTTCCGTTCGTTGCGGCAATTTGGCGACTTGGAGTCTTGGCGACTTTTGTGGTTTGCCACCAAGTCAGATTCAAGCTGGCCAAGACCTGCGGTTGGTCTCTCTCGGTCATGCCAAAGGCATTTATGCTTTGTCTTTGACCTTGCATGCTGATCTTTCATGCGATCTTCATGTGTGAATGGCAGCAGCAGCAGCAGCAGCAGCACCAGCACCACAGGGCGCGCTCTCGCATGTGTAAGCTATGGTTCTGGTCACCCCTCCATCTCCCCCCCGCACACCTTAATTACCTGTGTCCCATGCTCGAGTTGGCAAAAGCAAGGGCAATCAATTGTGCCCAGCAAGCTCTAAATGCATCCGAGCAGAAACTCGCCCAAAAAAATTCTTCTCTCAGCGTAATTTTATTACTGGCCAAAAAACAAAAGTCAAGCGCTTTAATTAGCTTTTAACTTCCGCAACATTTGCAACATTTGCGTTAAAGAATGTATTTTGGTTCTGCTTGTCTATTCACCAGACAGACAGACAGATAGACTTCTTCTATCTTAAGTTAGATGTTATACACTTGTGGGTGCGTTCACATTCCCCCCGAAAAGATTTATGAACCTGCTGAAATAATCATATATATTTACGGCATTTGTTTGATTTGAGAAACCATTAGAAGTACTTTTAATTAAAGCGCTTAGCGGTGTTCAGTGAGCCTTATAATCAGCTCCAGCTGAAGTAGAAAACACAATGGGTGTAAATAATGCTATATTTTTGGCTTACTTATATTCTAAATCATAATACTCATTATAAGTTGTTGACGGGAAGTTTAATTTTAGCACTAGCCATGAGTTATGGTCAACTATCCAAAAGCGATTCAAGTGGAAACAGCAACAACAACATCGGTTGCCTTTAGAAAGGCAATCCTGTACATTTAAGGTCATCTATATGTAAAATGCTTTACTTTCGAGAACGAGAATGAGAATCCGCTTACAGCTTCAGCTTCAGTTTCAGCTTCAGTTCATTTACTTCCTTCTCTAAAACAGGATCAGATTCGCATCTCTTGGCAGTTAAGACGATAATTCATTGTAAAAACCGATGACGATGACGACGACGGTGTCTCAGTTGATGTCTCGATTTGACCTTCAATCAAAAGTGCAAAAATTGTGTGCGTTTTTTCACAGCAATTGTTCTTCTTCTTGTTGTTGCTGCTTTTGTGTAGGATGACTGTAATTAAGTTGAACTTGTTATTGTTGCCGGTTTTGTGACCGCTTTTATGACCAAACAATTTATAACATGTAACCCAATGCTCACCAGCTAAACAGTGCAAACTGTTGCTATAAATTAAAGAGCCAAATAAAATTTGTCAGACAAATTCAATTAGTTATTATTACACATGCTTTTACAACATGTTTTTTTCTTATGTTTACTGTACTCAGAGTGTAGGTAATAAGACTATGTTATAGAGTTTGTAACACAAATGAAAATGTTAATCAAATTATATTGTTATTATTTTCAATCCTTGACAAAGTCTTTTTTGATTGATTACAATAACAGTCAAGCTATGTAATTAGAGTATAAACATTTCGGCCTTCCACTGTCAGCTTTCTTTAGTTGTCAGCTAATTTGTTTATTTTATTTATTGTATAATTTTACATATATATAAGTATTAAATATCAGCGAAGTTTAATGAACTGCTGATGGATTTGCTGTGGGAGAAAATCATATTGCCTGATTCATTTTGTTGCTGTTGTTATTGAATGTTTACATTGCGAATTTAATGATGATGAAACCATTTTGTATGCCACTGGCGAAATTTGCGACTGTAGTCACAGTTGTGTCGAAATCCATAAACTTAACCAAGTGAACTTATTATTTATGAAGCAGTCGCTGAGCATCTTAACTAGTTCTAGTAGTAGTAGTAGATGGCACATCCTATGCCAAAGCTATTTGGATTGCATACAAATCAGTAATGTTGCCACCAGAGAACCTGTCCACTTAGCCAAACCAATGCTGGGGCATAAATTGTGCAATTAAATGCTTGTTTTTTTTTTTTATTTTAAGTATTTCTCTATTTCTCTATAAATATTTAAACCTATTTTAAATAATGGCTAGACTAAGCGGCTTTCGACATAATCTCTAAATAGAACAGAAATGTTTCAACTCGTCTGCCATTTATTTCATTTTATATTTTATTTCTATTAGTGCGCCTTAATTATGATTGAGAAATTGACGACTTTAGTTGAAGTTGTTGTGTTTTTTGATGACGGTAAACAACGCATTTGAAAGTTGAAATACTTGAGAGTTGTATACAAAATGTATGATGTTTCATTTATGCGTATCTTCCGGTTGTTCAAATTATTATTATTAATAATAATTGAATTTCTAGTTATTAACGAGCTGTGAACACACTAAACTACCAGCATCTTTTTTTTCTTTTGTTTCAACTTTGATTATACCATTTCGTAGGGTTTAGTTTAAAAATGATCGATTACACGGCCATAATTTGTCGGGTTAGGTATTAATGAATGAAAACAGCAAACATTAATTAACAATTAAAAGCGTCACGAACAAGGTTTATAGAATCAGGAACCCTAATAATATTGCCTTGCATTCAGCACAGTATTGGGTGCAGTTCGCAGTTCGATTTGAACTAAACGGATGATTGATGAAACTCCAAAAATCAATTGCGCCTTTTTTTATTGATAGACAAACCCAACAAACCCCACAATGATTTTTATAAGAGCGGTCAGTAAGTGAACATCCAATTTGAAGTAGTTTCTGAATCTAAGGTCAAAACAACACTTAAAACTTGCTGGCAAAAAAAAAGAAAACTAAAGTCAACAAGCCGATTACTCGAGCGGGCGCGACAGTAGGATACCCTGTGCAGGTCTTAAGGCATCAGTATTTTGAGAAAAGTAGCTATAAAACTGCTCTTGTTATCAGCTTTTTCAATTGTTAGCGAATGGGGCGTGGTATCGGTGCACATTAAGTCCAAGTTTCTTATCATGTGTGCCAAATCTGAAGCCTGTAGCTTTAAGATTGATTATGTTATGGTGATTTTTCTAATTTTAAAACAAACAGGGCTTGATATCGAAAATTGAAAATAAACTTCTCTGCTTATGGTATTCAGGAACCAGGCGGACGGACGGACGGACAGACGGACGGACGGACAGACAGACAGACGGAAAGACGGACGGACAGACGGACGGACAGACGGACGGACGGACGGACAGACGAACAGACGGACGGACGGATGGACAGACGGACGGACGGACGGACGGACGGACAGACGGACGGACAGACGGACGCACAGACGGACGAACGGACAGACAGACGGACAGACGAACGGACAGACGGACGGACAGACAGACGGACGGACAGACGGATGGACAGACGAACGGACAGACGGACGGACAGACAGACGGACGGACAGACGGATGGACAGACGAACGGACAGACGGACGGACAGACAGACGCACAGGTGTCAACCGACTTGGCTATTGAGACTGATTCAGAATATATATACTTTATAGGGTCGGAGATGCTTCCTTCTGCCTGTTACATACATTCACACAAATGCATTATACCCTTTTTTGCCCATTTTTAATGTGTACAGGGTATAAAAATAGTTTATGTTTCGGTTTTGATTTGGCCTGTTCTCGGCTGTCGTTTGGCCGTTTTCAGCGAGTCAGCGAGTTAGCAGAGTCAAGGCCAAACGGTAGCCAGAAAACGAGAATTTCATGTCACAATTAGATGAACTTTTTTGTGGTAAATCGATTAGCAGGTGTAGTTGACAACGGGCAGGAAGCCTCTGCCAGCCGAGTCCATTGCGACCAGAACCTGCTGCACATGCGTAGTCGACGCAGTCTCTCTCTTCGTCTCCTTCTCCATCTCCATCTCAGTCGCTGTCGCAGTCGCAGTCGCTGTCGTAGTGGAAGTGGAAGTCGAAGTCGCAATCGGCGTTGCTCTCGGCGTCGCTCTCTTATAAATAAGCCGTGCGTCGGCGCAGTTTTTGTTATTTGAACTTCAATTCTGCTCGAGTTCGCATCTCGCTGTCTGCTGTGTCTGCTGCGTCGTGCGTCGTCGTCGCTAGCGAAACGCGCGCGTTTTTGTAGCGTTTTATTGCCAGTGACTCTGTGTGTGTTTGTGCTTACAAGTGGGTAGCTGTGTGTTTGCCATAAACAGAACAACTCAACAGACAGCCATTGTAAAATTTGTTATTTAGAACAAAAGTCGATACTCATATACAAAATAAATATATATATATATATATTTTTAGCTGCTGACGCAAGTGTTAATTCATACTCAACTCGATTTCGATTCGATACAATTCGATTGCATCACGCATCACAAGAATGAAGATGGTGAGTGCTAAATAAAACAATCAACTAATAACAATATCAGTTAAGGCATATCTATGCTAGAATACAACAAAAAGGGTTCACACTATTTTGAGGTGCAGTTGCAGCAGTTGCAGTTGCAGCAGTTGCAACGACTTCAACTTCGACTTCAGCAACGGCTGCGACTTCTATTTGTCTGTCAAACAAAATTGCTCAACCGAACCGAAGACGAAGACAACAAAACAAAAAAAAAAAACAGTTTCTAAAAGCGACAGCAAAAACAAACAACATACGAGTACTTCTATTCGTTTACGAATTCGTATTCGCATGCTTAATTTGCATAAATGGCGCTACAATTGAAGAAAATCGGTACAAGTACAAATAAAATAACAGAAAACTGAAAATAACTTCAAATACAGGTGGCAACAATGAAGAGCGCGACCTGCCGCAACTGCCATTGGGCGTTGCAAAGACACTTGATGCTGCCACTGCCACTGATGATGTTGATGATGATGATGATGGCAACAACAACAACTACAAACTGAGTGACTAGCCCTTAGACTAATGGCTGACTCGCTAAGTGATTCCAAAATCGGCTAAGCAATATGAAACCCACTGACCGGAAACACTCATAAATGCGTTCAGGTTTCCCCTGCCCAGCACCTCTCCCCCCCGCTCAACTTCTTCTACTTTACAAACACTTAGCACACTCTTCACGCTCTGCGTAGCCCTGCTCGTGTTCTTGGCCTCCAGCGTGTGCTACGATATGTGGCAAAGTGATTTGCCAACCAATTTGTTTTGACCACCGACAACGTTGCGTATGCGCAATGCGCTGAACTTGACTGAATTATCAGCTTGACTGAATTAACGCGCACCAGAACAAAACTTGTCATGTTGAGCAATTGTAATTAATGCCATATATAACACTAGCAACAACAACAACAACAGCTAAATTTTCTTCAAGGTCGAGATACATAAAACCTTTTTTTTTGTTGTGCAGGGAATTTCACACGCCTCAATTGTGACAATTAACGCGCTTGAAAGCCAGTTGTTGTTGTTGTCGTCATTACGCATTGTTGTTTCAAAATGACTCGTCGTGATTTAACAATCAAATTCTCAACGCACGCTCCAATTGTGGGTGCAGTTACGACAATTATTACAGAATTATGCCACCTCAGAAATGACGCTGCAATTTGTAAAGAATTTCATCATCATACTTTTGGACAAACTATACAAAAAGATATATGCTATATAGATGAGATGAGAACGAATTTTGGAATTAACACGAACGGAAATCTCGACAAAAACTTAAAATCAACTCGACTTTTGAGAACATTTCCATATGCAGTAAATTAAATTAAAAAATTATCATCATCATCAGCAGAAACATTTGCGGTACGCCTTCTGCTCGGCACGTTGAGAATTTATTGTAGTATGACACCTGAGTCACAGCCATATACAAAAACAAAAACATGTAGAAGAACTTATAAGAAGCAGAAAAACAACAAACAAACTATACTTAATTGGTCTGTGAGTTAATGGTCAACATATCAACAAAGTTGATGTTTGTGCTCTTCACTAGTTTTGGCCATAAATCGAAAGAGAACTGTGAACTGAGATCAGGCCAAATGACTTAGAACTGAGGTAGCAACTGTTTTTTTTCCAGCTGCACTTTAGTAAAGACGATTAAACCAAGAACTCAACGAATGAGTTTGAGTCTTAACACTGACAGTTGACAAGCAACTCGACTGAATGACAGACTTGGGCCCCAGCTTGTTGTGGAGTGGCATTTTTTTTTTATTTTATTACAATTAATCAAAAGATTCTCGTTTTGTTTGTTGGTTTTTTTGCCGCGTGGGAGGTTAAAACTATTTTTATTATACATTTAGATGGGTTCTTTGCTTTGTTTCTCAATTGCTACCATCGGTTTGTTTCTTTTCATTTTTGATAGCTTGTCGTTAGGATTTTATGAGAGAGCTTGAGAGCTCACTTATAACCTCTTTTTGTTCCAGCAATTTATGTGCTTCAATTTGAGTACTTAAATTCCGGGTTCTTTTGCGAAAAATCTAACGCCAAACTTGTTTGCTTGCCACTCGACAATAATAAGTATATCAGCTTAATGGCTGGGATTGAAACTATACCATAAAATTGAATGCAACGAATAGGTCGAAGTAGAAATACCCTTGACTTATAAGCAAAAAAAAGTTAATCAGCATCAGCTGCTTAAGAATTCTTGATTCATAACACGTTCCGTCTAAGTATTACAAACATCGTGACAGAACTGTAAATACCCAAAATGAGAGGGTATTAAAATTAGTTTTATTTTAATGGCAACAAATTGTTTTCTCCGTCTCAAGGTTGACAAAAACCACAAAAAACTTGTATCAAATTAGTTTTTTAGCAACTCTCTGGCTACCAAATTTAAATAAATCCGACAGTTTCTTAATTAAAACAATTTGGATATCTTAAATAAAAAGTTCTTTGAACTGGTCTTAAAGCATATAGAATTCTAAATTACATAAGATCATTAACACTTGTGTGTATTTAGAACATTCGCCTGATTTAACTATCAGATGTTAATTGCAGATGCGCTGTTGACATTGAAGCTTAGGCTGAGGCTGAGACTGAGGCAATAGCTACCAGTTTTTTTTTAGTTTAAAGTAATTTTTTCTGTCCCAATAAGTTGAGAGGTTGTTGTAGTTTTTATTTTTTTGGCATGCGGGCGCCTGTCTTTGGCGTAATAGGCTCGTAATTAATGAACAACATGTCATTGAAGAGCAACAACATTCCGCAGTCAGCTTATTAATCAGAAATCATTTACAAAAATGAAATGACTTTAAGTGCCTTTAAGTGTGTAACCCAATTTATTGTTGTTCGAAGAGCCTCTAACAAATTAGGGTTAAAATATTACCAACAAAAAAGTGCCAACAACATTGCGGATTTACCAAAAATCCGCAGGCCTTAATTATATGCGGAAATTTGTTGACGCGATTTAACCGATTACCGATTAAAGACACAGTTAGTTGTCCATAAAACGACTTTGATGTGTGTTGAAGCTGTCGGAGAGCTGTCAAATATATACAAGCTCGCAAAATTGACCTTTGTTTGTGTGTGTGTCGATTGACGTTTGACTAATGATCATTATTGATATCTTTTATTGCAGCAACTTCGTCTATTGTGTCTCGTTCTGGGCGCTCTGGCTGTCCATGGCTACAGTCCATTTCAGTCAGGGGATAGACATCTCCAGGTGCGTATATGAAACGATATCTGATTTTGCAATTCATTAACTGAATTTGTATCGTTCTAGGATTTAAGCAATCACGTTCATTCGGGTTATGACTATACCCAACCGAAAGTTCCCTTTTCGGACGGATATTCCTATCCACGGCCGCCGGTACCATTCCCACCTGCACCAACGCCAAGTCGAGGATATGATTACCCCAAGCCGACTGTGCCATTCCCGCCGCCAACAAGTGCACCAACGGCAAGACGAGGATACGATTACCCCAAGCCGACAGTGCCATTCCCACCGCCAACGAGTCCACCGACGCCAAAGGTAGTTCCTACGTCCGGTGGATATTCCTATCCACGTCCAGAAGTACCCTTTCCACCGCAACAAACGAAGTATATACCGCCACCGCAGCAGTTCATTCCCAATCAACAGAAGTATCTGCCACCAGTGCAGCCACATAAGGGTTATGATTATCCCAAGCCAAATATACCATTCCCAGCCCCGACCTTGCCGCCAGTTATACCCAAGCGTCCAACTCAACCAGCACCACAGCCCAAACCACGTGGATACGATTACCCCAAGCCAGAAATTCCATTCCCACCACCCTTGAAGCCAACAAACCCGCCTCCAACTAAATATTTACCTCCTCAGACCAAGGGTTATGATTATCCCAAGCCTGAAATTCCATTCCCGTCACCATATGTGCCTGCCGTGGTGCCAACAAGACCGCCGCCAACCAAATACTTGCCACCCATTGTAACTACCAAGCCACCACAGCCTCAGGGATACGTTTATCCGACGCCATCTATTCCCTTCCCACCACCAATTGTACCGAAGACGCCAACACCACCCCCGTACCTTCCTCCCCCGAAGCCAACCATCCCACCCCAGCCTAAAGGATATGATTACCCCAAGCCTGAAATACCATTCCCAGCTCCTGAAAAACCAATCTATACACCTACTCCTAAATACTTGCCACCTGTGAAGCCTACACCGAAATATTTACCGCCCGCACAACCAACCATTCCACCTCAGCCCAAAGGATATGATTACCCTAAGCCAATAATTCCATTCCCACCACCAGTTGTACCGCAGATCCAAACACAAACTCGATACTTGCCTCCCGCGACGCCCACAACCCCACCCCCACCAAAATACCTACCACCTCCACAAACCAAACATCAAGGCTATGATTATCCTAAACCAAACATACCATTCCCATCACCAACTAACCCACCACCACCGACTCAGGCACCTAAATATATACCTCCTGCACAGCCAACCATCCCACCTCAGCCGAAGGGTTATGATTATCCAAGGCCAACAATTCAATTCCCACCACCACCATCTCCTCCAGTTGTTATTCCCAAGAGTCCACCTAAAATCACATACATTCCACCCATTCCGACTAATCCACCTCAGCCTAAGGGATACGATTATCCTAAGCCATTAATTCCATTCCCACCTCCACCCGCTCCGACCAGTTACCTGCCACCTCCAGCTCCTGTACCCAAGAGCGAAGGATACTCGTACCCAAAACCGGCGATCGCCTTCAATTTCTAGGCTCATTCCTTGCCGCTTTGTGATCACGATTTAATTGACACGATTGCCTCTCCGTGCCCATAGGAACCTACGATATTGAATAATTGTAAATTAATAAATAATAATAAATTTATTTAATATTTAATATTAATGTTGTGTATCTGAGTCCACATTTGTGGGCTCTGCAATCGAATTTTAGTCATTAAAATATGTTTATACAATTTATAATTGCGCAAAACTGCCGAAATAAAACGAACGATGTGAATCCTTAATGTTTTATTGTTATTAAACAAAAATTAATAAATATTTGTTTATGGTAATTAATAGGCTCTTATGGTCTCTGAGATCTAGGTGATCATATCGACTCGGCTGTTGATGCTGAACAGGAATAGTTATATATATTTTGATGGGGTCTGATAAACCTTATGGACTTTTGGTGTTTTGTTTTTAAATACTTGGACTAAACAGTTTCTTAATAATAATATTAAATAATAACATTAGATTTACATTAAAATATCATATATATATCAGATTTCTAATGAGGGCTTAGTTGGCTTTTTATTTAGTTTAAAAATTGTGATTTAATTGGAAAACTAACGAAAAAAATTAGTCTGGATGTAAATTGAATTAATACCTTGGTGAACGCTCTAATGACAGTCATATCAGGATCATCTAAACCAATTGACTTATATCTGATTGAAATTGAACATATCTGACAAGTTCTATTAAAACATTTATATAATAATTGGTAATAATAATAATAGTTATGCATTCTAATCTTCTAATAAGCCATGTTCGTATGAAAATGTTGCTTTGGAGAGACTTTAAAAATGGCGCCGAAAAGTATGCTACAAATTATATTCATTGTTTTCTGTATGACTATTGTGAATGAACTTTACTCATAATAGTGAAGCAATATGAATGGAGTTGCCAACTATCCAAAGTAGTTGAAAAATTTTTATTGGCAGAGTTTATTATATATATTATATTCTAAAAATATTGATGCATATCCGTAAAGTAAATTAATAATAATTTTACAAATACTTACATTTTAAAAGTTATTAAAATCAACAAGCTTCCTGGTTTACTGGTATCTACTTATTCCACGTCAATTATTTTCATATAATTGAAATATTAATACAAAATATTTTCGATAAATAATTGTATTAAGTTACAAAAAATTGTTTTAATAAATGTGTACCCACACAAACAAATGTATGTATTCAATCGTAATAAAACGTGCTTTAATTTAAAGTACGATTTTTAATATAATGCAATAAAACAACAAGAAACTTTTGAAGAAAATTAACAAAACCGGAAATGTTTCGAATTTCGATCCATTAAAAAAAGAATTAGTTAAGTTATCGTTTTCGTTTTCAGCACTACTATTATTAAGACTAATTTTATTCCATGGTCGGAAACATTACTGATCAAAGTCGTTAAATGAAATAATTAAAAAGAAATATAGAAATTATTTTTATAAAACTGTTTATTTAATTCGTTCCCTGGCAATTACCATGCAAATTACTTAAAACTAACATTGTAATATTAACTGTAGTGAATATTAACAATTGCTAAATATTTTGTAGATTCGTTGGCTTGCTTCGGGTAGCCTCATCTGCTAACCGTTTAGAACTTGCGGCGGACGACGCGACGACGCTGGGTCTTGTAACGGTAACCATCGGCGGAGGAGTAGCTGTGAGCTGGTGCTGGCTCAGAGGCAGCGGTTTCGTAGGTCTCAGCGGACTGAGTGTAGGAAGCAGCGGGCTGAGCGTAGGAGACAGCGGGAGCTGAAGCGGCAACGGAGTAGGTCTGGGCAGGAGCAGAGTAGACTGGAGCTGGGGCAGATGCTGCTGGGGGCAGATACTCGCTGGTTGGTGCGGAAGCGGCGCCCTGGAAGGGAGGCAGATAATCGTTGGAGGGCAGGTGGCTCACATCACGACGGTGGCGACGGAGGACGACGCGACGGTGGGTCTTGTAACGGTAACCATCGGTAGAGGAGTAGCTGTGAGCTGGTGCTGGCTCGGAGGCAGCGGTTTCGTAGCTCTCAGCGGGCTGAGCATAAGAGACAGCGGGAGCTGAAGCAGCAGCGGTGTAGGTCTGGGCAGGTGCAGAGTAAGACTCCACTGGAGCGGCGTAGCTCTGGACTGGAGCTGAAGCGGCGGCCTGGTAGGTCTGAGCTGGTGCAGAGTAAGAGACAGCTGGAGCCGAAGCAGCAACCTGGTAGTTCTGGGCTGGAGCAGAGTAAGAGTGCGCTGGAGCGGCATAGGAGACAACTGGAGCCGAAGCAGCGGCGTGGTAGGTCTGAGCTGGAGCCGAGTAGGATTCTACTGGAGCGGCGTAGCTCTGGACTGGAGCTGAAGCAGCGGCGTGGTAGGTCTGAGCTGGTGCAGAGTAAGAGACAGCTGGAGCCGAGTAAGACTGAGCTGGAGCGGCATAGGAGACGGAAGGAGCCGAGGCAGCAGCCTGGTAGGAACGGCCAGGAGGCAGATATTGGTTGGTTGGCAGATGGCTGACATCAGCGGCGACAGCAGCGACGAGGGCACAGATCAACAACAATTTCTGCAATAGATATGAAATACCATTAGAACTCAATATATTGTGGTCAGAGCTCTTGGACTCTTAAGGATCTAGGCATACCATATTGGCAGCTTTTACTGATCTCCAGCTAACTGTAGAATCCAAGTGGAAATGATACTGTTTGCCAATTTCTGCCGCATATTTATATGATTCTAATCATCGAAGCAGTGCTACCAAAATTAGCATTTAACTTTGCTTTAAATTAATGTATTTGGTTTTTTGTATTTCGTGCAAAAAGGCTGTCAGCGTTAAACATAAATCTATTATAGTTTTTGCATTCAGGTTTAATACAAGTTTAGCGCTCTTCTCAATAGCAGTGCGCTTAACAAATACATATATATATATATATATATATATACTATATGTATAAAGATAAATATACTCACATGCATGTATGTGTATCTAAGTGAATCTATCGTCCCCGACCGCTCACGCGTTTGCATATTGATGATCGCTTCCACTTTCAACGCAATCGCATCAATTGGCAACAAAACTGGCCATTTAGTAGTCTCTTCTAATTTGCATTTATTAAGATCTGGTTTAATTGCTTCCTTTCGCCCCTTTCATTTCTATTTTATAGAAGCTCGTGCCGCCAATTTCCAGTTCCGATCCTAATTAAATTATTTCGCATTTAACAATTTGTAATAATATTTTAATCGCCACATTTACCTAATGACTAAAATACTTGAATATCATTGCAATCAAGCAAAACTTCCAGACAACTTGGCAGACACGTTGGAAAATAAATGCTGCATACTTCAAGGGTGACCAATAAAGTTACTTGTCAAGACAACTGGTTTTATTTTGCCTAGCTTCTTTTTGATTGTTTCGTCATATGAAACTATACATATATACACACAACTAAATATAAACATATTTCTAAGTCTTAAATATTATTATATTTGACATAAAATAAAGGCAATAATTTAAGTTACGATTTAAACATAGTATTTGAGATATCATTCTTTAGAGATATTTTGTATTAAGATCTCTATAGCATATATAATTAATTTTGCTGACAGATTGAGTGGCAATAATCGCTGAAGTGAATAATATATTCTTCAGATGCATTTTAAATTAAGATCTGAAATAAATACGAATACACAAGGTCCTATGTGTAGACTTAATGGTTGGCAAAGTATTCATTTGTTGATTGATTCTAATTTTGAAAACTGAGAGGGAAACTTTGTGTAAATTGGGCATTTCCTCCATACAATTAGCTAAACTTATTATAAATGATTTATGTGGACCAAAGTTTTGCAGTATTTCTATGGGTTATATTGTTAAGTTCAAATTTACAAACTTAGTACAACTATTACTTGTTAATGTATAAAATCAAAATATATGTATAGTTTAGCTTTCTAACCCAGCTTAACAATATGTTTTATATCAAGGCTGCAAACCGGTTTAGAACCCAAAGTCACAGAACCGGACCCTTTTTTAAAAAATCATTTTTTTTAAGCTTGATTCTTAAACAGTGGAATAATAATAATAACATTATTTATTATGAAGTTAGATTCTTTTAATGGTTTGTAATACATTAATTAAATAATTTTATAGGCTTTAAGAATCCATGAAAATTTAAAGTAACTGAAAACACGAAATACCTTTTTTTGTATACAATTCAGACAAGGTTAGAACCAAAATTGTGGATTCAGGGGTTCTTTTAACCTCTATGACACTTCCTCTTTGGTTCAAACCATCAAACCCAATTTACTCCAACATTTGGTAGCTCTCCAGCCTTCATAATAATGAAAAGATTTAAAATGTTTTTGTTTTTCGTAATATTTTATTTCGTAAACGAAAAGAGGAAATATTCTTATATTAAACTTGCACTCCAAAATGAGTACAAATTGATCACTTAGTGAACCATATCAGATGAGGTTTAATGACGACGGTAGACGACACGGCGATGGGTCTTGTAACGGTATCCATCATCGGCAAGCTCATGAGCTGGGACAGGCTCTTCAACTGGGACTGACACATCGAGAACTGGAGCTGGGGCAGCAACCTGGATGGGAGCAGCCTGTGCGGGTGGCAGATACTCGGCAACTGGAGCAGGGGCAGCAACCTGGATGGAAGCAGCCTGAGTGGGTGGCAGATACTCGTTGGAGATCACGTGGCTAACATCACGACGGTTGCGACGGTAGACAACGCGACGGTGGGTCTTGTAACGGTAACCATCATCGGCGAGCTCATGAGCTGGGGCAGCTTCCTCCTGGGTGTATTCAATGGGGGCAGCAACCTGGACGGGAGCGGCGACCTGGACGGGAGCGGCGACCTGGGGTGGCAGATACTCGTTGGTTGGGGCCTGGACAGCAACCTCCTGGGGTGGCAGATATTGGTTGATGGGCAGGTGGCTCACATCACGACGGTTGCGACGGTAGACGACGCGACGGTTGGTCTTGTAACGGTATCCATCATTGCCAAGGTTACCCTGCTCATCAGCGGCGACCTCATCAACAACATTGGAGACTGGGGCCAGGTATTCGTTCGTGGGTGCGGCCAGAGTCTGGACCTCCTGCACAGGGGGCAAGTACTCGTTGGTGGGCAGGTGGCTCACATCACGACGGTTGCGACGGTAGACGACGCGACGGTTGGTCTTGTAACGGTATCCATCATTGCCAAGGTTACCCTGCTCATCAGCGGCGACCTCATCAACAACATTGGAGACTGGGGCCAGGTATTCGTTCGTGGGTGCGGCCAGAGTCTGGACCTCCTGCACAGGGGGCAAGTACTCGTTGGTGGGCAGGTGGCTCACATCACGACGGTTGCGACGGTAGACAACGCGACGGTGGGTCTTGTAACGGTAACCATCATCGGCGAGCTCATGAGCGGGGGCAGCTTCCTCCTGGGTGTATTCAATGGGGGCAGCAACCTGGACTGGGGCAGCAACCTGGATGGGAGCGGCGACCTGGGGTGGCAGATACTCGTTGGTTGGGGCCTGGACAGCAACCTCCTGAGGTGGCAGATATTGGTTGGTGGGCAGGTGGCTCACATCACGACGGTTGCGACGGTAGACAACGCGACGGTGGGTCTTGTAACGGTAACCATCATCGGCGAGCTCATGAGCTGGGGCAGCTTCCTCCTGGGTGTATTCAATGGGAGCAGCAACCTGGACTGGGGCAGCAACCTGAACTGGGGCAGCAACCTGGGGTGGCAGATACTCGTTGGTTGGGGCCTGGACAGCAACCTGTTGGGGTGGCAGATACTCGTTGGAGGGCAGGTGGCTCACATCACGACGGTTGCGACGGTAGACAACACGACGGTGGGTCTTGTAACGATAACCATCATCGGCGAGCTCATGAGCTGGGGCAGCTTCCTCCTGGGTGTATTCAATGGGAGCAGCAACCTGGACTGGGGCAGCAATCTGGACTGGTGCAGCAACCTGGACGGGAGCGGCAACCTGGGGTGGCAGATACTCGTTGGTTGGGGCCTGGACAGCAACCTCCTGGGGTGGCAGATATTGGTTGATGGGCAGGTGGCTAACATCACGACGGTTGCGACGGTAGACGACGCGACGGTTGGTCTTGTAACGGTATCCATCAGTAGACAGGCTACCCTGCTCAACAGCAGCCTCTGGGGCCAGATATTCGTTGCTGGGGACAGCGATGGTCTGGATCTCGTCTTGCACGGGGGGCAAGTACTCGTTGGTGGGCAGGTGGCTGACATCAGCAGCCACAGCTGCGATCACAGCAAAAGCGATCAGGAAAAGTTTCTGCAAAAGTAGAGAAAGTCGTTAGCGGGTTGAGATTAGTCCTTCCATTGATTGGTCTCTGCATGAGTGTGAAGCTATCGTAGCCGAAGCCCGATGTGGTTGTGTTGATTTGTGGCGTACCATGTTAACTGCTGAAGTTGCTTGTTCACACAAGTAAGTCTGAAACTCTAATGTAGAAATACGCAGAACCTTTTAGTATTTATACAAATTCTTCTCTCTGGGCTGCTCATTATTACAGCGCTCGTGGCTCTGCCCTGCATTGGCATCAAGCGAAACAAGCGTTAACGTCAACGTCAACGTCCAAGTCAACGCCGACGCCAACAGAAACTTTAACGCCGAAGCGTCGGCTTCGTCTTTGATCGCGCTGTAAATTTTGCACCATTTGGCTCTGCCCGAGTTCTAAGGCACTCGAGTGGCTCAATTAAGTGACCGATCGCTTGGGCAACTCGCTCAGCGATGCCGACGAAGACTGCGACGAAGACAGCGACGGCGACAGCGACTGCTACGTCGACGTCGACGTCGACGTTAACGCTTACATTCGCGAGCTTAGCTTGGCCAATTCGTTTGGACGGATTCTCTTAATTGTTTTCTTTAATCGTATGCAAAACATTTGATGGACAACACGCACACACACACGAGCTCATCATTCACCATGGGAGTGAATTTATTTTGAATTTTTATCCATTATTATTATTATTTCTGCGAGTAGTTTATTTAATTTACTTCTTCTCCAACTCGCGCTCAAATTAAGTTCAAATTGTTGAGTTTTATGTTACAATAAAATTGTTATCAAGTTATTAAAATAATATGTGTGTGTACTTATTATGATTTTTAGCTTGTGCCTTGGCTTTTTTGTTGTCATGTCTACTCGTCAATGTTCAATTAATCATTTAAAGGAACTGCCGAAGAGCAAATAACAGCATTCAGTTCAGTTTCAATTCAAACAATAAGATATTATAATGATGGCATATATTTTGTTATACTTGAATCTAGTGCGTAAAATGAATGCCGGATATAATACTTAATAATGAATGATATGAGACACACGCTGCGACATGGCAACAATATTGGCAACAATAGTCACACTTTGATATCAAAGACAAATACAATTTGCACGCTGTTGAGATGCCCCAAATGTCAGCTTTCATAGAAATATAGTCAGGCTTTTGATTTGATTTTTTGATAGTTTGTATCTCTGATCTTATTAATATACTTTGAGTGTAAGCTACAAAATAAGTAAACAACTATATTATATCTCAATCTACGCATCATCATCATCAGTAAGTTTCTTAACTATTGGCATGATTAATGGTCTAAAGCAAATTGAAATCTATAAGGAATTGCAAAGACAACATCAATGTTAAACTGTGCCATTAAACAAGGCTCGTTAGTGGCGCCAAGATCTAATTGGTTCCGTACATTTTGAAGGATGAGCAAGTCAAGTTAACTCAGCTCAAGACTAACATTGTTTGTTATTAATTCGCAGATGTACACACAACATAATGATTATAATTATTTATCATAGCCAAGGCTAGAAGTGTTTTGAAGAAGCAATTGAAATTTGAGTGGGCGGCAATGCCACGCGATCATCTTCAAAATTTAAGATCCAGAAATTGTACACAACTCTTTAAACATTAAACGACTTATAGTCCAGGTTTGTGCTAATTAACTTGTTTCATAAAAAATATGTGTCGACAATTAAAATTTAAATCTATACTAGTTATATTTCAATTCATGAACATTCGAGGAATTAAAGTTCTTGTTTTTTTCCCCCACTAAACAATGAAACTACAAATTTGATTTCCTGTATGCGTAGAACATTATAAAATAAAAAAAACAATATAGAAAAATACTCGTGGAGGCAGCTCAATTGATGCTGATGATGAAAATTTACGGTCTAATCTAGCGCCCGAATCAGATCTCATTATACTAAACTACTTTATTATTTTGCGATTCTATTCATTTCAAAACTCAGTTCTATTCTATGTTTCTTTTGATTCTATAGAAGGCATCATCTTGACCATAAATGTTTAGTTCATAAGACACTGGGACAATACATCATAGTCGTAATTATTATGGCGGTTGGAGTGTTGTATCATCGACAGCAGCCCGATGAGCCGGTCCAAGCACTTAAAAGTGCCATTTCGGAATTAATGTTTATGCTGAAATGGCATAAATATGCAAATTAGTGAATGGCAGTCTAACCCGTCCCCAAAAGAATCGAGAACACACCAAAAATAAATAAAAAACTCTGACTGACTAACAGACTGACTGACTGTGTCCCATCATCATAGATATTAAACATAAAGTTGTTAGTCAAAATAGAAGCATGTGTACACTTTAACGTGTCCACGCCAAAGTCAACTTCATCTTTTTTTTTTGGCTTTAGCTACATCTTCCAGCTGAATCCCATTACAAAAAGTATCTGCAAGATGAAAGAACAGGGAATACAAACAAACATAGAATGAACGTGTCGCTTCACTCTGTTTCAGATGGTTACCAAGTCAGTTATTGGTGCGACATGGTCGACTTACAGTTTCACTTCAGTCTATGAATTGAATTGAGGGGTGTGTCTGCTATTGATTAAAGACTGCAACATTTGGAAATTTCACAAAGCGACAAATCTAATTAAAAGTAGCTAAAAGTATTGACTTAGCCGACTGATAACTTTAGTGTCTAGATGTGTAGATTGAGGGGTGTGTGAAGCGCTCTAAAGACTTCAAGTTAACCATATTTTTTTTGGCTAGCGCGTCGCTCTGTCTGACAAAAACTTTTTGCGTTTTCTTAAATTATGCAAATTCTAGTTTAATTAATATTATTCGGATTTTGAAAGGCGGCATCTGTGGACAGCAGACTCTTTCTTGTCGCTTCCTTTCCTCACACACACGCGCGCCTTAATTTAGTTTTCTAATCGTATACCCTTCCCCCAACGTGAGATTAACAACTTTGATATCTGCTGTCAATTTCTGATCAACTTTTTAGTATATACTACATAATTTTACATTAATTATTGCATATGAGGAAACTAGTTTATTTAAATATATATTTAATTCAATTAAATTCTATAATAGAGTATACATTTTAAGGCTATTTAATGGCCAACACATCTTTCTTGTTAAGTACACGTTTTAGTCTTTTATGATAAATTAAGCTTTTGTCTTTTGATGCTCTTTTTTTTATTATATTTTTTCGCTTTTTGTCTTTTGTTTAATTTAAATGTATGATAAATCATTCTGGAAACCAGTTTCTTTCTCGCTGCAAATATTGTCTAAGCTGGCAGCGACTAGAAAGTGCCGCCAACATCATGGATCTCATCTTCAGCACCAAAAAAAAAAGAAATAAATAATGGAGGAGAGCAAAAAAAAAAAAGAAACAGAATTAAAATTAACAAATAAAATCATAATAATAATAATAAACTTGCGCACACTTCCAACACGAGGCGGGATCATTAAAAATTCATACGCGTGGCACAAGAAATTTGGCAAGTTCCTTTCAAATTGCGTTGGCAACATCATTAGTTTGAGTGTGTGTGAGTGTGTGTGTGAGTGTGTGTGTGAGTATGAGTGAGTATGAGTATGAGTATGAGTGTGAGTGTGTGCTGGTGGCCCACAACGTGTGATCGAAGGTTCAAGTGTGAACGAGGCTTGAGATTCTGTATTTCTTCTGCCTGTCTGAGTTTAATAAATTGTATTTGAGTACTACGAATTAATCATTTGTACATTTGGTTGGGCCTCGCATTGTATTGTTATGTTTAGCGTAGCATGACGTAAGCTCAGGGTAGCCCTTTTTCATAGTTCCCACATAACTGGCTAAGCTACAAGCCCAACACACACACACACACACACACACTCTGTCAATAAGTGATGTGCCAATTAAGCGGGGCGTACACAATTACCGGGCCATAGAAATGGCAGCCGGCAACAACACGGATCATTGAACTCCAGCCTCCCGCTCTCTTAGAGCTCATAAGCTTAACCTGAAGATCTCTATGCGAGCCCGCACTCACTTTGCATAGCTACAAAAGCTACAAAAGAAATAAACAAAAAATTCGCACACATTTTCAAAAATGTATTTCTGTAATCAGAGAGACCGCTGAAACTTCAAAAACCCACGCCAAGTCAAGGGGGTCAAGCGGCCGACTATCATCATCATCGTTGGTCTAGCAGGTCTACAAATAACTAATATATGCAAAGACTCGACTCTTGATTCTTACTCATTCGCGAACTTTGCCATAAATTAAATATAGTATATTTGTTTTCTATAAATATTTAATTGATACCACACTACACTCATTTATTTTGTGCATCCATTTCGAATGTATTCAAATCACTTAAATGAGTTAGCGAGAGTGCATTGATTAATGGCAGCTTTCTTAAGAGATATTTTCTAGTCAAAAACAAAAAAAAAACTCTAGAAATTAGCTTAAGTTGAGGTCATAACAATGGCGATAAAAACAGCGATTACAATGATTTGATAAGCTAAGCTAATGATCCAATTAGCATATGTAATGGTTGCATCTGTTCAGTCATTGCCACTGTTGAGTTGAGTTGACCTACAGCGTCGGAAGACATCCGAATAGTATATGTATTTAGACAATAGGCAGATCAAAGCTTTCATCGCCAATGATTTAAGAGTTGGCAAATAAATATTGACATCGATGGCAAGCAAAAATTACTTTGAATACATTGTATGAGTCGCACTGTGGGGCCCGCCTCAGTTTACCCAGTCTGAGTATTTTTATATTCATTATGCGGCTTACATGTGTGGGTTTATCACACACTCACACACTCACACTCTCACACACACACCTTCACACACACACACTCACACACACACCTGCACATATTTGACAACTACATATCTCAGTTGTACACACACGTCAACCATTGTTTTATTTAAATTATTAGTAGTTTTTATTTTTCTTCTTTACACAGTCGATTGGTTCAATTTTGTTTATTTTTTAAATTTTGTATATGTTTGTGTTGATTTTTTCTGTAGACCTATTGAATTTGCATGAGAATCGTATCTAAATGAACGCATTAATTTATGCTGGCAATTGATTTTGTTGCGTCCAAATGTGCTCATCTTCCTTTCTATTATATTCAAAACTTGCATGACCTGTGTATCTGTTTCCATTGTGCTGCAAACTGTGTGTAGCTCTGAACTAGTTTGTTGGACAAAAAACATACTTTTATACAAAGAAATATAAGTAGTTAGTTTCTTTAGCCGGCCAGACGAGAGAGTTAATCTATAGTAATATAAATAATCTATATAATCTATAATAACTATACTTTTAAATTGCCTAGGATCATCATAAACTATTTAGTTCATTTAATGTTATTACTATCTTTATTTGATTTTTAAATATTATGCTTTATTCGACTTTGTATGCGTCAGTTAGTTTCCAATAACCCCTACTCTAAACTTCTTTTGTATCTTACACCAATTTCATGTTAAGCTGTGTAAAGCTTTCATTTGCAAAGCTCAAGCTAGCTAGTTTCATTGCCATTTAAGCAGAACGAAGCTTTAAGTTTTAGCTTTGACAAGCGGAAACGGAACTGTCTTTCATTAAATAAATAAGCCCAAGAGTATGCAACACATTTTGATATTTTATGTCTGCTCTTTTAGCAATTGCTTTAATTTATTATTTAAATAGGAAATTTTGTTTTACTTAATACGCCTGGGGTTTTTGTAATGATAACCATCCTCACGGTACTCCGTGTGATGCTCCGATGCAGCCGCCTCATGGTCCGCCGACTTTCTACGAGATCCTCTGCCCTCTGGAGCTGCATAGGACAACTCGGGAGTGCTAGCAGCCAAGCCAATATCAGCTGTAGTATCATAATCATCCACATAGTCTCCATCGGTTAACAAGTAGCGTTGATTGCCATTCACCCTATAGAGCCTGCGTTGTTGATAGCCCGGTAGACTGTAGAAGTTGCCATCAATGATGTTTGTATCCTGTTGATTGCCCACGGCATTTGTCGGACCCTGCACATTGGGCTGGCCAAATACATTGCCATTGACCACGTTAAGACCTTGGTAGTTGGATCGATTGCGTAGACGGGTATTGAATCGTTGACCATTGGCAACTAGATTTACATTGCCATTGGTTAGCACTTGTGCTGATGTGGGCAATTGGCCACCTAATACGGGATTTAGATTGCCATTGTTTGGCACCTGAGCTGATGTGGGCAATTGGCCACCTAATACGGGATTTTGATTGCCATTGTTTGGCACCTGAGCTGAAGTAGGTAACTGTCCTCCAAATACGGGATTTGGATTGCCGTCTGTTGGTGCTAGCGCCCCTGTAGGCAATTGACCACCTAATACTGGATTAAATACATTTGGATTTGTGCCAATGGGTTGCTGACCAATCGGTGCCTGACCAACTCCCAATTGACCACCTAATATGGGTCCCAATTGATTTTGAACAGGTGTTACGGGCTGCTGACCAATCGGTGCCTGTCCAGTACCGAGTTGTGCACCAAAAGCTGGAACCAATTGATTGGGATTGACAGCGACATTTGCCTGAGTCGTGACAGGCAACTGGCCGCCAATTGCCGGATCAAATTGAATAAGAACAGAGCTTGGACGTTGTGCAACTGGTGCCAAACCAGCTACCAATGGAACCTGTCCAACTTGACCGACTTGCAGCTGGTTATTAACTGCAGGAATAAAGAGATTCTGATTATTAAATCCTTGAGGTAAACCAAGTTGAGCAGCGCCATTAAGATTGCCATTGCCGACGTTGAGACCGACGCCAAGCTGAGCGCCATTGCCCAATTGACCAGCAGCCGGGAATCCATTGGTCTGAAGTTGGCCACCAGCTGGGAATCCATTGGTCTGAAGCTGGCCACCAGCTGGAAAAGCATTAGCGGGTAATTGACCACCAGCTGGAAAAGCATTAGCGGGTAACTGACCACCAGCTGGAAAAGCATTGACGGGTAATTGACCACCATTTGGCTGTCCATTGGCAGGCAATTGACCACCTGCAGGGAATCCGTTGGCTGGCAACTGTCCACCTGGTGGTAATCCATTGCCTGGCAATTGTCCACCGGGAGGGAAAGCATCAGCTGGTAGTTGTCCACCAAGGGGAAGTCCATTTGCTGGCAATTGGCCGCCAGGAGGAAAGGCATCGGCTGGCAACTGACCACCAGCTGGATTAACGAGACGACAACCGGTTGGAGGATTGCCAGCAACTGGAAACTGGCAATTGGGCAACGAGGTGACAGGCAACTGTGCTCCAGTAGGTAACTGGGCACCTGTAGGTAACTGCGCTCCAGTTGGCAACTGGGCTCCAACAGGAGCTGGAGTATTCACAGCCAATTGTCCCACAGCTGGAACTACACCGATAACTGGATCTGGACGTATCTGGGTATTAAGTTCGGAGTCCTGCGACTGTACATTGATCTGGGTATGGAAGACGGAGTTGGGTGCACTGGCGTAGGTTACACGATTGGGACGAACACGTCGGGTGACAATGCCGGATGCAGCGGGAAGGATTGCCGTGGTACGCAATTGGGGATTGACTTCTTGGTAATGGATATGCTTGTTTTGCACCTCCGGCTTCTTATCATAGTGATGATAATGATCCACACGCTTGGGTTCATGCTCCTCATCCTTGTGATAGGTAACGCGTTCTCTGGTGTGCTTCTCCTTATGGTAATAGGGTTCCGAATCCCGCTCGACCGGTGGGAGATAATGATTATCCTCATCGGATTCCTCATAGTGCCGCTTGTGTTTATGATGTTTCGCAAGCGAAACTTCAGCAAGACAGCCAAATGCCAGCAGGCAGACCAACAAGGTTCTAAACAACTCCTGAGACAAAAGAAAAAGAAAGGATTAGGTTCATCAAGTTGGCAAGTTGGTATTCCAATTGTGTTCTCACCATTGCGTTTATGTGTCAAATGAAGCTTCTTTCCTTCAATTATATACTAAATTTCGGATGCACTGCAACAACTCCAAATGGAAAACCTGTTATCAAGCGTGAGAAACACTTTGAGCACTTGATGTGACCCATTTGTTGTATTGACTGCCTTCAATTTGAATGCAAATTTTAAAGTGATTCTTCTAAGACAGCCGCAAAGATTCTCAGATCAAAGGCGACTAAAATTTATTGATCATACGTTATGTTGAATCAGAGTTTGTTAACCGCAGAGTGGCCTCTAAATAGGATCGACACTCCAGCCAAAATGTTAGTGCTGAGTTTATTGCAACTTGCTATCATTAAAATTGTCATTATATATCGAATTTAATTCTCTTTATTGCATTGATTTGATAATAATTTCACCATTACCAGGCATATTATTAGGCACGGTTCTTGTGGACGCGACGACGCACAGTCCTGTACTGGTAGCCGGAGCTGGCGGCAACTGGAGCAGAAGCAGCAGCCTCGAAGTTGGACTCAAAGGAATCGGCAGCTGAGGCGGCAAAGGATTGAGCTGGAG
Organism: Drosophila histrio; assembly: GCA_958299025.2. Classification (NCBI taxonomy): domain Eukaryota; kingdom Metazoa; phylum Arthropoda; class Insecta; order Diptera; family Drosophilidae; genus Drosophila; species Drosophila histrio. Next base: position 3,622,320 of record OY729166.1, on the reverse strand, counting down.
CAGAGGCAGCAGCATGGTAATTGGCCTGAGGAGCGGCATAGGATTGAGCTGGAGCAGAGGCAGCAGCATGGTAATGGGTCTGAGGAGCAGGGGCAGCATAGACTGGCTCTGGTGGCACATAAGTGTTGACTGGAGCAGGAGCAGACTCGGCAACGGCAAAGGACTGCACGGGAGCGGAGGCAGCAGCATGATGAACAGCAGCAGGAGCAGATACATGATGATGAACAGCAGCAGGAGCAGACACATGATGATGAACAGCAGCGGGAGCTGAAACATGATGATGAACAGCAGCGGGAGCTGACACATGATGATGAACAGCAGCGGGAGCACGGGCTACGGGTGGCACATAGGTTCTCTGTGGAGCAGGTGCGGACTCAGCGGCATGGAAGACTGGAGCTGGAGCCGAGGCGGCAAACGAATGATGAACCTGTGGGGCAGCAGCTGCAGCTGGTGGCACATAGCTTCTAACGGGAGCCGCAACCGAGGCAGCGGCCGAGGAGCCGGGATTGGCATAGTTGTAACCCGATTCGGCAACCACGCAACCCACCAAAGCCAAAGCAAGGACGATGAATCTCTGCAAGGAAAACACCACTATCAATAATAATCCACAAAAGATGAAACTTTGCTTAAATTATTTACCATTTTGCGTTGTTCTGTGTGCTGATAAGACAAAGTCTCGAATAATAATTTTCAGCTAACGGCCATTACTTTTATACAAAACGTTCGCAAACGGAAGTAATGCATATCATCAATCAAAGCAACTGTGAATTATGTACCTCTGGTTCTTCTACTTTTATTTTTTATCTTAGCCATAGCTTCGACAACGGCAACAACTACATAGATGACTTTATCAGGCAGGCACTCAGCTTGAATATTAAAAACTCTCTCATTTATTCTTGTCAATAGTAATAGAAATCGAGCTATTCTTGAATATTCATGAGGTCAATAACAATAATTTTGCATTATTTTTGCGGAAACCTGAATTTGCTAGGCACAACATAAATTGGTATTAATTTCATAACAGGATTTGTTTGTTATCATAATTAACCAGTAGCTGTTGCTGCTATTGTTATTAATATAACTATGAAACAGGCGTGATATCAGATTTCAGATATTAGATAAGTTTATCTAACTAACATCGTTGAAAATGTGAGAAGTAATCGCTGAATCTTCTACGCCATGGATTGATTTATTAATTGGGGCTTAATGAGTGGCGTCTGAAGAACAGAAGAAGAAGAAGAGGAGTTCAAAGCAATTCGATCACTAACTTAGCTATCTCAAAAGGTTATTGTCTTCTTTACATAGCGGTCTTGGCCGTTTGGGCTCTATGGTTTTTAATATTATTAATATTTATATATATTTGTGATAATTTTGTTTATGTCGTTTTCTCTTTATTTGTCTGCTGCCATGTTTGTATAAATGTTAATAAACCCGAAATATATTTCTACATTTCTATTCAAAATTAGCATTTGAATATAGTTTGCGGGGTGGAATTAACTGCCAAAACCAGTTAACGTCTGTCTGCAAAACTGCTTCTCAAGTCGATTGCAGGTGGTGGAGGCAGGTAAGTGTTCTCTGGCCGCACCACCGGGCTATAATCAACAATTGGAGATACAGAAATGCGCTGGGGACGCACCACTTGCTGAACCACGGGACGTTGAACAGCAACAGGCGGCAGGTAAACATTCTGGGGACGCACCACTTGCTGCACTGCTTGACGGTAGTTGGCAATGGGAGCATCATATACTCGCTGCTGACGCACCACTTGCTGCACTGCTTGACGGTAGTTGGCAATGGGAGCATCATATACTCGCTGCTGACGCACCACTTGCTGCACCACGGGACGTTGAACAGTAACAGGCGGTAGGTAAACATTGTTGGGACGCACCACTTGCTGCACGACCGCTGGACGGTAATTGGCAATAGGTGAGTCATAAACTCGCTGCACAGGACGTTGCACAGTTGTTAGCAAACCGACTGTTGCTGGTCGATAGCTGGAGACAATCGGACGCTGAACGGACACAGGAGGCAGGTAGACATTCTGAGGACGCGATATATACTGTGTTTGCTGACCGTAGACAGAGGGTGGCAAGTATGTTCTCTCTGGAATGGTGGCACTAACAGTGGCCACCAAAACCACCGCAAGGGTTGCAATTATAAAACGCTGTAATTATCGAAATTTTTCGATTAATCGAAATGTATTGAAATGAAATGCGATCCTAAAACTCACCATGTTGCTTTCACTGGCAGAACAATTGAATTGCTTGAAGATCGTGGATTGATTTGATATTTATAAGGCAAATCGAAATAAGTCTACTTATGACAAAGATTCGCCAAATTAATGGGAACAAGAATAATTCTAAAAAAAAAAATAGAAGCGGCTAAACAAGTCAATGAAAGCCATTAAAAAGTTAACTGTAAATACTTATATATTGATATATTGATACTCTTTCTCTGTTGTTTCTATAACAAAAGTTGTGTACTTTATTCAATAAATTTGACTCCCGTCGTTGTTCGCCAAAAATTAATCGTCGCAGTCTATAAGAAACCAGTTGAGTAGTTAACAGTGATCTTAGCCGTGACACAAACCATAAATGTTAATGCTATGTTAAATTAACATTATTTAAAATTTATATGCTTTCTATGCTGACGGCGACACATGCTGCGTATGCGTAATGCGCTGAATTCATTATTAATTAATTAGTTATTCGATTTGAACTTTTTGCTTGTATTGAATTAATCTCTTTTGTATAAATATAGAATACTTAGTTGGTTTGTTAGTTAATTAATAATGCTCAAAGTATTCTGTGTGCGGTTTTTGCACATTTAAATCAGCAACATTGACAGGCTATTCGATTGTCACAATAATATTTAATGGAACTCACCGAGCGAAAAAGACAAAAACTCTTTTCTAATCATCTGAAATCAGGTAAATTTATGCTTATTTAATACCTAAGAATTAACAAAAACCAATAGAACCGGTTGCATTAAATATATGTGTTTTAAATTCTCGGTTTCTCCTCTGGTTTGATTTCGATTCGATTTGAATCGTTTCGTTTTTTAACAAACATTTTGCATATCCAGCTTTATTTTCGGTTGCTGACAATACGAGCTAATATTTTATGTATTTCCATTAACAGGACTTATAAGTTATCACAGCCAACTTCTGACATAATATGCCTATATATATATTTATAATTTTATCTGTTTATAATTTGATACTTATTTATTGATTTAATGAATTCAAACTCGTTTACATTTTGCGTACAATTAAGTCGCAGCAGGAATTTTACTCACTTTTTATTTTTTGTTATTAATTTCTGATGAAGTAATCAGAGCCGATCTAAATGAGGACTACAAGCCAGAATTGGCTACCATTTAAATGCCGGAAATATAGATAAAATTAATACAGTTAACTAAGTTTTGGTATATGGGTAGATTGTAGTAGAACAGCTCATCTTGAATACTTATGGCATAAAATGGTCAAATGTTAAGAAAGCAAAAGTGAATGATCTGATGACTATTTGTAAATCCATTCAGGGTCAGCAAAAATTTTAATTAATTTCAGTGACTAAATGAATTCTACAAAGTGATTAACAGTTACGCACCAAGTTCAACGAAACTACTGACAAATTGGTGGCTAAAACCAGTGAAGCTTACTACGAAGAAGATACCAAAATAAAATAAATATATGATAAATACCAAACAATGAAGAGACTTTAATAAAAAGAGTTTGTTGTTGTTTTTTGGCCCTTACAAGTCTGTGCTTGTGGGTAAATCCCGTCTAGAACGTGTTCTATTTTTAGAACAAAACCGGAACACTTTTATATTAAATCTAGCTAATTAAATTTCAATTATAAGCCGAAAGATACCCTGTAACAAAAATGTATTACTTTGTCGAAAATATGGCCAACTAATAGATAGATATATATCTATAGATATAGATATTTATAGATATTTTAAAATATTTTTTAAAAAAACAAACAATCTTCACATTGAGTATACCCTATCGTCTATAAGTTACGAGATATTTTATAGTAGCAAAAAAGTCCCGAAAATCAATGGAAAGAATTAAGTAAACATATGTAAATTTTGGACTATATTTAAATACAAAAAAAATGAATCAATTATTGTATTATATTTTTAAATAGTATATTTTAAAGTTCTTTAGTTCAACGTTCGTCTAACATTGACTGGGGCTGATTAGATTATATTATTATTATGTCCGTCTGCAGTTAAGTTTTAACTTTATGACGGCTAATACGATGCGAAATTTGGCAAGGCCACGTTTAAGTCGCGTTAATTGCGTGCTAATCAAATGGCGAGCGCCGAAGTCAAATTAACGATGCAAGTTTTTATTGATAAATAAGAATTTATATAATGAATACGAGTAAAGAAAACAGTTGTCAATAATAATGCAATATACGAGTATTTATTACCAACATCTTAGCCAGTCTTATAGGTCAAATGTGAGCAAGAATAGGATGAGTATAGGGAATGGGAATGTGATTGGAAATGGGATATGTTGTCTTTTATCCCCCCAGAAAAAAGGCAGCTGCTTAATAAAGGTCGAACTTGGCCCTTCATTTAAAACTGGTTTTCGCACTTAATAAATGTCTCACTGTTTATGGTCAAGGTGTTCGCCTTGCTGTCTGCCTGTCTGGCTGTCTGGTCAACCTGGTCCAGACCAGGCTAATCAAGCCTGAGCCTGCTTATGAGTAACCGGTGGCTAGCGGAACTGTTTGCTGCCATCACATGCAAAATTGTATCGATTTCAGATGAGTTCTCATAAATAAAACATAAACACAATAGCTATATATATTTATATCCCGTAGTGTTTCATTAATAATCATAAAAATGGTATACATTCAATTTAAAAAAAAAAGAAACAAAATAAAGAGCATCTCTGTTCATGCTGAGTTGAGTGCGAAGTTACTCGATCAAAATGCCATAAATCTAACAGGAACAGAGGCCTAATAAATGGCATTTTTATTAAGCTGAAATTCTACAAATTTTTGTTTATTTTAGCATATTTATTGCTTAGTTTTTTATAGAACTTTTAGGTGTCTATACACTTACCTTAAGGCTACATTCTTTGCTAACCAATTTGAATATTTAATAATGACCTGAAAATTAAGAACATAATTTAAATAATATTGATAAATTATTGTACTGCTGGACAGAGTATATAAGTTTCGTTATTTATTTTGTATTTTATTTTATTAACTAAAGTTCGTTTTTAAATGTATAACGCTTGGGATATGTGCCCCAAGAGTCAGTCGAATAATTTTATGACTGTCGTTCTGTCACAGCCGGTTAACCAACCCAATCAGGTTCGGTTAACTTTTTGGATTCGGCAATGTTAATCGATGACGATAGCACATATGCTGTTGTCGAGAAGATTCTGCTTTTGCCGAAGAGTTTTTTCTTCTTCTTTTTTTGATAGTCGAAGCTATCCTGAACCGACCAGACGACGACGACGTATAAATAATGTGGTAGTCTTGATCGGCAACACAGTGATATTTCAACATTCGTGGCGTGAATTTGAAACTGAGCAAAAATGGTAAGAACAGAACAGAAATACCAGAGGATAACACTGATACGTGAAGAGATAAAATCGAAAACCGTGAAGCATTAAAAGAACGCATCAATTTGTGATTATATATTTTAGAAATGTGTTAAATCTGTTTATATTAAAATACACTACCTCGTCTTAAAACTGATTTAAGTTTCAATCGCTTGACTTGCAGAAATTCCTGATCGCATTCGCCTTGGTGGCTGCTGTCAGCGCCGATGTGTCGCATCTGTTCTCGCACAGCGACAACTTGCAGGCTGATGGATACCATTACCAGCAGCCCAACAAGCAGTTTGTCATCGATGTGCCAAGCGTATCCCAATACCAAGAGGAGGCTGCTCAAACTGTTGTCTACGAGAAGCAAACTCCAACTGTCTACCAAAAGACCACCGAAGTTGTCTATGAGAAGCAAACTCCAGTTGTCTACCAGAAGACCACACCTGTTGTCTATGAGAAGCCCACTCCAACTGTCTACCAGAAGACCACTCAAGTTGTCTATGAGAAGCCAACTCAAGCTGGAGTCCTGAAGGAAGATGGTTACCATTATGGTCAGCCTGAGGTCAAATTCGAACCAATCCAGGAATATGTGCCACCAGTCGTTGCCCATGTTACCCCCGTCTACAAGCCACAGCCTGCTCCTAAGCCAGTGGTGCCAGTTTACAAGCCACAGCCAGCTCCTAAGCCAGTGATCCCAGTTGCCCCCAAGGTTGTGATCCCTGTAGCCCCTAAGGTTGTTATTCCTGCCAAGCCCACCAGTGAGTACCTGCCTCCTGTTGTCTACCAGCCAAAGATTACGACACCCAAGCCAGTTGCTCCAGTGGTTCCAGTCTACCGTCCAGAGCCTGTCTTCCGTCCAGAGCCTGTAGCCCCTAAGGTTGTTATTCCTGCCAAGCCCACCAGTGAGTACCTGCCCCCTGTTGTCTACCAGCCAAAGATTACGACACCCAAGCCAGTTGCTCCAGTGGTTCCAGTCTACCGTCCAGAGCCTGTGTTCCGTCCAGAGCCTGTAGCCCCTAAGGTTGTTATTCCTGCCAAGCCCATCAGTGAGTACCTGCCCCCTGTTGTCTACCAGCCAAAGATTACGACACCCAAGCCAGTTGCTCCAGTGGTTCCAGTCTACCGTCCAGAGCCTGTGTTCCGTCCAGAGCCTGTAGCCCCTAAGGTTGTTATTCCTGCCAAGCCCATCAGTGAGTACCTGCCCCCTGTTGTCTACCAGCCAAAGATTACGACACCCAGGCCAGTTGCTCCAGTGGTTCCAGTCTACCGTCCAGAGCCTGTCTTCCGTCCAGAGCCTGTTGTTCCCAAGCCTGTCTACCGCCCAGAGCCTGTGGCTCCCGTTTACCGTCAGCCCGAGCCCGTGCAAGGACACCAGGGCTACAACTACCCTAATGACCCTCGTCCATCCTTCGAATATTAAGGAAAGCTTGTTGTAATTAGGAAAAAATAAACCATCCTGTAGTATTAGACCCTTTTTATACGAATGTCGATTGAAATATCACTAAAAATAAAATGACAAACGAAAATGAAACAAGCGGAACAGTCGGGACCCCGACCGTAATATACCCTGTGGGTCTACAGGAACCCGCTCAAATTCACTCCAGATGAAATTCTCTAGTAATTCTTTATTTTTTAATTTGTAAGCGAAGGGGGCGTGGCATCGTGATAAAATTTTCTGGACAAATCGAGCTCAAGATACTCATCATGTGTGCTAAATCTCAAGTCTCTAGCTACAAAACTGCTTTTGTTATGAGGTTTTTGAGCTAGAAAACTGCTTGCTTTATGAGGTTTTACTTAATTTGAGGGCGAAGGGGGCGTGGCATCGCGATTAAATTTTCTGGACACATTGACCCTAAGATTCTTATCATATGTGCCAAATCTCAAGTCTCTTACTGTAATATTGCTCTTGTTATAAGACTTCCCGTTATGTAGGCAATGGGGGCGTGGCATCGTGATACAATTTTCTGGACACATTGACCACAAAATATTTATCATATGTGCAAAATCTCAAGTCTCTAGCTTCAAAACTGCCCTTGGTATGAGGTTTTTGATCTACAAAACTGCTTGCTTTATAAGCTTTTACTTAAATTGTGGGCAAAGAGGGCGTGGCATCCAAAAAAAAAGATAAACTTGATCTGCCTGCAAAAATTTCCAGTGCTGGGACACCAAGTTCAAGCTTCTAGCTCTTACCATCTCTGAGATCCTTTCGTTCATACGGACGGACCGACGGACCGACAGACCGACAGACCGACAGACCGACGGACAGACGGACAGACGGACATGGCTATATCGACTCGGCTATTGATGCTGATCAAGAATATATATACTTTATTGGGTCGGCCATGCTTCCTTCTGCCCGTTACATATTTTTAACAAACTTAATATACCCCCACAGGGTATAAAAATAAATTGTATTATTATTAAAATAACATTTAAGATGTGAAGGGGAAATACATAAAAAAGAGAACGTTGCATCGAATGAATAAAATTTGAAAATAGTTCTGAATATAGTTTTAAAAAAAAAAGTCAAGCAAAAAATTGTTCATTCAGAAAGTTATCTTTATTATTTGTATGAACAATTAATTAATAATTAATCGTAATATTTGATGAATAATTTTATATATGTTTGTCATGGATTATTATTATTTTATTACACGCTAAAAATTCTCACAAGAAGTCAAGTTTTCTATTTTAATTCAATTTATTAAATATTATGAATTTAGAAATATAAATTTACATTACAATAAAAAGTTGTTTTACTTGTTTTTGGCGGTTTAAATTAAATACATTCATAAACGCCATCTGTCGGTAACATTTTACAGTTTATTGCAACCTATTGCATGATATGATATTTTAATATTTACATGCCGAAAAGTATGCAATAAGATCGGCTAAATTCATTTATCTTATGCGCCAACCCATAAACAGAACCTAATAGCAATGGAATGCTAAGTTTCTGTTTTGGCCACGAAAATACAAAGGAAGGAGAAGACCAAATGATCTCTCAAATCTCTCAATTGAGTTGTTATCAAAATCAGCGGAACGTGGGAGCCAATAGGATACTTTGAGTGATGTATGTCTGATGCATGGGTCACAGGTCGTATACGTGACCTGTTCAGGGCTGTCAGCTTGAATAACAACGACAATCAAACTGTCAAAGCTGACAGAGACAAATAGTTCGAGTTTAATTCGACTAACCATAAAACAGTATACTAATGAAACGGAAATGTGCTGAATGCCCATTGACAGTATACGCTTTATACAATGTATGATTCGATTCGATTCGATGCGGGTATAGATTGATTCTGTTTTTAGTTGTTTAGCTGCAAAAATAATAATTGATTTAACTAAAATAGTTACAACAATTCGAGGAGCTCACGTGATGATGAATGCCACAGACAATTAGACAGCTGAGTGGCAGCGCATCTCGCATAGAATCATTAATTCAATATATGAAGACAAAGCCACAAAATGTGAATAGAAACGCACTGACACTTGACCCCAACCGAGAGCAACAACAACAAAACAAGTCTTGGCCTTGACAATGAGGCTTTAGATTTTGGAATTGGAGTGAAGCAAAAACGGCACCAATCATCTCTTTCAGCTATTGTGGCGTTTATTTATCTAGGGCCGCTCTAACTATCGATTGCTTGTTTTGCTTGACAAGCAGCAACAGCAGCAACGACAACACCAGCAACAGCAACAGCAGCAACATCTACAGCAACATCTACAGCAACATCTACAACAACATCAACAGCAGCAGCATCGCAATTAATAAACTGAGCCAAAAAAGAAACAAACAAACAAACAAACACGATCAACATAGATATAGAAGTATAAATAGTTTGAGTCTCAACGCGTTTGCCTGCATTCGCATGAGATACGTTGCTGGAAGCAATAAAAATTATTTAGATATTCTTGAAAATTCCCCGCATCAATAAAATGGTAAGTGCCTGACTTTGTTGGCCATTCTATCAACACAGTACTATCAAGTCAACTTCCATTTAGCGTCTGTTTATTTGGGCCCTCTATGCGGCAATGTTTTGTTGGCAATGCGTTTGCGCGGATGTCTCGGAGTTGGTGCAATCTGGCAATGGATTTGTTTATGATATACCCAAGGTTGCTCAACTCGAGCTGGAGCTGAACAATGAGTTTCCCACAGGTGATGAGTTTCCCCAGGATGCCATTCCCGTAGCGCCTTCGGATACGGAACTGGGACAGGCGGAGACCGAGGAATCAGAGCTGGCTGCAAGTTTGGACAGCGCTGTCTATGCCTCATCCAAGGGCCATGGCTATGCCTACGAAGTGCCAAGCAGACGTTTCAAGAGCTAAGCCATAAGTTTATCTTTCCGCTTTATTTGTTTTTTTGTACCAAAGTTTTATCAAAATAAAAAAAATATTGAAAAAATACTGAAAAATATCAATAAATTGAGCACCTTTCACCTACGAACTAAAGACGCAGTCCAAGGGCTACGATTTGCCTTGGACGGCGCTTAGAATGCATTGAATAACACATCTTTTGTGACTTTTGAACGCAATCCTCCAAGTTATGTTTTTGTTTTATGTCTTAAGACCAAATACAAAAATAAACCCGTTTGCCGTTTAAGAAGAAGTCAATGAATTTTTGCACAAAGTCTAACCAAAGTTTTTGTCAGAATCATCTCAACTGAGGCCTATTAATTTGTGTATAGTATTAGCACCCACACTAAAGCTTATACTATTTGAATGCCACACACACACACACACACACACAAATTGACAATTAATTTAGTTACGCAAATTGTGGCAAAATGCGAGCAGAGACAATCGAGCACACGCCAAAAGCAATCATTTCAAAGCAAACTTTTGATAATCGATCAAGCTGCTGGCGGTTCAACAACCCGCATTAATTAGCCAAATCGAAGATGTCTTTGCCAGCTCAACCAAAAGTGATAGTTGAACTGACAACACAGCAGACAAGTCGATTTGCCAGTTTTTGTGTTGTTAGACAGAATCGATATAGTTATACTACTTATATATGTTTAGAGAGCGCGATCGTAAAACGATTCGTGACTTCTAATCAAAACTAATGATCTGCATAAACGTTGCTGCCAAATAACCTAACAATTTGTCTCAGTTTACTAATTTTTGCTAAGAGTTTATTCTGTCATTTGATATGTAGGTAGGTAGCAGCTTAGTTTTGAGGAGATTACTATAATCGGAATGCTTCCGCAAGCTCAAACTGAAGAGACAACTTCATTGAGAGGCCCTGAAATATGTTGACCACTCCACTCCACTCCACTCAACTTCTTCTTGAGAGTTTTCTGTTGAGCGTAATTATTATAAATGAAGTCTAAATGATTTATGACATACGCTTACAACGCTGCCAGCGGCGGAACTAAAACTTCAGCTTAAACTGACCAAATGCTCGGAAGCGGCCTATACAATAAACAAGAAGAATATAGTTGCTTTAGGCCGTCTTGTGACGATGTGATGAAAATGCTCGTGTTGTCCACAGAAAACGAAGACAAAACCATCAACGCCTCTAAGAGAATACAAATCGTCAATAATGCATAATGATTTAAGCTACAGATACAGATACAGATATAGATACAGCTACAGATACAGCTACAGCTACAGCTAAACATAAGTATAATAATAATTTTGGAGATACAGCACAACGATTTAAATAATAATAATTGGCCTTTTGCATTGGAGCCATGGACAGAGTGTCGAACTGTTTAGAATTGTGGACTATAAATAAACAGGTGCCACTGCTATTGGTCAATCATTTACGGTTTAAGAGCTCAAGGTGTAACATGGTGCGTATACGACTGGCTTTTGAGCTCTGATCTCTGATCTCTGATTGCTAACATTGTTATCTTTTGAACTCTTACAGAACGCATTCCTCAGTCTTGTCTTGGCCACTTGCATGCTGGCATTGGCCGCTGCTGATGTCTCTCATCTGCCGCTGGAACTGCTGGAGGAGCATGAGGGTCAAGAGCATGGTTATGGCTATGATTATCCTAAGCCTGAGCTGCCATTTGCCATAGTCAGCACCACAACAACAACCACAACAACGCCAGCACCAACACCAGTGCCTACTTATCTGCCACCTCCACCACCCACACCTGTGCCCACCTACCTGCCACCTCCACCACCCACCACGACCACAACAACAACAACTACAACACCACCACCCACACCTGTGCCAACTTATCTGCCACCTCCAGCACCCACCACAACAACAACTACAACAACAACGCCTGCACCAACGCCAGCTCCTACTTACCTGCCACCTCCACCACCACCAACAACAACCACAACCAGAAGAACCACCACCAGCACTACAACAACCACAACAACACCTGCACCCACACCAGCACCCACCTATCTGCCACCAATTGTGGTCGAGGAAGAGTTGCCCGTTCATGGCTATAATTATGATGCACCCGCCGAACCTTTCATCTTCTAAACTGCAGCGCCCCAAAGACCACCAATGTTGAACCATTCCGGAATGTTGTTTGTACCGTTTTTGCCTAGTCGTAAGTTTTATATAAGTTACAAATACTATGTTAAATAAATCACATTTGTTAGCCAATTGATAGCCGATAATGTCCAAGTTAATCACCGTCAATTGTTCAAAGTGTTCCCTTATTTTGAGTCTGCATATTCATGAGTCCAATCGACTGGTTGTTGTGGTCAAATTAAGAGCCAAAATCGCTTTAATTGTTTTCTCCACAAAAATTCAAGTTCATGAAAACCCAGAAAAGTGTGAAGAAAACCACACAAAAAAAAGCAAACAAAGCATAGGCAAATTATGCGTTGGCCTTTTGTCTTGTTTTGTTCAACAAAATAAAACAAATATTAATTATTTCCCAAAGTTGAGCTGGAGTCGAAGATGCTTAGGGCAATTTCAGATGCAATATCGATCGGCATTCAACGTATAAAAGCCATAACGTCAACGATATTGGTATTACTACCAGTTGTCGGCAAACAGCAGCAGCATCAACTGCTACTCCAATACCGCATCCAAAATGGTAGCTAATATAATACAATATATAAACTGAAATATAATACTAATTATGAATACTTCTCTTCCAGAAACTCTTCTGCGTCCTCTTGGCCGTGGCGGTGGCTTTGTGTGCCACAGCAAGTGCTGATGTCTCTCACTTGTTTGGCGGTGATCCGCATCATCATCACCATGATCACCATGATCACCATGATCACCATGATGCACATCATCATCATCACCACGAGGATGTTCATTCGCACCATCATTCGCATCACGAGGATTTGCACTCACACCACCACGATGCTCACTCCTACTCCCACTCGTCTCAATCCTCATCAGATCCCCATCGTGGTCAGCATGGTCTGCATTTGGATCTGCACTTTGGTGCACTTCGTCAGCATCAACCTGATGGCTACAACTATGCACCCAAGCCGGAGTACTTGCCACCACCCAGCAAGCCCAGCAACACTTATCTGCCGGCTGCAAAACCCGCTGAGAAGTATCTGCCACCTAAGGTAGCAGTCACTTTGCCACCCCCGCCACCACCACCACCAGTGAGACAGCCCAAGCCAGAGTATTTGCCTCCACAGAAACCACGCACCAAATACCTGCCTCCTGCTCAGCCGGAGACAAAGTATTTGCCGCCTGCTCAACCCGAGAAGACGTATCTGCCCGCAGCTGAACCACCAGCAAAGTATTTGCCACCCAAGATTCCACCAAGCCTGCCACCACCACCACCCCCACCAGCACCAAAGGCCACCTATCTGCCCCCTGCAGAGCCAAAGGCTAACTACTTGCCACCCCAAGAGCCTAAGACCCACTACTTGCCTCCCCAAGAGCCAAAGGCTAACTACTTGCCACCCCAAGAGCCTAAGACTAACTACTTGCCACCTCCAGAGCCTAAGACTAACTACTTGCCACCTTCAGAGCCTAAGGCCAACTACTTGCCTCCTTCTGAACCTAAGGCCAATTACTTGCCACCTCCAGAGCCTAAGGCCAACTACTTGCCATCCCAAGAGCCTAAGACTAACTACTTGCCACCTCCACCAGCTCCAGCTCACCCCGAGTCCCAGTATCTGCCACCCGGTCAATCTGAGGCTCGTCATTCCCCACCAGAGAACAACTTTCATATTCCCATTCCCAACTATGCCCTGCCACTGAGTGGTTCCTCCCATGTGCCTCTGCCCGCCGGCAATCCAGGTTATCGCTACAATCAACCGCAGCGTCGCTTCAAGTTCTAAAAGAGATCTATCAATCTATCAATCTATTTAAAACACAACAACACCCACAATACACACCATATTAATACTCCATCTAATTTTAAGTTTGTGCGAATAAATAATGCATTCAAAATCGAATTTTAAATGAAAGCAGAAACTTATTGAAATTTATGGGTATTTACTTACTTTTATAGAACTGGAAAAGTGATTCAATTCAACAGCTTTATTTATTTTTAAAAATTAATAAAGCTTTCAATATATTGAGCAGTTTATCATTGTTATATCATAAACTCATTGGCGATTGAAACTAATTTGATATCGAGTTTAAATTTCATGCAGATCATCCCGTGAATTTCACCAATCACCGTCACCTTGAAACAAACTGCGAATGCATCTTACGACAGCATCAAAAAGTCGGCGGACAAAGCCAAAGACGTAGCCATTAAAACCAATTAGTTGTTGTCTTAGGGCCAGCTATCGGTATGGCTCAAACACTGGCTACATATATATATATTTAGCCCAATAACAAAAGCGGCCAATCAACTCATACTCAAAGCACGCGTTCATCTCGGCCTCATCAACACTTGCAGCTCGCAACTCAACTCAACTCAACTAATTTCATTTCATAGGGCTATAATTATAAATTGCAGGAATGAAAATGAATGATAAATGATCAGAGCAGTTGTAGTTTATTGATTACAGATCGAAAAACAATTAAATAATATTGCTAATTGACAATTGCAGCCGGCAGCAGAAATCGTTGCTTTTGTTGTTGACCTCTTTCAGTGTCGAAGATGAGATTAGATACAACGATTTTGTTTTTGGCTGCTTTGGCCAAAACTAGTGCAGCTTCAAGACACGTTTTAAATCAATAAAAGTCTGATCAGCATAATGTGTTTTAAAAGGGGAGGCGTTTATAGCCGTTGGCTAAAAAGTAACAGCTATCTTGTCTACAGATTAATGATTGACTACAACATACCCGCACACAGACTTTGACTTTGAATAGACAATAACAATAACAATAACTCGCTCATTCCTGTACACAGGTATCAACCAAGAGTTACGCATAAGGCGATTGGAAATTAATAGAATTAATAGTAGTAGAATTTAAATGCGAATAACGGCTATGGCTGCCTAGGGGTAAGCTGACAGCAATCGCTGCTGCCGACGTTGACGTTGCTGTCGACGTTGCTGTCGACGTTGACGTTGACTTCATTGGCGTCGGCGTTTGGTTTAACCACAAATCAGACAATCCGGCAATCAGACTCAGAGTCCGCTTCATTTGCGCGCTCATTGTATAAATAAAGAAGCATTTGCCGGAAACTGTATCATTTGAGAGCAGCAGTCGACGCAGCGAGAACGTTGGATTAAAAACTCCCATAGAACAGTTTCTGAAACTAAAACAACTTCGAAAATGGTATGAAAATCAAACAATACTTATTTCAATTCAATATACTAATGAACTATTTGATCTGTTTGTATTTGCAGAAAGTCCTTGTGCTAGCTCTGTTCAGCCTGGCTTTGGTTGCCGCTGATGTCTCACACTTGTTTGGCCACGATCACGATCACGATCACCATCATCATCATCATCATGAGGAACATCCTGGCTACAACTATGAGCCACCACAAATACCATTTGAGTTACCCACACCACCAGCTACTTACCTGCCACCAAAGGTAGCGGAGGCACCAACGACTGTGTATCTGCCACCAGTGCAACCCAAGCCCATCTACTTGCCACCTGTACAAAAGCCAATCGATCTGGCGCCTGCTCCCGTCTTTGAGCAAATCGAATCTCTGCCCATTGAGCAGCCACAGGTTAACTACTTGCCACCTGCACCTATTGTGCCCAGCTACAGGATTCCCATTCCATCGTATGCTGAGCCTTTGGTGCCAGACAACACCTACCTGCCACCCCAGGAGATTGTGGAGCCACACAGCGATGATGGCTATCATTACAATGCTCCAGCCAAGCCCTTCTTCTACTAAACACCAACTAGTTACGATTAATTAGCCATTTGCCATTTGCCAGTCGATATCACTTAAACTAACGTGTATATACTTATTTGTATTATCTTTTGCTCTGTTATTTATAATATATAAAAAAGAAACAAAGCTCACGCTTAAAACTACATCCTGATGGTTCTAGTATTCATCTTCAACTTGAGTTGAGTTGGTGGGGGGGGGGGATATCCTACTTGAGACGTGAGTCAAGTGCCACGACAACATAATTAAGAGACTCGCTCGACGAGTCTTCAAACACATCACATCACATCACATAATACTCAAACACTCATTCATGGACAAGTGATCGCCATGTGGGCATTTGCTCGAAATTGAACACCCACAATAGATCACAGATCACAGATCGTGAGTGTATCACTCTGACCATAATTCTTAGCCAAATTCCGTGTTGATTTATTGAACCATTTGTTCATTTGTTAATTCCTATGAGTAATTGAATTTAAGCTGTTCAAAATTATTGGCTTAGCTTATAAACGAAGTGTGAAGTTTATGCCATAAGACTGTGTCTATAATTTATGATCGCAATCACAGTCAACTGTTATTGTTGTTGTTCCTGTTGCTGCTGAGCACAAAAGGTGTGAAGATGCCCACAACGACCGCACAGCTTTTTGTGAAAGTGAAACTAATGCCAACAGGAAATAAATAACAAATTCTACATATTTATTTGGACATTGCCCAGCATTTAATCGTATGTCAAATGCCGTATTGACAATACGGTTTCGTTTTATTTTTGGTATCGAACATACTATATGATCTAATGTGGAATTAGACGATAACCAGTTTTCCACCCGCTCACTCCTCTCACAGCACAGTATGCAAATTAATTTGATAATTTCATTTATTTGTTTTAATGCCTTAAATGTTTTCATTTTATTTGCAGTGCCTGCTGATATCATTAGTATTAGTAACAGTCATAAATTAATAGCCATCAGTTCTTAGTTCTCCGTTTCTCACTCGATCGGCTGGCTGGAGGATTAAAGCAAGTTCTGTTAGTTTTGCAACTCGTTTTGCCATGCGGGAATGCGATCATAACAGAAAACAAAAAAAGAGAAAGGCTGCCTCGATTTTATGACATATTTTATGGCTATCAGTGCGTATGCTCAATTTTTAAGAAAGATTTATTTGTGCATTTTAAAAAGTCATTTCCATGTTGTTGTTTCTAGTTTTGGTATTTTAAATTTTAAATATATTTTAAGTATTGCATACTTTTTAGCTGAAACTTTAGTGTGTGAATGATTCATATCTGTTTACTTTCAATATGTAAATGGAAATGTTTGTTATTACTATTTTATTATTTATTTTAGTTAAATCCCAAGGACACAAAGGGGTATTAGGACTGCCCCGTATGCCGAATTAAATAAAATATAAAAAAAAAAAATTTTAGTTAAAACAAACACATTTGAAGATCTATTTTAAATCAAGTTGGCCGTTTGTTTTACACACACATACTTCTAGGTCTCTTATCTAAAATAACCCACATATATTGTCTACTCTTAGGCGATTTTAATTAAATCCAAAAGCTATACTTTGTTAATTCAATTGGCTATAGTATAACAGTTTAGATACAAGTTAATAAATCAATTTATTGAGTTTTACATCATTTTAAAGGCAGACCCAGGACGCTTCCTTGCGGAACTGCAGCTCTCATTTGACAGGCGGTCGAGTAGTTATTCCTGACCCTGACTTTGAACTCACGCTCTTCCAGATATGATTTATACTGCCGATCCCGAAGGACGACATCATGGAGGATCGCTTAAAGACGCTTATTGCTACATATGCGGATGACATTGCGGTCCATTACAGCTCTAAATGCCGCACTGAGGCTGCTGATGGGCTACAGCAGGTGGAATCTGAAGACGACTAACCCTTGTTTCGCACTGAAAGCGTTGATAGATAACAACCCACCTATTCAGCTGGAGGGAGTGACGCTGGAACAGCCATCGCATGCAAAATGTCTTGGACAAGCACATTGGACAAGCGGCTCACCTTTGGGCCACACCTGAAAGCTACAGCCAAAAGATGTGGTCAAAGGATGCAACAATTGCGGTGGCTAATTAATAGAAGAAGCACTAAGTCGCTCAGAGTAAAAAATGCAGTCTATTTGCACTGTGCTGTGATCACCGAAAAGTCGAACCATAAAAGTATTCAAGTACTGCAAAACCTTGCCTTACGGCCAATAACCAACTGCCCCAGGTACGTGCGCGGCATCACCGAGACCTCAATCTGTGTACCGGGGAAGAGCAGATTGGAAGACACACGAGCCGATACAGCGACAGATTAATGAGATACCACAGTATTTTTGCAAGAAGATTACTACCCGCCACGCCTTTAAGGCGGCTAAAACGGTTAGGATTTGCCAGACGGTTGGCCAATCGGTTGGCCAACTCAACAATCTCAATATA
This sequence comes from Drosophila histrio, assembly GCA_958299025.2. Taxonomy (NCBI): domain Eukaryota; kingdom Metazoa; phylum Arthropoda; class Insecta; order Diptera; family Drosophilidae; genus Drosophila; species Drosophila histrio. Next base: position 3,604,107 of record OY729166.1, on the reverse strand, counting down.
ATCCTCGTGGTGGCTGCATGAGGTTTACCTCTAATTAATATATTTAACCAGTGTTGGTAATGTGCTTTTTTTCTGCAATGTACGGATTCAATGTTTATTTAATAAAGGAAAATAAATAGTTTAAATACAAGTTCATTTTCAAGTTATCTAAATCAATTTAATGCATTTTACATAATTTTTAGCGCACATATTTGATGATCAAATCAATATGTTTATTTCCAAAATAAGTTTTATTTAATTTCTTTAGTTTGTTAATTCCTGTAGTATCCGTGATTATAATAATACAATTTCTACACATTTCCCTAGAAAATTAAACATTCCTTTTTTTTGTACATCAAATATATAACCAATATTATTGACTTTATTACTGGTTACTTAATCCACATTGGAAATACCCATAGATATTATTTACATTATACATGCATCCGTTAATACAATGAGCTGTAATCCCACTTTTTCCGAGATGATTCATCACTTTAAAATCAGCATAGAATCTATTGTGTTTGTCCATTCTTACAATAGACTCAAAACACTTGATCGCATACTCATGTAAAATGATCATAAATCATAACAAAATCGAAGGTCAATTAGCCGCTGTCGTAATTATCCAAAAGGAATCTTCTCTCACGGAAGTATTACATTAATTTTGACGCCCATTCAAGATACATTAACACTCGAACCAATCGTTATTTTGGCGGTACAGTTTGTCATGCAATAAAAATGACAATAAATTCATCAATCAACTGAGCTTTGTCTAGTTTTATTTGGCCACCAGTGTGAAAGGCTCTTTAACTGATTTGTTTGCACTTTACTGGAGACGATCTAATGTGACAGAAACAAGAACAACAACTAAAAACTAAGACTCTTAATTTGTAAACCGGTTGATTTTAGTGAATTTTAAAAGTGTTTTAGGTAGATTTATGTCTTATGTCTGCCCGTAAAATGGAATAGCCATTCTAAATCTTAGCTCCAAAAGATTTACAACATATTTTTGTAGATCATACAAATCAATATTTGAGACTCTTCTCTATTCGCTATTCTCTATTGAATGTTGCGCATTTCAGGTAATAATAAAGCCCTGTCAGTAACTGAAGAACAAGCTTCCGTATGCAAATGGCATACAGTATTTCTAAACATATTCACATAATCATATTCATATTCATATTCATACTATTCACACATGTAGGTCTTCAATGTTCGTGATTAATGATGAGTGGTGTGCGAAGTCAGTTCACAGTTCTCAGCTCTCAGTACTCGATTCTCAGCGGGCTTTGTGGTAGCTAATGTCGATAATAAGAACGAATATCCCATATATATTTATTGTGTCTTTGATGAGCTGTGAATACCATAATTAAAGGCATATCATCGTTAGACCTTGGCCGAAACAAATAATACACTTTTCTTGTATTTTTTTTGTTTTATATATTTTTATATATTTTTTTCTTTATTTTACATATAATTTAACTTTATTTACTTGTGTTTGCGATTCAACAATAACTAAATACTTCGAATTCGTTTTCGATTTCGTTTGTTTTCTGTCTTCTCCATTTGTTTCTTTGTACTTTGATGTTTTTTAGTAGTATCTTTGTATCTTTATCGTAAGCGTTTCGTGGGAAAACGCCGTTGATTAGAATTGTATTTGTTAGATGCGATAGTTGGATAGTTTTTGGATAGTTTGAGGAGCTGAAGAGTAGATTGTAGAAGGTGTTGTAGGTGGTAGATATATATGTGTGCTTTGGATTGTATTTGATACTAAATGTTAATGCTATTTCCATGTGTGCAGATAGTAGAAGTAGTAGTAGAAGTAGTAGTAGTAGCAGAAGTAGTGTTGGAAGCGGGATCGGGAAGCGGGAACGGGAAGCGGGAGCGTGGGGCAAGAGAGAAAAAATATATATTGTGTGTGAATAAAAAAACAAATTAAGGATTCATAAAAGAAAGAATTAGATATATTAAATAAGTAGTAGTCAAAGTTAATTGCTAGGCATTGCCCCTCTTTAATAGCGGCGCTGACGGTAGAAGCGTCTTACATAGACTGGGCGACGGTATTGGTAACCACTCTGGCTGCTGTATGCGTGTCCAGACACGTGCTGCTGCTGCTGCTGTTGCTGGGCCAGAGGGGGCAGGTACTGGGCACGCTGTACTGCAATTGGCTGCTGTACTGCAATTGGCTGGAAATAGTTCTGGGCAACGGCAACGGGACGGGCAATGGGACGAGGCACAGCGACAACTGGGCGTGGCACAGGGGCAGCAGCAGCCACTGGCGCTGGCTCCTCAATATCAATGTATTCCGGTTCGGGTGTGGCAATGTCCTGAGGATTGGGTCCCTGTGTGGCCGAGTCGGGCAACTGTGCGCCAGCCGCGAAACCAATGAGTGCCAAGGCAATAAACACGAAGAATTTCTGCCGGAACAAAAGAACAAAATATGTTGGTTGAAGTACACTTTTGGCCATAACTGATTGTTAACTCTATTTATAGCTCTAGCCTGGGCGCGAATGGAATGCGAATAGAATGACACTCGTGTCTGTCAGTACGCAATGAAGTTGTACACTTGACTTGAAAGCACTCTCCATTTGATTGTTCTGCTTCGTTATGAAAAATATAAGTATTTGTTAAATGTTCACTTTGGTTTTTATGCCTTTTTCATGTCCTTATGTTGTTAGCCACAATTCACTGTTTTAGTTTTTTCTTTTTATTAAGGATCACATACCATTTTGATTAGGCAAATATTATTGTTTTTTTTTTGTTACGTAAAAATTTCTCGTCCAGAAGCGCACGAGCAATTTATACTCAAGAAGTTCAAAGCACAAATGATGATGAGCTGGGCAGTTTCTATGAAATTTATACTATATCTGGCCGGTCCGGTTCGCTATGTGGGTCTAAAGAGAAGCAAGCGCAAAGCGACGACCGCCAAAAACTCGATGAAACACACACATACGGTGTTATAAATAAAGTAACAGCAACAAAAACAAAAACAACAATAATAATAATAATGCTGAAAGAAGCATAGCAACAACAACAACAACAACAACAAGAGTAACATTAACAACATCAAACAAATTCAAATCAAAATTTAAATTAAATAATTCGATGATATTGGCGGTTAGCCAAAGCTCTAGAAGTGGTCACATGCCTGCCGTCCCTTTTGGCCAAAAGCCAAAGCATCTGCCGAGAGTCCGTAAACAGTCACAATCACTTTGATGTCGTCACGACGCCATGACGCATCAGTCGAAGACGAAATCGCAGTTCAAGTCGCAGTTGCAGTCACAGATGAAGTCGCAGTCACAGTCCACGCTCCATAAAGAGACACAACAAACAAGCAACAAAAGTCAAAACAATAGAAGATAGTTGTTGAGTTAAGAGCGATCTCAATCTTCTCTCCCTCTCTGCCTCTCTCTCTCCCTCTCCCTCTCTCCCTCTCTCTGTCTCTCTCTTTCTCACACTCTTTCTCACACTCAGTCTCTCTTAACTAGGGACTGCGGTGTTGTACAGTGCTTGGCACGGCTCGTGGCTCAAGTGAAGTTCGTTGCCTAAGTCTTTTGTATTGTTCTGCTTTTTCGCTCTAATTTGCATAACATTTTGTAAGAATAATATTTTTAAGGCAGCATTTTCAACAATAAACTATATCTAGCTCATTATGCCAAGAGCTTCATATATCTTCTGTTTTTATATGCTAGCCCATAAATCTGTTTAGGCCGTAAACCACATATATTTTGGCAACTTTTGTCACATTGAGAATTATTGTATCGTATCGTATTGTTAATATACAACGTATTATTATTATTACTGTTGTTGCTAAGAAAGGTAAATACTTATTTAGCTCGGCTTTAGTTGTTGTGACAAGCTGTTAAATATTTTGACAAACAAAAACTCATGACGATCATGTCAAGTTTGAGGAGATTGTCTGCCCATCGTATTTGTTGTATTTGTATGCTCACTTGACCTCTGCCACAAACAGAAACAAAACGGGTAACAACAACGACTATTTCCGTTTACTGAATTTCGTGCATATGTGTGGGGGGAAATACATTCACCTGTGGCCACAAACTCAAGTGTGCCACTTGACAGCTGCAGCTACCAAGCAACATGTTGGCTGACCAAGGCTGGACACAGGAAATGCCACTAAGAAGAAGCGGGCTAAAAGCTTTTACGAAAGTGACTGGATGAGTTATCCATGATGAACCATAAAAATTAGTTAGTAATAAGTTAGACTGCTGCTGCTTCTGAATATGTGACATCATCATCATCATCATCTACAGCCAGAAGCCTGCCTTTCACCTGCTTTGACTTGACGGTGGCAACGTGTGCCTTGATTAATTGAATGTTTGTCAACGAAAACAAGAAACAGAAATGAGTAAATAGCATTTAGGCAATGCGCATTTTTCTAACGCAATTTATTGTTATTTTTACGGTTATTAGAGAATATTAAAATGTAATTAATAATGACTTTGTTTTGGCATATTATGTTTTTCTGGCAATGCTTAACCGAAAACTAAACACCTATAAATCTCATATTAGTTATGGATTCCAACGTTGCGTCACTCGAATTTGACTCTCAAAAACTTGTCATACTTATTAAAACGGCAACTTGAGGAGGCAACTTGAGGAGGCAACTTGAGGAGGCAACTTCTATTTGCCATTCTGATTGAGTTCATAAATCTGACAAATTTATTGTGATATAGTTTCGAACACACACGTATCAATATACGTACACGCGGGGTAGTTAATAAATATGATAACAATTTTAAAAACCACTTTTATTTATGTTTATGGCTATATCAAATGAATATGTTGATCATTTCATCTTTTTGGCAACTTGTTGGCCGCACCGGAACCGAAAATGAAGTCGTCGCCAAATTAGCATAGTCCAACCATAGAGACAATCCCCAAATGAACCGGTAAAGATGGTAAAAATCGAATCACAAAAAATGCTATCACAAATTGAATCAAAAGCCGTGAGCCGACATTTGGAAATTACTTTAAAAACAAATGCCGGCAATCGATAATGTGCTTATTTATGGGCCTCAAAGTATCGCATCATTAGCCAAAACGCACTTAAGTCTTTTGGCATACTAATTGCTGACTAAAGTCAAAGCCAAGAACGGGCCTAAGGAATAACATTAACCTTGTCTGTCCTTGTCGCCTGTCGCCAACGACCAACGCCTTATTCAAGCGTGGCGTGTGTGGCTTGACAATATTTCCAATTATAATGTATCCGACCTGTTATCCAAGACAAGCTCGTTTACAAGCGATCTAACGATAAGAATAATACGCAGCCAAAAGTATATAGATAGATAGATATACTTTTAGTTAGATACTGGCTAACAAAAGTTTCCCATGTCTGGAAATGATCGCGAAGCGATCAAACGATTAAAGACACGCCTCGTTCTTTCGGTTGCCGGTTTGTTTAGCATTTGAATAACTTTGTGTAAATGCTATGAAAACAAAATAATGATAAATTTGCATGGCTAAGCAAAGACATCGAGCGGTGGTGCTATGGTATTGTCAATACAATACGACATGGATGTGTTTGTTTGTTTGTTATTCTCTTTCTTTGACATATCAATCCATGCATGGCAATGCCTTCTTTTTTTTCTTTCTGTTGTTATTGTTAATGCCAAACGAGGCGGCACACAATGCGTATGCGCAATGCCAAATTAAGTTGCTAGGTTAACACTGCGCTAGTATCTTTAGCATAAATTGACAATAACTTAAACTCATAAATAAAACAAGCTGCAAAAATTGCACAATTTAAATCATGTTGCAGCTAACAGAAGTAGCTGGCCTTGGCTACTTGGCAGTAGTAGTAGTAGTAGTAGTAGTATTTAAAATTCTTTAACTCTGAATTAGCCAACATCAGCCATCACATCACAGACATCATCACAGACCAGAGTTTGGCCTACCCATTAAACACACACATAGATAGATACTCATTCCTGTCATTCACTCAAAAGTTATTTTGTCAAGTGTCGAAACAATGAATCGTAAATAACTGACATGCTTCCGCACATTCACCAAAAACCGAGTGAGTCAAGAGTCTGCGGTCGCATTAGCATTATAAATATTCAATTAATTATGGCAAAAGTATAACAAAATCTAAGATAAACCGAATGCTTTATTCCCTTAAAGAAATATTTGCAAGATTTAGCTGTTTAAGCTTCCGTTTCTTGGCTTAAGAATCTTAGCTCATAAAACAGTGGTTATGGCTAGCAGAAGATGCCTACATCTATCGTACAGACAGACAGACAGGCAGATAGAGAGACAGAGAGACACACACAGCACTCGAATGATTTATAACTACTTCAATAAATTTTATTTAAACGACTGTTCAGGCAAATAAACAAATGTTGCTACACATTATTTCCGCCTCCGCATTTAGCTAATCACAACTCGCATTTAGCCAACAATTAATGATTGTTAGGCCTCAATTGACCTACACAGCAGTCAGCTTGTAATGTTTCCCATCTCGTTTAAATGCAAATTGTTAAGCTTTTATAAGTTTATTAAATGTCAAACCCCAGTTTCTATTCCCCATTCTAATTTCTGGAGCTAGCAGCTGATGAAGTCAGACACGCGCTGTGTGAAAGCGGTCAGAGATGTTAACATTCAATTTAGCAGCAGAGAATTAATTATGCAAATTGGTCACAAAACTGATCGAGCAGCAGAGAACATCAAGCAGCTTTATTTAATCGTTATTTAACTTAGTAATTAGCTTTTATAAGGCAACAACAACAGAAAATATATATATACGTATAATAAAAAAATAATAATTATAGTGTTAACTGGCCGCTGGCTAAATGAATTCGCAGACACAACGACACATCGATGGCCAAAACGTTAAACAATTTAACTTAGACACTTTGGCACCTTTTTTTCTATATATTTCGATTGGCTCGTGCCACTCAATGGAGTGAGCAGGTACTTTGAACTTTCAATAACTAAAATATTAAAATTAAGATCAGTTTGTTATTCTTAACATAGAACATGTTCTAAGAAAGCCAGAGAGTTCTGCAAGCATTCAAGCTAAAACTTAATAAGATTTAAAGTGTAAAGTAACTGATTTATTATATAACTAGCTGGGTTAAACCTTTCAATTTCAATTTCCGTGCTAGTTTCTTTTGCTGACAATTCAGTTTTATTTTAATTTGAATATTCTAGAAGAGCGCATCAATACTCAAAACTGTCATTCAGGCATTCATTCATATTTTGGGCGATTGGGTGACAAATCTAGTTCATAGTCAAACATGAATTGACACTGATGGCTATCGTTTTATACATAATATGCCATAAGTCTACCATAAAAATCAACTCGTTCTAGCTGCTGGCTAGCTGGCTAGCTGGCTGTTGTTGTGTTAGCCCGGCTAGCACTTAGTCGAGCCGGTCAAAACTTGTTGATTTAAATGTTTATATTTATATGCCATTCAAGTTAATTTGCACAAATGCAAATGAATCTGTACGTGTGTATCTGTTAGCATCTTTAGTTTGAATCTTCTGGTTAATGGCCAGCGCATTAGAACCCGTTTAACTAACAACTATGGCTAAGAGTTATCGCTGAGTTGGCACGTGACGTGAGTTGAGTCCAAGACAAAAAGGTTCTCGTCACAGTCTCGCCACTGTGTCTGGCCAAGATTGGAGCTGTAAAGTTCTAATCTTAGCCAAGTCAATGGCCCAGCTAATTTGTTACTGTAAACGTCTAAAGAGCGCGTGTGTATCTGTGTGTATTTGTGTGTGTGTGTATGTGTGTGTGTGTGTTAAGTAGCTGCTCTGACATTGTTTCGAATTAGATGCCGCTTGCTGCGCTTTATTTGTTGGCGTTTGTTTTATGTGTGTGCATCTTATAAATGACTTGCTGCTGTTGCTGCTGCCTAAATGTGATTGTGTTTGTGGTTGAATTTGCGTTTGTGTGTAAGGCCAAGGTTAAAATTTGTAAAGAGATTGTAAACATTGGATAATTTAAACTTTGGTTTCTTTGGGTTTCTCTCGCTGTTTGCATTTGCATTTTCAAGCTTGTGACTACCAAAAAAAATGTTTGTGTCTGTGTTGATCTGTTTGACACGTATTATGGATTTGGCTTGACAAGTGCCTGACAGCCAAGGGGCCCTCACAACGCAACACGACCCACATTTGTCAGTAGCCAGTAGCCAGTTTTTAGTTCCAGTTGCGTTTTGCAGACCGAGATGGAGATGGAGACCGTTGACGTGCCGTTAATTGATTCACGCTCAACAAAAAGCGCAGTTCATAATCTACACATTGGTGTTGTGTCTACGGTTTCCTGTGCCAGTCGACAGTATTTAATGGTCCACAATGAACAGCATTTGCGTGACAAAGCCGCCCAGAGGCATTATGAATGGCCCAGTCAATGATCTGCTCTTCTCTTTATGATTGTCGCTTCATTGTAAGCTTTTAATTGAAACTTAATAGCCAACAGAAAATGTGCCTTGATATTATGCAAATTGTTAGGGCCTCAAAAAAAAACAATATGAAATCAATTACGAGATACAAGACAGGGCCGCATCTCCCATCAACAACTGTCCGGGTCAATCAAAGAAAAATTTGCAAAGTCTATGGCTATTTTTAAACAAACAAAGGCTAAGCCAGCTAATGAGCCGCTAACTGAGACTGTTGTCCACGAGTCGGGAATAATGGCAACAAATAATTGCCAATTTTGAGCAGCTAAACGATTTTGTTCGCGCTTCGTTTATAATTCATAAATCGCGGGCTGTCAATTGTTTGACTCTTCTTGCTGCTGCTGCTGCTGCTACTAAGTAAAGATTTTTTTGCGCGCTTTCGTATTATTTTGATTTATTTGCAATCACTTGAACGCTCAGAAGGTTAATAGTTGTTAAACGTCTATTAAACTATTGATTAATTTTTTAGATAATGCGTGAAGTGTGTGGGGGGAAATTACACGCTATATCGTTCAATAGGAATCGGATAAGGAAGTTGAGTGTCTGCAAATGAACTAACATCAGTTTGGCTATTAGCTATGCTAAAAATAAATACACATTACGTGGGCTGCAACTCTTCAGCTTAAAACCTTGTTACTTTGGCTCAATTGGATATGAGTTTATCCGTTAAATATTTAACTGCAGCATGTCTGACGTTTCGGCAGCTTAAAGACGAACTGAAGCGGATACTTGATTTATCGGTAACGCACACAGAGTAACAACAACAAATTAACAGCTTATTTGAAAGTTCAGCTAAGACACAAACCTTAAACTACTACAAACAAGCAGCTAAAAGTATGCAATGGATTTCTTAATATTAATTATTAACAATTCACTGGCAGCTAAAAGTATGCAATGATTTTTGCAATAATAAATATTAACAATTCGCTAGCAGCTAAAAGTATGCAATGGTTTGTGTAATTTCAATTATTAACAAATCGCTTGCAACTAAAAGTATGTAAGAGTTTTTTCGATTTATTTCAATACAATTTGCAGACAGCTAAGGGTTATGTAACAATTTTTCAAACCTAATTCAATGCATATTACTATAAATATTTTAAGCACAACTTTGGGCAACAGTTTAGCTGCAATATCAATCTTGTTGCAAGCCAGATTGAGTTAACAATTTTCATGCGTGGTTGGTTTTTCAGCTGGTTTTTTGTGTGCAACTGTCCGTTCATATGAAAACGGACTGCTTCATATTTCTCTTTGACCTGGGCCGTCTACACAAATCATCGTCTACGCAATGTTTGCTCGCAGAAAAAAAAGAAGTTAAAGTGCGTTGCTTCTGCTACCATTGTTGTTGTTGTTGCTGTTTTATTTTTTTTGTACACACCTAACTTTGATTTTTCAGTTGTTTTTTTTTCTCATGTCAGCATCTAACTTTTTAGAAAACAAACAGCAAACACTACACTAACCAATAACTGTGCCAAGGGCAATTTCGCCTTTGATTGATTTACAAGAGGCGTTGCCCCGCACACAGACAGAGAAGTGGAGTTTTGCTGCGGACCAACATTGCGTATGCGTCATTAGAAAACATGACGACCACTTCTTGGCGTTTGCCATAAATCAACCAAACAAACTGATGGACTTTATTGAATGCTGTCGATTAAGTCATAATTTTATAATTTGTCAGTTAATATTTTTGATTAAATGTCGAAATTAATACGCAAGAAATTAAAGAATTCGCCGCCGGCCAGAACAGAGAGAAAAAATAACAATTTTATATATATAATCATGTTCACTCACCTATTTTTTTGTTGTTGCTTTAATTATTTAATATTTATACTTGTATTTACATTTGCGTGTTATTTGTTTGAGTCTCAGGCTATTCCGGAATATGAATAACTTGTTTGGGAAATTACACCCGGATGAATGGAGCTATGAATCTGTCATACTATACTTTACTTTGGCTTGGTTTGTTTTTGCCGTTTCGTTACATAGAATTCGATAAGGTCATCAGACGTTCAACTAATGAACTTGTTCTACCCAAAGCCAAATCTAAACAAATAAAATCAAATGAAGCTCAAGCTAATCAAGTAACAACAATGAGCGGACAATGCGTGCCGAATCTTTTGACATGCCGAAAAAATCTCAAATGCTGTAATCATAAATCAAGCAAAAAATAACGCCAACGTCAAGCGTCGCATCTCAGGTTGCAGCTGCAGCAACAGGTCAGTCAAATAGCAACAAAAAAGATACATAAATCACACCCAAGACACACTCGTTAAGACGTTAATCAAAAGCAATGCAGTGGGTCGCAACGAAGGGCGCGTGTCTTCAACTGGCAACACCACCGCCACCACCACCACCACCACCAATAATAGCAGCACCTTTAACATCAGACGTGTCCAGCTGCAGCTCTCAGTCACAGTCAAATCGAAGGCCGTAAGTAAATGCTTATGTAATTAGTAAGTAAGTAGCAGGGCCCTCTAAGCCCCCTAAGAAATACATGGCAAAAAAACCATTGCTTAACCTGTTGCAGTTGCACTTTTCGGGCCTAATGAAGCCAGGCAGCATCGTCAGCAGCAACAGCAGTTCAATTTATTGACTAAGCACGATTGACATATTGACTAAATGAATGATGAACTAACTGACGACAGCTTGTGGGAATTGAGTCGTTGACAAGTCGTCAACGTCAACGCTTCTATTGATTTTGGCTGAAACGATCGATCGAAGGCACCTTGAATGCACCTCCATCTATGGCAAACGCTGCAATTCGAATCGTTATGTGCGTTTATATATAGCCATTATGGACTTTATGGATTTATGGATTTATATACTATATACATATATATATATATATATATACATAATAAGCATTTAACAAACAACCCGCCTGAAAACACATTCACGGCTGCTTGACGCTCGCGGAATTTCCGCCTGTTTGCCGGTGTTAATGTTGCTGTGGTCCCTGTGCAACTACGGATTGATTTATGACCATACGCCGTTGATTGATTTGACCTACCGGAGTGCCCAGCCACTGACTGCATCATTACACTCAAAGCAAAATTGACTAACAATGAAAATAAATTACAAAAGAAGCATTAGATGCGTTTGCTTAGACTCTGAAAATAATATGAATTATAAAATATATGTTTAAAGTTTATAATTATTTAAATTATAGTTTATGTGAGCTAATAAATGTTCTTAAATTTTTCCTAGATTCTACAACATCTCTTTGATTTGTCTGCATTTTTTCTAAATTTTTTTGCCATAGTTTTTCTCAGTGTTTCAAACTATAACTCAATGTCTAGCCGGCCGGCTACTGGTTGTTAATTGCACTTGAACCGTTGATATTTGGTTGTGGCATCAGCATCTGCCGGCGCTAATGACCGTCACAATGGATCTTGTAACGCGTCAACTGGTTGTCAGAACTGACGCCACAGAAGGTCAACATTGGTTGGACATTGAGCCAAGTGCACAATCTGGCAATGCGATCTATCGGAGTCGTGAGTTAATTGGTTTCGGTGTAGAATTCTCTTTATTTTGAAATAACGATATACAATAGATTCATTACAATGTACCTACTACCTACAAGTAAGGCGGGTTTGGGATTGGGCAGCAAGTGGTTCGAAAATTACTTGGAATGCCTTAGGCTACATTGATCCTAAGTATGAAACGAGTACGAGTATGTGATGTGTGTGTGTGTGTGTGTCCAAATACCTAGAAGGTAAATGGCCTGGCAGGTTTGTTGTAGTTGTAACCATCGGGACCCAACGAACCGGCATCGGTGGGTGCTGGCTCTGGATAGGTTTGAGTGGGTGGTGCTGGTGGACGTGGCTGATATGTGGGTCCAGCTGGTGGTGCGGGTGGACGTGGCTGATATGTAGGCGGGGAGGGTGGACTCGATGGGGGTGGAACATAGCCAGGAGTTGGTGCTGGTGGACGTGGCTGGTAGGTGGGTCCTGCTGGTGGTGCTGGTGGACGTGGCTGATATGTTGGCGGTGCTGGTGGACTCGATGGTGGTGGGGGTACATAGCCGGGAGTTGGTGCTGGTGGACGTGGCTGGTAGGTTGGTGGTGCTGGAGGACCAGCAGGAGGAGGACCATAGCTAGGAGTAGGTGCAGGAGGAGCTGGTGGTGTCGGTGGCCTAGGCTGATATGTGGGTGGTGCTGGAGGACCAGCTGGTGGTGTCGGTGGCCTAGGCTGATATGTGGGTGGTGCTGGAGGACCAGCTGGTGGAGTTGGTGGACGAGGCTGATATGTCGGCGGTGCTGGCGGGCTGGAAGGCGGTGGGCCATAGCTTGGGCCTGGTGGTGCGGGTGGTGTAGGCGGACGCGGTTGATATGTGGGTGGTGCTGGAGGTCCGGACGGTGGGCCAGAAGGAGGCAGATATTCCGCACCCGGTTGCTGTGGACGTGGTGGCTCTGGCTGAGTGGGTGGTGGACCATATTCGGAGCTGGGTGGTCGTGATGCCGGCGGTGCTGGACGACTAGTTGGACGTGGCTTGGGTGGCTGAGGCTGGTCGGGAGGCAAGTATTCCGGACCGGCTGGTGGGGGACGAGTTTCCGGACGAGGTGGTTGTGTTTGAGGAGGTCCATAGGAAGGAGCTGGGGCTGTGGGCTGGGGCTGAGGCTGTGGACGAGGTGGTTGTGTCTGAGGAGGTCCATAGGAAGGAGCTGGAGCTGTGGGCTGAGGCTGTGGACGGGGTGGTTGTGTTTGAGGAGGTCCATAGGAAGGAGCTGGAGCTGTAGGCTGCGGCTGCGGCTGAGGACGTGGTGGCTGCGTCTGAGGAGGTCCATAGGATGGAGCTGGAGCTGTGGGCTGCGGCTGAGGTTGTGGACGCGGTGGCTGCGTCTGCGGAGGTCCATAGGAAGGAGCTGGAGCTGTGGGCTGCGGCTGAGGTTGTGGACGCGGTGGCTGCGTCTGAGGCGATCCATAGGATGGTCCTGGCGCCGATGGAGGCGGTCCAAATATCACCCCAGAATCCTCAATGCCATTACCCGACGGTGGTGGGGGAAACGGCTGCGATGGCTGCTTGTAATGATAACCATCCTCCCTCAAATCCGTGTCCAGATGCGAGACATCCGCATAGACCCCAGAGGCAGCGAGCAACGCCACCAGTGGCAGTAAAAGGCGCTGCGAGATGAGGAAGAACAACAACAACAACAATCACAATTAAGACTTTGAGCTCAATACGCGGACAAATCATCAAATCCAAATTCAATCAGAAACATTGCGGCACAAACACTCACCATGTTGGCTAAATCGAGCGTGAGTTTTCACAGTTTTTCCAAATGAAAACAAAGCTTGCAAACAGACACAAACAAACCGCGATTCGAACGAGAGACGAGCGAGTTGCAAGATGAGAGATGAAATTGAAATTGAAATGTTTACCGGTTTGAACACAATACGACAATTGTAGCTATCGACAACGACTGGACGACGGAGCCAGCGACGTCTTCGTTGCAAAATCAGAAAATCGAATGATGCCCAAATGTTCTCCCTTGGCGAATTTATACCAGAGCAGCCCCTAAGCTGGCTCACTGGTGTTTTGAGCCAGCTTTTCGAGTCTCAGCCGACGACGACGACGACTTTTGGCTCAGACGCGAGTCGGAGACGTCAGAGAGACACTCGGTCTCGGCTCAGAGTTGCCTCCGTCATCGAGACGTCGTGATGCTGCAACCTTTGCTAGTTGTTGTAGTTGTAGTTGCTGTTGTTGTTGCTGCCGCTGCTGCTTTTGCTGGTAATCAACGGCGATTGTAAGTCAATAACAACGCGTACTAGTTAGTTTTTTTTTTTAGGTGCTTAGGGTTTTTTTGTTGGCCCTGGTTACTAACTGAAAGCTTGGCCAGAAGTGTTAACCAGGAACCAAGCTAATCAACCCGTTTATGTAAATTAAGCCAATGCTTCTGAACGGGCTGACAGAATTCACACCATGGACAACGCGTGGGCAGCCAACAGATGTGATTAATGTGCGAAATAGTTGAAGATTTGCATAATTTTAGACATAACCAACAAGCAAATCGTGCCAAAGATCTACAGATCGATTGCTGTTATATAATAAAGTGAGATCGTCCGCTGAGTCACAAGTGCAACATGTGCATTCCAATGGATATTTATAGATACAGATAGATAGATATATGTACATATATGTATTTATATGTGCGATTTATGGCAGTGGAACAATCGAAACTCATTTGAATTGGCGGCAATCACATAAATACCTAGCCAGATAAATGCCAATATCAATTAATTAATAAGCCAATTAGTTTGGCGGGTTACGCGGCGTATGCGCAATGTTTTGAGCCAGTTTGTGTTTCATTTCTAAAGCCTGAGTGGGGGTATCTTAAGTTTGTTAAAAGTTACAGGCAGAAGGAAGTTAGGCAGACCCCATCCCCCCAGCCGAGTCGATATAGCCATGTCCGTCTGTCTGTCTGCCCTTCTGCCTGTCTGTCCGTCCGTCCGTATGTATGAACGAGAGTATCTCAGAGATGGTAAGAGCTAGAAGCTTGAACTTGATCTCCCAGCACTGGTAATTTTTGCAGGCAGATTAAGTTTATCTTGTTTTTTGGATGCCACGCCCTTATCGCCCACAAATCAAGAAAAATCTCATAACAAAAACAGTTTTGTAGCTAGAGACTTGAAATTTGGCACACATGATGAATATCTTGAGATTGATATGTCCAGAAAATATCATAACGATGCCACGCCCCCTTCGCCCACAAATCAAGTAAAAGCTCATAACATAAGCAGTTTTGTAGCTAGAGATTTGAAATTTGGCACACGTGATGAATATCTTGGGGTAAATGTGTCCAGAAAATTTCATCACGATGCCACGCCCCCTTCGCCCACTTTTTCTTAAGATAATTACATCAGGAGTCAATTTGAACGGGTTCCTGTAGACCCACAGGGTATATGACCGTCGAGGTCCCAACTGTTCTGCTTGTATGTATTTTTCTTTTTTCTTTTTTTTATTAATTAACTTTGCATTTTTATTCGTTTTATTTGCTGTGTGTTGTGTTTCTTTTGGTGTACTGTCTACAGGTTTGTTTGTTTGATTTTCATTATCATTTCGCTGGATGTGAAGAAGCACTTACAATATCATTGTTTTATTTAACTTATGTATTAGTTTTAAATTGGTTTACTTAATTGTCTAAACATAACAAATTGCAAATACTGTCTGTCTTTAAAGTTATCATTGTTTATTGCACTTAAACTAAATATATACTTATTATTTTAAAATTAAAATACTTTTCACAATTCCACTAGTTGACTTTGCTTTAGCTTTAAACATTTTGTTGTGAATTTTCTTTTTAATGATTTCTTTTTTATGCCTAAATGTGAAGCTTTTTAGTTCAATTTGTTGTGTGTTCGTTATGCATCGAATATTATTATTGTTATATTTGTATTAAACTTGAATTGCTGCTAGCCAAATTCGACAAATTGCCAATATTAAAATCTAAAAATCCGTTTAAATGTTTTCGTTTAATTAATTTTATTGTTGCCTTTTGCAATGTTTAACCTTTTGTTTAGCTTTGGAAGAGAGAGAGAGTCGCATTCCCTTACTTGCCGCGATAGATCTCGATAATGCGATCCTGATCAACGTACTCGAAGATATGTGGCGCATCCATAAGAATACCAACAGTTCCGGCTGTGGTGACAATAAAGAAGATATACAGCTGCAGACGATCGATGACCATTGCCACATACTTCCAATCCTCGCGAGTCTAACAAATACAACAAGATTTATAAGGAGGGGGGTGCATAACCATTAAGATAAACTATCTAATGACAAAGACTAGAGAACATAAAGATGAACTACTGCCATACAAAAAAGTGTACTAGGCAAATGTTGTGATTGGGATTCATCAAAACTCCCAGAAAAATGAATATATAAGAAGTACTGAATTAGACGTCTGCTTTCTAGCGATCGCAATGGTCCTATTGCTTAAGATGAACTCTACGTCTGTTTTGACCGGGAAGTAGCGAGTTCGAGTCCTGGCGATGTGGATGTCATTTATTTATTAATTCTATAAGGGAATTTTGCTTCGTTCTCGTGTTCGGCAATTCGCTCGGCAAATTTAACGAGCTTTGCTTGCTTGCGTCAACAGCTAGACGACAGAAAATGGTATACACCTCATACAAAAAATCATGGTTTATTTTGTTCTCTGTACTCTCTTCTCTCCTCGCTTACTTTACTTTCGCTTTTACAATGCCGTCAAATACGTAAACTAAAGATCAATGGTACGTACGTACACAAACATACACCAATGTAGGTTTTCATTCATATGTGTGTACTGTTTTATAATACATTTATTTAAAATTATAGGTATGCAATAGAAAATGCACTGTCTCTTATAATAAATAAAATGACATCGCCAGGACTCGAACTCCCAACCTCCCAACCTCCCGCTCAAAACAGACGTGGAGAGTTCATCTCAAGCAAAGCGACCATTGAGATCGTTAGAAAACGTACGCTTAATTCAGTTCTTCTTATATATGCACGAGAACAAAGCAAAATTCTCTTATAGAGTTATAAATAATAATAAATGACATCATCAGGAATCGAACTCCCAACCTCCCGCTCAAAACAGACGTAGAGAGTTCATCTCAAGCAAAACGACTATTGCGATCGTTAGAAAACGGACGTCTAATTCAGTCCATATTATATATATGCACGAGAACGAAGCAAAATTCTCCTATAGAGTTATAAATAATAATAAATGACATCATCAGGACTCGAACTCCCAACCTCCCGCTCAAAACAGACGTAGAGTTCTCATCTCAAGCAAAAGCACCATTGCGATCGCTAAGGAACGAACGTCTAATTCAGTACTTCTTATATATTCATTTGTCTGGGAGTTTTCATAAATCACAATCGCAAATTTGCCCGATACACTTTTTTTTGTATGACAGCGGTTCATCTCTAATTTCTATAGTCTTTGCTAATACTTACCTGTATGTAGAGATCCTCGTTACGCAAATGCTCGGCAATGAACTCAACCGCCTCGGTGGCTTTGCTAGCCTCCGGCGATAACAATATGGAATCAGAAGATTCACTTTCACGACGACAACCATCGCCCAGTCCCAACTCGGCACCACTGTTAACCTTGCGATTGATCTTGCAATTGGGATGATGCAGATCCGAGAGTTCCATGACCTCCATTTTCGACTGCTTACCGCCAATTGCGCTGATATGCTTGGGCAACTCGGCTGGGGAGCCATACGAAGGATGCGGATGTGCTGGCATGCTCATGCCCGGCATTTCCATCATCCAACGGAGGCGTGTCTTGCGCGGACGCTTCATGAACAGAAAGGCGGGCAGGTAATGCAGGAAGACAGAGCGAATCCACATGGGCATGCGATGTGTGCGTGGACCACGGAAATTCCAATTGATAATGATGACAGTGACCAGAATGGACACGGTGTTCATGATGAAGGTGAACAGCAAATACTTGGCGATCAGCGGCAACACCAGCGATGTGGGTGGCAGAATCTTCGATACGAGCAACAGGAACACAACCAGTGACAGCAGAATACTAATGCCCAGCGTGACCTAGCCATGAATCCGGTTTAGAAATCATCATAACGTATCAAAACATCATCAGTAAACAACATTTGACCCCAACTCACCTTTTCGCCGGCCTCGGCGGGCAGATAAAAGACCAGTACGCAAAGGAATGAAATCAACACCGTTGGCAATATCAAGTTGACCGTGTAGAATAGAGTTTTGCGTCTTATGATTATGTAAAATGTAATATCCGTCTCTGTCGGATGATTGCTATCACCCTCGTAGACATTCAGATAGGCGGGCACTTCGATAATATCCCATGTACCCGATTTCCAATAATCCGACAAATCCACAAAGTTCTTATTGTTATACAGCGCTAGCGAGACTTGATCTCCATTGAAGGTCCACGAACCAAACTTCATGATGCAAGTCTGTTGATCGAAGGGAAAGTAGGTGACATCAATGGTGCAGGAACTCTGATAAATTGCCGGCGGTACCCAGAGAACCTCCCCGGTGGGATAGATGAGTACGTTCGATTTGTAGCGCACCTCGTAATTGCCATCGGCACTAAATAAAACAAACAATAGTTAAAGATATTAGTAACTATATTAACAAACTAAAGTAGTTGAGATAACTTTGACGCCTACTACAACTTTTAAAACAGTGAAAGATACAGAGACAGAGACAGAGTTGCGAGAGAGTTACTAGAGTTACTAGAGTTAGTTAATTTGGCCATTTACTCACTTATTGAAGAGCACAATGTCCGGCTTCCAAACCTTATCCGGAGGCAGCCGCAACACCCCGATACCGCCGTAGTCAGCCTCATCCCACTGTAGCTGATAGTCGTACCAAACCAAACGTAACCAAACGTTTGATTTCATAATTTGATTTTTCTCATTCTTGGTTTCAATTGATCAGTTTCAGATTTTTTTTTTTTGATATATATTTTTTTTTGATTTGTGGTGATGATGGTGGTTGGTGGTGGTTTTGGTGGTTTTGGTGGTTTTGGTGGTTGGTGGTTGTTAGTTGTTTGGTGATGGTTGGTTGTATATCAGAGATCAGAGATTTAATGATTCGAAAATTGGAATCGAATCGTTACGAATATATTTGACAGAGAAATATATATTGAGAGAGCGGGTGGGAAGGTAGTTAAGTCATTATTTGCATTTGTTTCGCAATATTTTTGTAGTAAGTAGTAAGTAGTAAGTAGTAAGTTTTATATGTAGTATTTTAGTTACTTGTTTAATTGTTAATTGATTAATATGCTTGCTTATAGTTTAGAGTTAGTATTCGTATATCGTAATAGTATGCTAGGCATGAAGTTTCACTACAAACATACAAACAAGACAACACGTGTAATTTAAGTATTTACAAAGCATAATCGAAACTGAAAATGGCTGGCCACTGATCGCATATAAAAAAACACCACGGCCCCCAATCCGATATTTCTCCGGGAAATCGGGGAAATGGGGGAAATGGGGCGTGGCTGCTGTGCGGCCACTGTGCGTGCTTTGTGGCAGCAACAAAACTCAAGAATATTTTTGTATATGAACAGAACTCGTAAGTACAGTTAGTTAGTTACACGCTACTAAAGTTAGTATTTTATTAATTTGCTAATACTTGTGAGTAAAGTTGTACTTTCTAGTTCAATTCACTGAATTAGTTCAGTAGTTCGATTTTTACTGAACGAACTAGTCTTCCATTTGAGTCATTTGAGTCTTTCGTTCGTTCTCGTTCACTCTTGTTCACTCTAATTCACTATAGTTCACTCTTATTCATTATAGTTCACTATCATTCATTATAGTTCACTCTCATTCACTCTCGTTCACTATCATTCACTATAGTTCACTCTCATTCACTACAGTTCACTCTCATTCACTACAGTTCACTCTCATTCACTATAGTTCACTCTCATTCACTATAGTTCACTCTCATTCACTATAGTTCACTCTCATTCACTATAGTTCACTCTCATTCACTATAGTTCACTCTCATTCACTATAGTTCACTCTCATTCACTATAGTTCACTCTCATTCACTATAGTTCACTCTCATTCACTATAGTTCACTCTCATTCACTATAGTTCACTCTCATTCACTAGAGTTCACTCTCATTCACTAGAGTTCACTCTCACTCACTATAGTACACTCTCATTCACTATAGTTCACTCTCATTCACTATAGTTCACTCTCATTCACTATAGTTCACTCTCATTCACTATAGTTCACTCTCATTCACTATAGTTCACTCTCATTCACTATAGTTCACTCTCATTCACAATAGTTCACTCTCATTCACTATAGTTCACTCTCATTCACTATAGTTCACTCTCATTCACTATAGTTCACTCTCATTCACTATAGTTCACTCTCATTCACTTTAGTTCACTCTCATTCACTATAGTTCACTCTCGTTCAATCTAGTTCACTCTCGTTCACTCTAGTTCACTCTCGTTCACTCTAGTTCACTTTCGTTCACTCTAGTTCACTTTCGTTCACTCTAGTTCACTTTCGTTCACTCAAGTTCACTTTCGTTCTCTCTTGTTCATTATCATTCACTGCAGTCATTAGAGTCCCTTCCTATCATTCAAACGAGTCATTTCAGTCTCTTTATCGTACATACGTATCTTCTAATCTTTATATTCATATTTTCTTTTCTTCTAATTACTATATTTATTCTGAATATTAGAATGTGTTTTAATTTTCTACTTATTGTCCTCGGTAACAATGCAATGGTTCCCAAAAGAGCTAAATTAAAAGAAAGAATCAATGGAACGAGAGAATCATTTTGGGAATCGAAACAGAGTGAACGAGATTGGGACTCAAATGAGTCGAATGAACCCACAATGAATTGAACGAGATTGAGACCCGAATTGGAACTCAAATGAACGACAGTCAGTTAGTTCACTCTGAAGAGTCGTTCGATCGAACTGAATCTGAACGATTCAATACAACTTTACTTGTGAGTATTATTTATTTTGTTTTGCTTAATTTGGAATTATTATTTTTGTTTATTATTGTTTTTTTTTTTTTTTGATTAGATAACACTTACGACATTGATTAGCTGTACGAACGCCAAACCAAATCTTACTCCAACTTTTTGTGTCATATTTTGTACGGGTCGTATGAGTTTATTGTAGCCTCGAAAGAGGTCACGCACCAGGCGCTCTTCGTCTTCGGATGCACTGACTAAAAAAAAAACAAATAAACAAATAAACAAACAAGGAAACAAAGCGAACAAACCGAAAGGAAGTTAACACAAAATGTTTGAAAAATAAAAAACAAATAACAAAACAGTAAAAATAAAATATAAAAGAGTATGAAAAACCAAAATGAAAAGAAACCAAAAGTTACAGAAGAAGATACAGAAAACGGAAAGAAAGACGGAACGTATATGAGCAAATTTTTTTTGTTTTGTTGTTCTTAGTTTCTTAGTTTCATTTGTTGTTGTTGTGGAGTTTTTTAATGGCTTATAATGATGGCATAGCTTAGACAGTTAGACAGAGACAGCAAGAGAGTCAGAGAGAGACAGAGAGAGAGAGTGTGAAAGATGGAGATAGACAGCAGATAGATTTCAGATATTTAGATTACTTTTTTTTTCATTTTTTGACTTCACGCCGATTCTTGTAAATTTCAACTATGGAAAATTCGAAATGACGAAACATGAAAGCCGCTCGTTTTCATTGTTATTGATTTGTTACTGTTGTGCTGTTGTTGTTGGCGTTGTTCTAGTGTTTTTATAATGCGAAATGTGTGGTAAATGTGTGTGAATGGAACCTACGTTGCGTATACGCCGCTTTAGACGCCATTGCACTGTGAACAACTGTGCGCGCTAGTAGCTCAACTTATTTAATTCTAAACAAAATTCAACAGCTACTGGCGCGCACAGTGGTCAACAATAGTGCAAAGACCTCTGTTCTTTTTAAACTTTCCTAGAGCTAAGTACAATGGTGTGTGGTGCACAGAAGTGTGTGTTGATCTATATAGTTAGTACTATGTGATAGACCCTGTAAATCTATGAAATATATTGAGTTACAACTGCATAAACTAAATGACAGCTAGACTTATGACATTCAAACTTTATCCGACAGCTAAAAAGACAGCAAGAACTTCAGTGAGACAGCGAGAGATCTCTCTCTCGGGAGAGAGGGAGAGAGAGGGAGACATCTCTCTAGCTCTTTTTTGACAGCGCACATGTGCAGAAAACTGGGATGTGGATGCTGATTTCCAGCTGTAAGGCAATGAAACATGGCAATGTCCCTGGCCAAAGAGTGAGTGTGTGAGTGTGTGTGTGTGTGTGTGTGAGTGTGTGTGTGAGTGTGTGTGAAGTAGCTAACATGACCGGGTTATGCTTGTCTATGTGTGTTTTATATGGAACACCAAAAATATGCCGCTTTTTGGTATCATTGCTTTTGACTGGGGTTGGTACTGAGTATCGAGTTGAAGTTGCGCTATTAAATAGCTACACTTAACTGTAAGTGTGTATGAGTGTGATATGTGTGTGAGTGTTAGTGTGAGTGTGTATAAGAGCTCTAAGGAAGTGTGTCTCATCTGTCAATTTTGTGGTGCATTTACAATGATATTAAGTACTTTCTTTTAATTTCGCTAGATTTGACTAGATTCATCTTGGACTGCTCAGAACAGAAGGAGTATGAATTAAGATTCGGCAGTTGATACAGAAATCTCTTCTTTTTTCTTTTGCAATCTTGACGATCAGCAAAATGTTTACATATTTTCAGTTCATTTTCAATTCAGTTTGCTTTGGTGTGTGTATCCATACATAGTATCTGCGGCAGCGCCAAAAAGGGAGTTTTTTTTTTGTTGCTACGCTTTGCATTACATAATTTAATATTTAGTAAGTAGTAGTTTTTCTGGGAGAATATAAATTGTTAATATACAAAAGCAGAGAGAGAGAGAGAGATAGCTAATAAGAAGGTGGGTGAAAATAGCAGTAGTAGTAGTAGTAGTAGTAGTATATAGTTTGTAGTAGTAGTAGTAGTAGTAATAGTAGTAAAAGTATTAGGTTTTGGGAGTAGAAGTTGAATAGCTTGTATATTGCGAGCGTTAGAAGTATAAAAAAAACTATGCTATATAGTATATTTGATATAGTTCAGCTATATACGAGTTGGAGAGAGAGAGATAGAGAATTGGCGAGAGAGAGAGAGAGAGAGATAGAAGACTCTAAGCTGCAGTTTAAGTTAAGTTTTTGGAGCGGATGCTAGGAGTAAGTTTATATTGGAGTGTCTAAGGCTACTAATGATTACGAGAGAGGTAAGTAGTATATAGCTTATATGGCAGATAAGTATATATATATATATATATATTAAGTTGTTGTTGTTATGAACGGCGCAGTCGTTGTTTCGTTTCTTTTTTTGATGGTTCGGCAATTTTTGGCAGCGCTGCAGCAGCGACGCTTTGGCAAATTCCGCAAGTTTCAATTCAACGTCTGTCGATTTGTGTGGCTGTTGTTGTTGTTTAAGGTTGTTGTAGTTACTTTTGTTATTGTTGTTGTTGTTGTATGGGTGGTGTAGTTGCAGGCCAGTAGCAGAGGCAGAGGCAGAGGCAGAGATGCTGTGGCAGAGACAGAGGCCGAGGTTACTGCAGGTTACTTTGTTACTTGGTTACTTTGGTTGTGGTACTATTAGCAGTTAGTAGTTCTACAAAATATGAAACTTGCGGAATTTTGTCAAGGCGTCGCTGCTTGTGCGTCTTCTCATAAAAATTTAAGAAAAAAATCAAATCATTGCTGTAAAATTATTTGCTAGTTTTCAGAAAGCTTTTTGGATTTGTCTTTTTTTTTGGGGGGTTCAAGTTTTGGGTTAAAAAATATATATGTTAGCAAATATATATGTTTTTGGTTATTTCTTCCCTTACTTAATTACATAATTCCCCAGAGAGTTGAAACTGCAACACGCACACACGTACCTGAGTCAATCAATAACAGCCCCAGGATGCTGGCCAACAGCAGCAGCATCCCAAATGTCCTGCTGGGTAACTTCATTGTAGTGTAGTAGTTTGTAGTAGTGTAGTCTGTGTCCTTGCTGGCTTAATTCCTTCCTAATTATTTATGCAGTTCTGGCATAGTTATGAATTTGCTGATACGCCCATCGACTGCAACAAAAGAAAAAATATCTCTATAAAATAGAGCTTAATACGAAATAAAAGAAATTCAACAACTTTACCTTATTTTTCTAGAATTATTCTTTGGTTTTCCACAACTTTTAAGGCGTTTTTCCTGTGACTGAACGAATTTTGCAACCTTTACAAAGGCAATTTGGGTGCGGATTAAGAACTCTACTTCTGAACTCTGGATAAAATCAATGCGATTGAGATTTGAGATGCGTACACAGCAGCCAAGCAGCAGAGAACTCTCTGCGCAGGTGTCAAATGTGACGGATAAAAGAGAGCAGACAGAGAGAGCAGACAGAGAGAGCGGCAGAGAGAGAGAGAGAGAGAGTGAAGGAGGGTTGCTCTTGGTGGTTGCTCTTACTGCCTGGTCAAAAATTTGTAAACAAAAGCACGTTTCTTAGGGGTTGGCCTTGCCAACTCTGCCTCGGGTCAGCTGTTGTTGTCTGCGTTTGTTTACAATAACTGGTGCCAGTGTTGCCAACATCTTCATCTGCAATTAAGTCGTTATATACAGTGCGTGGGAATTGTAATGCTACCAGTGCAAGCGCTTCCGCAATCTTTTATATTTAATTATAACAAACAAAATGATGCCATAATATCATCAGTCTACAAATTAAACAACTCGAAAGGTCAACTGGGTGTCTAAGGTTTTCATTTAGTAATTTGACACGCCTAATCACTGTAGGCAGCAGTTACTACACACTACTACTACTAAACATTACTACTACTACTCATACTACTACTCATACTACTACTAATCGTAGTGTGATTAACATACAGTAGTAGTAGTAGTTCCTCATGGCGCCCAAATGATATGCAAAATCCGTATCATAAATTTTTTTATCATAAACTTCGCTACGCATCTGTAAAACTTTCCATTAACATTCCAAGCCTATTTAATTATTAGAATTTATATTTAATGTTTATTTAATTGCTGCAGGTAATAAAAATTAAATAGAGAAAGATTAGCTTTTAATTGTAAAGTTGTAAAGTGTTAATAGCAAGGCAGCAGGGAGAAGGGAAACTTCCGTATACAAACATTGATTGATAGCAGCGCAATTTGTTTAACATAGTCAGGAACAATGGCAGTTCCCTCTCTCTTTCTGTCTCTCTCACTGAATGTACTATGCAAACGTTTAAAGATGCACATATGGAAAGACAAAACCAGTAGGGTGCAGTGAGTCAGTGAGTCTTTGTTAGTTTTGGCACGCCAAAGATTTTGATACCCTTGCAGAACCCTCAAGCACTTTTCAAATGATATTTTCTATGGCAGCTATATGATATAGTGATGCGATTTAAATGAAAGTTGTTTAGGCTGTATAAGACATGACCAGATGCATAATCTGTGAGTTTGATTGAAATGAGGTGGAAAATAAAAGGCTTTGTCATAGAAAAGTATGATTTTTGACCGATAGTTCCTATGGCAGCTATATGATATAGTGATCCGATCTGGCCAGTTCCAACATATGTACAGCCTGTAGCAATAAGACTCATCTGATTCATCTGATTCATCCAGATAGCTCTAAAACTGAGAGAGTAGTTTGCATAGAAACAGACAGACAGACAGACAGACAGACAGACAGGCGGACAGACAGACAGACAGACAGGCGGACAGACAGACAGACGGACAGATAGATAGACAGACGGACAGACAGGCGGACAAACAGACGGACAGACAGACAGACAGACAGACAGACGGACAGACAAACAAACAGACATATAGACAAACAGACGGAAAGACAGCTGGATAGACAGACAGATGGACAGACGGACCGACAGACAGACGGACAGGCAGACGGACAGGCAGACAGACAGACAGACAGAAGGACAGACAGACAGACAGACAGACAGATAGCCAGACAGACAGATAGCCAGACAGACAGACAGACAGTCGGACGGATAGACGGACAGACAGACAGACAGACATACTGACAGACAGACATACTGACAGGCAGACAGACAGACTCACTGACAGACAGACTTATAGACTGACAGACAGACATATAGACAGACAGACAGACAGCCAGACGGACAGGCAGATAGACAGGCGGACAGTTGAAGAGACTGACACAGACTGACAGACAGACGGACAAACAGACAGACAAACGGAGAGACAGACAGACAGATGGACAGGCGGCCACGCAGACAGACGGACATGGCTGTATCGACTCGGCTGTTGATGCTGATCAAGAATAAGTATATCTACTTTATAGGGTCGGAGATGTCTCCTTTCATGCGTTACACATTTCGTGACAAAATTAGAATACCCTCTGCCAGGGTATAAACACTAACAGCAACAATAAGAAGTCTTTATGCATGGCATATAAAGCCGCGTGCGAGACGTTTGGTAATGAAAGCATATTTTAGCATTGTTGATGTGGCGGCTGCTGCTGCTGTTTATTGGTATTGGTAACCGTGTTGCTTGTTGCTTGTTGGTTGTTGGTAACTGCAACGGCTGCCTGATGATGATTTTCATGTGCGCATGACAGCGCAATACAATGCAAACGAAAGACTCAGGCCACGAACGTGCAGCCGCATAAAAAAAAAAACAAAAAAAATTATAAAGCATCAGCGCTACGAACTCAACTTGGACGCTGCCAAAGAAATAGAAGCAGATAGAAAAAACCCACAGAAAAAGAAGATAAAAAAAAAAGCTAAAAGCAAAAGCTAAGGTCGCCAGCGCGCATAAAAACACAATTTTTAGCTTTTGTTGTATGTAGTAGTTGCCGCAATTTGGGTGCCTATTTGATGTCACCACCACCACACATCATCATAGCCGAGAGTGCAAGTCGTAATCGCAATCGCATTTGGATTCAGAGACGAAACACGGTACACGGATTCACTCACAGCTGTAGATGGAGCCGGAGTTTTCTATGCGATAAAATCGATGCGAATTCAACTCGACGCCAACGCAAATTACATGATATTAATTATTATATATTCTCTGCTAACAATTTTTACTTACTTAATTATTATGGCTGCATTTAATTGAAACACTTTTGGGGGCAGCTGTGTGTGCGATTTGTGTGCGATTTTCAAGGTTCGCACAGTGCGACGTGCCTAAGATGAGCCCAGCGAGATGGCCTACAAACCAACAACAACTGATGTCAAGTGACTTAACAAACTGGGTGTAGCTTTACAGTTATGTTTAAACAACGCCGCAGACATACAAAAAACCCATATTTGTTTGATTTTTAAGCTATTTGTCAGACATATTTTAAAAGTCTTAGATTACTTAATTATTTTAGCTGTTAAACAACAATTAATCATAAATGAAATTATAATTTTTTGTTTTGCATCTATAGAATTTTGCATGCTTCATTCTATGCAAATTGTGTGTGTGAAAATATAAAAAAAGAAAAACGTAAGCTGATACCATAAACATTTAGACTGTGAGCTTTGTCTTTGCATTTGGCTTTTGTTGTTGGGCGTTAGCTTGGCTATTGTTTGTCTCTCATAACTAAATAAATTAATTAGCCATGGCAATTTGACTCGCCGCCCCAAACTACACACACACACACACATGCAGATACAATAAGTATACAAATCACTCTAATGATTCCGTGTTAATTTTTACACCAAAGATTCTTGCGCATATTGCTAAGACAACAAAACTATCAGTCCGAAAATGAGCAACTCATTGAAAATTGCACAATTAGCAAAAATCTCTTGTTGTTGTTGTTGCCTGTCTGCTGCCACGTTGGGCAATATTAAAAGTCCTCAACCATATTAACACTTTGGGCAATGTTTTGCGGCGCGCCGCAGCTCTCGAAATTTGTGTCAAACCCAACACCAGTCGCTGCCACACAGCCAACAGCAACAACGATGATAGAAAATCATGCAGTAAAGCGCACGACCAAGAAAAACTTAAATACAAAAAAAAAAAAAATAAATAGAAAAACAAAAAACAAAAAAGGAAAATACAACACAGCACATAAATTGTATACGATTTGACATACGTTCAACGGTTTTGCATTTGTTTGGACGTTCAATGGCAGTCACTGGGGCAGGCTAATGAGGAAGTGCAACAAGTGACACAAGTTATTGGCCTTAATGCTTCCTCATATGCCATACATGCCACAGCATTAACTAACTGCAACTAAACGCCATTTTGCACCTGTCACAAAACGCTGCAGCTGCAGCGAATTTAGCAGCGTCCTAAAAGTATGCAACTGTTTTTGTCAGCGCAACAATGGCAGCATTTTCAACTCACGCGCGAAAGTATGCAACGAAAACGACTATGTAAAATGTTACTACATTTAATTTGGCTGTAAAACTTGATTTTTAAAAATAATACAAATGTTTATTTTAAGAGCGAAAACTATAACTACGAGCGAACAAAACTTCGTTGGTATTTTATATATGCAATAAACTATTTACAAAACATCACCCAGATCAGATCAGACACATTGTCTCTGCCCTGCCCCCTTTTAATATCAATCAATTTGTCCCTTATGCGCTATATATGAATCGTAAAGTGTTGATTGCTTGCGTCGCTTCAGGCGAGAGCAGGAAATAAACAATGTCACCGTTAGCAGACACAACAGCGCCGAGCCGATGGCAGTTAATGCCGAAAATGTCGATGTTTTGAGACAAGTCTGATGCGGCAACTGTGACTTGGCCAGACGATGGGCGTAAACATCGTCGCCATCGTTTTCACCCTCTTGCAGCACACGCAGCGACTGAAACAGATTGACATTCTCGGAAAGTGAAGCCTGCGCCGGACTCTCAGTGGTCGCCGTATCGCCAGCCTCGGACAGTGGCGGCAACGAGAGATTTGTGGCCGTCATGTTGGAGGTGTCACGTTTAGTTACCGCCTTCAGATTACGCCAATGACACGGCTGACTCTGTAAAATGCATTTGAAATTAATTAAATAGTTTAAAGTGTCTGCAATTTCTGGTACTCACTGGACAACGTCCATGGCACATGCGTACATCGCATTCAATATACAGTGCCGGCGAGCCTGTGAAGCGAAAGGTTTTCATATAGGCATAGACTTGTGTCTCGTACACTCCCGAATCCGACCAGGAGCCTCTGAAGCGTGAGATGAGCTTATCATCCACTGGACAGCCTTGCTGATCAATCAGCTGTATGCGTTTATTAGCACCATTATGGGCATAACAATCGTTAACGACAATATCGAAGCCGTCTAGGGAAGAAATACAGTTTGTAGCTCATTAAATACACACTTTGTACTCAGAGTACCAACCGTATTTGCTTCTCATGTAGATAATGAGCGTCAGTGGATCACCAACACGCACTGGACCCGTCACACGTGGTCCACCAATGCCATAACCATTCTGTATTTCCATATAACATTCGGGGGGACTCAATGTAAAGACTACAGGATTGCCAGTTGCCACTCTGTAAGGTAGTAAAACGTTAGTTGATCAATATTTATATGTAAAACTCATGCTTACTCAACATCGAGAAAGGGAAAGGTTACAGTCTTCCAGAAATCATAGCCATACTCGCAGGTAACCTTAAAATGCTCATCGTACTCCTCCTCAATCAATGGATTATACTGCACTGTTACAGTATTCCACATAAAGTTCTGCAGGTTTGTACATATGTTTTAAAAACAATAGAAATATAAATATAAAATCATACGCACTGTTGGTTGCTTGCGACTCTCTTCCTGTAGTGAGTTTTTGCCCAAGGTGCCGCAACGATTGAGTTGTATAAAGAACTCATAGTAATCTCTGCCAGAGCCATTGATATACATGCAATCGGGATCGTAGGCATAGCCAGCCGAGTAGAGCAGACCACTAAAGGAGCCATTGAAACCAATGCGTATCTTCATATAATCATCCTGACACTCTGCCTCAATATCTGTGTGAGGAAATAAGGTATTATATGATATGTAAAGTCATAGTTCAGTAAATTTAAACTCACGCTGCACTCTAGTGCTGTTCTGTGTGAACTGCTGTCCATTGTAATCCTGATCCCAGTACTCCTCGTGCCACTTGTTGCCCTCGTAGGGCACAGCATGATAGCCAGCGCTGCCTGTGGGTGCACCACTTGAATCCACGCCCGTCGAACCATATTCCAAGTGCACAGGATGTCCAATGAGCTGGGGCACATAACCAGAAGAATCTGGCACATGATCAGGCTAAAGTAAAGAGATAGAGATAGAGAGAGTTTAGTGTTAAAGTAAGGCTTCATGCAGGTAACTGCTTACCACATCGTGTTGCAGCCTGTTGCGTTCCCCGGCAATGCTGCTGCTGCTGCGATTGCGCACATCCTTGGCGTACTTCTTTTGAGCTGGCAAACCGGCACGCTTGGTCAGCTTTGAGGCCTGTGTGGTGGGTCCCGAGATGTACGACTTGGAGGCCAATGCCAGCAGATCCTGCTGAGCGATGTCAACAACGCTGGCAGCCAAGGGGCGACTGCTGCGTTTGCTGCTCGCATTTCGGGGCGTTGTTGTCTGTATGCGAGCCTTAAAGCTGCGGTGTCCGGTGGACACTGTGGGTGGTGCTGAAGTTGTGGTAGCCACTGCTGCTTTGCTCACTATGGCATATTCTGTGCTGAGCTCAACGCTGTGGCTGTGTTGCTGTAAATAAAAAGGGGCGTGGCACGTGATGTATGATAAATCAAGCTAGTTTGTGTCTTAAGTCTTTCGTTGCAAGCCACATAAAACGTTGGTAAGAAGTAGCCAACATAATTTTGCGCCAAACCACATCTTCCGTTTGCCGCTCCCCCCGCTCCCCCCGCTCCCCCTCTGGTTGAACTCACAATCAATCGCCGCTCTGGGAAGCTACGCAATATGGCCAAGCATATCCGTTAGACGGGCGCGATTGGCCAACGATTGGTTACGGTTCATGTGAGTCTGTGAGTGAGTCTGACTCTGACTCTTTGACTCTCTGACTGCTTAGCATAATCAGGAAGTTCATTCTTAGAATGCAGTTTAACTGTTAAATAGATTAGTTTTTCTATCGTACAACAAAAGACTTAGGCAACGAACCCCTTCTTGAGCAATCTGCAGCAGCACAGTGAAAGGCAAAACCTTTGCCGATTCTTCTTAACTTACCTGTAGCATCAGCAGCATCAGCAACAGCAGCAACAACAAGTCGGCTATTCTATACAGCTTCATCTCTGTCAGGCAACTGCAAAGACAAATAGTTAGTCAATACTAAATATAGTTATAAACATAAGCTGAAGGTAAAACAAGATATAACCTTGCTAGTGGTCACTCAAGTGTTGTGTTTGTGTTTGTGTGTTCAGCCTGGATGCATCAGAGTTACAACACACAACCAATGCGTGCTGGCAGGAAGGAAGTTTGTGGTTCATAAATTAATTGTGGTCAATATGCGAGAACAGCAATAACAACAACAACAACTTATATTGGAGACAACATCAATGTCAACATGGCTAGAACAATGGCTGCTTGACAAGGCGCTGTGGCAGCCTGTCAGGCGTTAAGGTCAAAGGCATAAAATACTGAAACTGTCAGACGGCAAGTCAAAGCCAAAAGCCTGCTTCAAGTCAAGCAGCAGGAGTTAAGACTTAAATGTGATTTTAATGAATGACGGCAATTGCGTTTTGAGACAAACTGCCACACCCCACACCCCACACCCACACCTTACACCTGCTACTACAACTAACGCCCCCGCCAAATGCTTGGCTGGTTTTACGCTTAGCTGTAAAAAAACGCACGCCGTTTGCTTAATTGTTGTTATAATTACTTTGGCTTTAGTTTCTGTTAAAGCTTTGGCTTCAACTTGTTGTTTGTTGTGTTGTTGTGTTGTTTTTGCTGCTTTGGTTTTACATCTGTTGTTATGCAATCGTCGCTATCTTTAACTTGAGTTCAGCTTTAGTTTTTGGTTTCGGTTTTTGGCTTTCATTATTTTTTGTAAGTTCTTTAACGGCGGCCACGCTTTGCTCCTCTGTTATAATTATATTTAATTGTTGTTGCCTGACCTTGAGCCGTTTTGTTTTATTTTATTTTATTTTAGTTTATACTCTTATACTTCGCATTCACCTACAATGTTAGCAATGCTAACGGTTTTTATTCGCATTATGGCCATAAGAACACGCCTTTTCTAACCGTGTACCGTTCAACGCTGTTGACAGTTTATGTAGCCGTAGTATATTTACTGAGGTTTGTTTGTTTTTTTGCGGTTTGTTGACCGCAGTCAAAGATACTAATCGCAATTGTGTTTGAGCTTAAGTAAGAGTCTGTATAGCTCTGGTTATTTAATAATGTGGAATGGGATAGATAAATAGTTGGAATTATGGAATTAAATGCGTACTTGAGATCATTGATAAACATGGCAACAAAGTCAATATTTAACTTATGTTCTTATTGCTTAGCTTCAATTCTGTAGTATCATAACATGTGTAAGATGTGTAAGAAGTATTGGAGTACGATTTGTGATTGTTAATCATAATAGCAACCAGTCGGAAAGGCTACAGTCGAAGTCGAGACTATGAGAGACACTTTACTTATTCTTCTAAAAGGAAATAAATTACCTAAATAAATTTGTAAATAATATATAAAATTTTTAAAATAATAATAACCTAAAGAAAAGTGTGTGCCTCTGGTAGGTTTCGAACTCCAGAACCACACCGCAAGAGTTCGACACTCTAAGCATTGCGCCAATGCAGCCATAGTCGATTATCTGGCAAATTACAAGTTTCCTTACAAAACTGCAGTTACTATAGTAATTTTGTTTCCTTGCCTCAAAAGTTGCTGCCTCCAACCTTTGTATATTCGAAAAGTTATTTGCTTTAAATCTCTGGTGTTCATTGTCCGATTGCGATGAAATTTTTAGCACATATCGTAATTAGACTAAACTTGATGTATGCCGAATTTGTAACTTCTATCTTTTAAATAACTCGTGTTATTCGGTTTTTTCCAATTTTTGGAGGCGTAAGGGGGGTAAAACAAACTTGACCTTTGTGGAGGCCTCTGGAGTATTGTCACCAAATTTGGTTACTCTAGCTCTTATAGTCTCTGAGATCTAGGTGTTCATACCGAAGGACAGACGGACAGACGAACATAACGGACAGACGGACGGATGGACAGACGGACACACGGACAGCCGAACAGACGGACATGGCTATATCGACTTGGCTGTTGATGCTGATCAAGATTATATATACTTTTTGGGGTCTGCCAGACTTTCTTAGATCTTTTACGCACTTTTTTGTTGACACACTTAGTAGACCCTTATACTTTTTTAAAGTAGGGTCTAGAAGTTGCTTATATATTTAAATTTCTTATATACAATTGTGTTGATTATTACATAATATTTTATTATTCTTTGCACTTCGTTCTAAACTGAAATCTATGAAATGGTAGTTCGCCTAAAATAAGATATTTTGTAGCCATTAGATATACTTAGACTTAATATACATTTATGCTAATAAAAAGACAAGTAAGAGTACTTCTATTTTGTATTTTGTAGCTATCAGATACTCTTAGAAATAAAATATGTTTATGCTAAAAGAACAGTAACTCATAATGAAAACACGCTTAAATACTATAGACTTAATCCCAAAACAGACGACTAAATAATCCAAATAAAATGGACTTAAAAGAGGGAATTATAACAGAGATAAACACACACAGTTGTCACACTTACCTTTTATGCCGAATTTTACTTCTGCTCTTTGTCTTTAATAGTTTTTCTCTTTTATGGTTTCCTTTTATTGCTGCCCCTTGCCCGTCTCCCCTTCAACTGCTGCTGCTGCTGCCAACCGCCAAGTTTCGCAAACACTGACCTGCTCCAAAGTTTGTTAACGTTTTTCTCGTTTTTCTTTCTTTTGCACCCACTTAACAGTTTACACCACTTAACACACACACACACTCATTCGGCACGCACTTTGACCAACTGACATAATAAC
This sequence comes from Drosophila histrio, assembly GCA_958299025.2. NCBI lineage: Eukaryota > Metazoa > Arthropoda > Insecta > Diptera > Drosophilidae > Drosophila > Drosophila histrio. The sequence goes on along the minus strand of OY729166.1, from coordinate 3,570,227 downwards.
CAAAAAAACTTGGCCCATTTTGTGCCGTTGCGTTTAACAAATCCTCGTGAGTTTGTGGGCTATAAAAGTTGACGAGCCGTGCCCAACAGAAATATAAAGACAAAGCGTTAACAAAACGCGTGGGCTGCTGTTTTTTTTTTTCACTTTCGATCTGGCCAAAAAAAAGCCGACGAATTTCTTGACTTTTGGTATTGCGCGATTTTGTTGCTGTGGTTGCAGTTATTGTATCAGTTGTGTTTGTTTTTTTATCTACACCATTTATGCCATTTATCTGACTTTGCTTTACATGTTACACGTCTGTAAAACTTTTGTTGGTTTTCCGCTGACCAAAAAATCACTCAAGTGCAACTTGCCAAATAGAATCAGACAGAGACTGAAAGACCGACAGACCGATAGACCGACAGACCGGGCCACGTTAGCGCGTTTTGCCTATTGCCTAATCTTACATAAGAGCCCTCCTTTATGAATGCCGTTTGCCGAATGTATCTTGTTCCGTTGCCGACTCCAAGACGTTGATGGGGCTCTTTGGGGCTCTGGGTTTGCAGCTCTTCGCGTTACGCGCAGGTGTGAAGCGAAGCGCGGATGGCGCCGATCTTTATAGAGTTTTGCCAGAGTTGCCGCAGAGTTAGAAGCTGAGCGGCAGAAGAGACCAAGCCACAAGCCAAGCCAAGTCACATGCCACAAGCCAAGCCACACCAATGAGCCAGCTTGTTGTGAAAGAAGCCTGCCCCAACAAGAGTTGGCTCTTCATCTGCATTTGCTGCTGCTTTACTTTCGTTGCAATTCGCCGTTGTAGCGGAAGCAGGAGTTGAGTATTACCAAGAACTGGCTAACTGGCTGGCTGGCTGGCTGGCTGACCCATTACCTTTTCTGCAGAAAACAGCAGCCAAGGTCAACGGCACCAAACTAACTGTAACTTGTGGCATTTAACTCTAGTCTCTTTTAATTGGCCCTGCAAACGTGCCAAGCGTGTCTGCGTTAAATTACAAATTACTAATTAGTTTGCACTTAAACGGCAGTTAATTAAACAGACCCCCCATCCCCTCTCCAACTCGCCTGCTTCGTCTAACAGCTTGTGAAAGGTACTCCCCCTTATTTGACCCTGACAACGCCATAAACACAGTTAACTATTGGACAAGGGCAGCAGGGCAAGCACTGTGACGACTAGGACCACAATTGACCCAATTCAGTGGAGATAAAAACATATTTTATAGGGGAATGTTGCAATTTTCTTTGTTTCAAAATTGTGTTTATTACTGTTACTATTATTAATAACTTATACTATAGTAATACATTTAATAATTCAACAAAATATATAGATATGCACATACTTAAACGTAGTTAAATAGGGTAACTGAGTGGGAAAAGGGGAAGATTAAAGGGTTCTGTTAGATATGTCCGATGGGTGAACTCTCTGGAGATGCCTTCTCATCCTTACTCCGTGGATACGTCTCCCTCTTAGGGTGACTTGCGAGCTTGTCCATGTATACAGTAGCTTGGCGGTGGATCACATCTCCGATCCTCGGTACATAGAACTTTCCCCAATAGAACTTTTTGTCCGGAAAAGTGTACAAATTTACCACTGAGTGCTCAGGGGGTCTGTGCAGCGATCTTATGCACAAACCTTCATTCGCTTTAACACGTCGGGGACAGTCGGGGTAGTTCGGTATATGGCTAGGGAAATTCCTGCGGCAGGGTCAGCTATGAACTGCGGTCTCTCCCTGAGTAGGTCCCTGCTCGGTGGAGCTGAGAACTCCAGATTCTTTCATGCTGTGGGAAATTTTAAGGAAATTGGAAGTCTTCAACTGGAAGGGTTCTACTGGAAGTCTTCAACTGGGAGCCTTAACTGGAAGTCTTCAACTGAAAGTCTTCAACTGGAAGTCTTCAACTGGAAAACTTCAACTGGAAGACTTCAACTGGAAGTCTTCAACTGGAAGTCTTCAACTGGAAGTCTTCAAGTGGAAGTCTTCAACTGAAAGTCTTCAACTGGAAGTCATCAACTGAAAGTCTTCAACTGGAAGTCTTAGCTGAATTGAGCAGTGACGGACTTAGGGATAGATCGAATCGATCGTAGCTGACTTTGTCGCAGGAAATTCCTCTGTGTATTCAGCGAAGTCGTAGCTGACCGCCCATTTCCATTGGAGATGTGATCCCTACCACATGAAATTTACTCTTGATCTATTGCGGTTCGACTTATACCTGAATACCATATCTCCAACTGGGTGCCAGAATGAATTTTGCATATGTGCGTCCTGTTGGTAAGCGATAGCTTATTCCTGACGTTAAGAAGCCATGTCGAAACTGCTCGCCTTTGCCTTGAGACACTTAACTATCTCAGGAAAGTTAGACGTTTGTCCAGAGTGACTCCAAGAGCATTCTTATAGAGCTAAGAGCTCTCCATGTAAGAATACCACGGGAGAGGTGTCTGTTCTGAGAGTGTATGTGACTGATACACACTTATCAGGGTTTACGGCAATATTCCATCTACAGGCGAAATTCTCAAATATGAATTTTGCAATGATTGCATATTAAACAAGCCGATCAGTCGGTCATATACCCTGTGGCAGTAAAGGGCCCCTCTCAAAGTCGCTTTCGGCTGAATATATTCTGAGTTTAGCATACGATCATATTAAAATCTACAGCACACATTGGGAATACAGGATACTCACCTTATGTGACTCAAGTCTCTACATATAAAACTGCTCTTTGTTATCTTTAGTTTTTTCGAGTTGTGGGCGAAGGAGGCGTGGTATAGCAATGAAATTTGTTAGACACATTAAGCATAAGCTTCTTATCATGTGTGCCAAATCTGAAGTCTCTAGCTTTAACATTGTTTATGCTTTGGTGGTTTTTCTAATTTTGAAACAATACGGGGCTTGGTAACAAAAATTTAAAATAAACTTGAGCTGCCTGAAAGTATAAGAAGTGCTGGGAGATCAAGTTCAAGTTTCTAGCTCTTACCATCTCTGAGATCCTTTGATTTATACGGAGGGACGGACGGACAGACAGGCAGACGGGCAGACAGACGGACGGCTGTTGATGCTGCTTAAGAATTTATATACTTTATGGAGTCCGCCACTCTTCCTTCTGCCAGTTACATACTTTTAACAAACAAAGGGTATAAAAAGAATAACAATTTAATTAAGGTTGTAGCATTATCTGTGTTTTATTGGGTTGTTTTTCATCCGCAATATATACTATAATATATATATTTCTTATTTTTTTTTTAATCATTTCATACTTTTTTCTTCACATACTCTTCTCATACTCATCAAACAAAAGCAGGCATACAGAATCATATACATTATATTTATAGAGATATATTTCTCGCGTGTGCCAGTGTAATAATAATACATATTAAACATATACATAAGTTAAACATTACGATACATATACAAATACAAACATATCATTTTTATCAGATATCAGAGATGATCGGAAACACACACAAAAATTCAGAACTTCTCGAACAATGCTTAAAACATATATAGATTAATCAATTAATCGTCGTTCGTTTTACAGTTTAATAAAAAATAAATAAAATATTATAATTTTATTTTTTAAAACTACATTAATCAAATCATATTTATCATTCTCTTTTTATACATTTTTCTTTTTTTGTAAGTTACTTAAAACTTTTGTCATTTTTGTCGTTTTTTTAGCTTTTTTGCATATTCATTTTGAAAATTTTGTATTGCATTTTTTGGTATTTTTTTTTTATTTGTTTGTTTGTTGTAAATTGAAACTGTGAACATTAAAAACTACTTTTTTTTATACACGCATTTTTTTGTTGTTCTTTTTTTTCATTTTTACACAATTACTAATTGTTAATTGTTATGTTTTTTTTTTAAATATTTAAGTTGTAATTGCTAAATTTTGATATTTTTGCGGCTTTGTAGTTTTTGTTTGTTTTTTTTTGTCGTTTTCTCATTTTGTTTGTTTTTTTTTTTGGCAATTTAAAATACTAATTAAAAGTATGCGCGTTGCCATCGCGCTGGTTTTTTCTTTGCCATGATTGTTTGAATATGTGTTGAGCTACTGCCTCGTCCTTTTGAGGGAGGGGGTGAGACAGTAGGAGCGGGTGTGGATGGTCAGCACAACCTAGCAGCACTTGCGGTTGTTGTTGGCACCACTCACCAACTTGCAGTGTTGCATGTCCGAGCGACGTGGCCGTTGACCTTTGGCCTGAATGTCGCGCACCTTGTTGGCGCGTTTAATGGCGCTGCGGCAGAGCTGCTGACGCTGCTTCTTATTGTTGCTCTGCAATTGAAGAAGCGGCGATTAAAATTGTATAGCAGTAGTATTGGATATAGAGAGAATAGAGTTGTACTTTCTAGTTCAATTCACTGAATTAGTTCAGTAGTTCATTTCTTACAGAACGAACTAAGCTTTCATTCGAGTCATTTAAGTCTTTCATTCGTTCTCGCTCACTCTAGTTCACTCTCGTTCGACGGAATCGCTCACTGTCTGAACAGCAATCCTTTTTATCGTTTCGTTCTCGCTCTCGGATTTCGGATTGAGCGTAAGACACGAATCGGTCTCTTACTGACCGCTTGATACGAACAGCAGAACCGTTCGTCGCTCAGCTACTGAGAGTCAGTAAGTGAGCGAAGCAAGCAAAGAGTCGGGCTTTTATTATTATTGTTGCGTTTGCCTTATGTTGTTGTCTTAGATATTTCGTCACAAGCAAAGCATTAAGGAGTATGAGAGAAAAGGATAGAGTGTTCATCTGTGTGCATATACATACGTATGCATAAAGACTGGCCCCAGTCGGAAAGTTGCAGATCGCTCCGTTTTGTTATTGATGTAGTAAGCAATGCCTTTCGTCAGTTTTGTGTGCATTGATGAAGATACCGCTGTTAAACAATCAGAGTTGTTTGGTGTGTGTAAGAGATTACATTTTTGGTTAACAATAAGCAGCATTGTGGATGCAACTGCTAGGATTCGTGGCCATGCCCATACAAAAATAAGCTGCGATGTAATCAGCATTACACAGACAAGGAAGCGCTTACAAATTTTAAGTAAGCATCACGTAAGCGATTAACTCAGCGCGGGATTTCCCATTGAGGCTATAAATATTTAGCTATCCACACGCGCAACACACATACATGCATGCTCAGAAGTCCGTTCGCCGAGTTATTACGAAGTAAAGGATCACGAGTGAACACATGAGCCGAGCGAGCGAATAGAAACGTTCGTCGTTAGAGAGAAGAGCAAGCCAAGGAAGAATGAAATTTGAGAGAGCATCGCATCGTGTCAGCGGACGACAAGCACGAGAGAGACCAATTATTGCGAGCTCTGCTTTTAATCACCTCCTTATTGTCGTTGGTAACAATGAAATGGTTCCACACATTGGAACGTTATATATTAACATTTAAAGCAATTTTGAGTAATTGTACAAAAAAGAAATGTGATTTATAGGTATCGTTCAATTTAGCGCTTAATATTTGTCGATATCAAATCGGTTAAATTAATAGAAAGAGTCAATGGAACGAGAGAATCATTTCGGCAATCGAATCAGCGTGAACGAGAATGGCACTCAAATGAGTCGAATGAACCTAGAATGAATTGAACGAGATTGGGACTCGAATGAACGACAGTCAGTTCACTATCAAGAGAGTCGTTCATTTGAACTGAATCTGAACAATTCAATACAACTTTAATGGAGAGATTAAATGTGATTAAGAGTGAACTCACCTTCTGGCTGTGGCGAGCCAGTGTCTGCTGCTTCAACTCAACCGCCGCATGGCGATCGAAGCGAGCGCTATTGGAGCGTTGCTGCTGAACCGACGCTGTTGCCTGAACCGGTTCGTCCTGTGGTTCGGCCTGTTGGTCGACTGGCTCTGCTGCCCCGAGATCAAGATTTACAAAACTTTCGGTACCCGCCTGGCTGGACCTAATACTATAATAAACCGACATGCTGTAAATACAAATTTTAAAGAATTTCAATTAATTACAATCAATATCAAGTATACGACATGTGTGTGTTGCGTGCAGCTAAAGTGGAGTGTTGAGTTGAGTGGGAATTTTGTATGGGTTGAGTTGTGTACGGCAAAAATCACCAACCTTGGATGCTCAATCAATAGATTCTCAAAGGGTGATGCTTCCATATTGATTGGCCCAATCGAGGTGAAGCATGGTGGCGGTGTTACGTACCAGGACTCCTCCATCAGCACGCCAGCACCATGTCCCTTGCTGCTGCCACTGCTGCTCTCGCTGCTGCAGGGCGATGGGGCAGACGGTGCAACAACCACAGTTGGGGCATACAGCGACTGACTGACAGCATTGTCATTGTCCGCAGCTGGCACACTTCGGGGCGGGCTCAGGGTTGAGATGCTTAGCGTGCGTGCGGCACGTGTCCGTTGCAAGTAATTGCGCTGCTGTTGCGGCCTCGGTCCGCTGTACAAGGAATGCGAATTGATGTGCTGGCGGCGACGCGAAGCAACCGCAGCTGGCGATGCTGCGCCTGCTCCTCCTCCGGCAGTTGAGCCAGCCTTCGACTGTAGCTCGACTACAGACAGTTCCTCCTCGGAATCGCTGCGTGGCAACGAATCCTCCTCCTCGTCTGCAAGAGAAGTTTGGGAATTATTGGAAAGTCGACTATGAGAGATCCTTTACTTATTCCTCAAAAAGGAAATAATAGTATAAACCTCAATAAGTTTGCAAATAGTAAATAAATTTTAATAGAAATAATAACCTAAGCTAAAAAGTGCGTGCCTCTGGTAAGTTTCGAACTCCAGCACCACACAGCAAGAGTTCGATACTCTAACCATTTCGCCAATGCAGCCATAGTCGATTATCTGGCAAATTATCAGAGTCCTTACAGAAGAGCTGCAATTCATAACTGTCTTTCAATGCCTCAAGTTACTGCCCTCAACCTTTGTATATTCGAAAATTTATTTGCTTCAAATATCAGTTGTTTATTGTCCGATTGCAATGAAATTTTCTGTATACATCGCAATTAAACTAAACTTTATGTATGCCGAATTTGGAGCTTCTATTTTTTAAATTACTCTTGTTATTTGTTTTTTCCGATTTTTGGGGGCGGAAAGGGGCGTGGCAAAATTCTTAAGCAATCTTGATCTTTGTGGAAGCCTTAGTAGTATTGTCATCAAATTTAGTTACTCTAGCTCTTATAGTCTCTGAGATCTAGGTGTTTATAGAGCAGGACAGACAGACGGACGGACGGACGGACAGACGGACATGACTATATCGACTTGGCTGTTGATGCTGATCAAGAATATGGGGTCTGCCAGACTTCCTTAGACCTGTTACACTAGAGTTCTGCATTTTGGCATACAGGAGTAGCATTAGGGTTCAAATGTATCCTGAACATTTCTGTGTAGGGCCAAAGGAAGAAAAAGAGCACATTAAAGTTACAATACTCTATAGGGTGTTTGCACAATTTAGGGAATTTATAAAAATCAGAAGGTTTATATATTTCTTAATACAATCCAATGCAAGTTTATTCTCTATCCAGTTTACTCAATCTTTTCCCATTTATCCACATGAGTTTTTCTCATGCTATAGTTATAGTTATAAACACTCTGCTGACTGGAACTCACCTTCCTTTTCGACAATATACCATTCGTCCTCGTCAATGTCCTCGTCGATGCTGCACTCGCCGTGGGGCGTTAACAGCTTCGTTATTGTCGGCGCTTGTTTGCGTTGCTGCTGCTGCTGCTGCTGCAGTTGCTGCTGCTGCTGCTGTTGGCGCTGCCTGCCACGCCTATTCTTGGCGCCTCCGCGCTTACCGCTGGCACGTACAGGTCCACGATTGTTGCCTGCTACCGATGGGGTCGATGAGGTCACCTCAATTACATCGCCGGCCGCTGCCTGATCGTTGCCAGAATCGTTCAAATTGGCCGGAACGGGATTCGCTTCACAATTAGTAGTTGGCTCAGACGTCGCTTGCGCTCCAAATAGAAACGTTGCGAGACTGCTAAACATTATATCACAAAGCTGATAAAGCTGGGCTGGGTCTTGATCGGTGCTTGATCTGCTAAACTTCGATCTGATGTGATTGTGATTGAATTGCTTAACGATTTGAGATCAATTTGTAGTGTTACACAGAGAGAGAGAGAGAGAGAGTTAAGAGAGATTGCTTATGTTGTTTTATTATTCCTTGGATTGCTCAGTCTTTTATTTGTTTTTTTTTATTATTTATTATATTCCTTTGCTTCACTGCGTCGCTTTTCTTGTTGTGTTTCAGGAAGCTGTAAGCAGATAAAAAATAAAACAAATTAACAAAATCAGCTAAATAATTAAACTAAACTAATTGCTTAATCAGTCAGTTTACTTTGCGTGGGTGAACGGGTCGGCTACTTAATTTCATTTAATTTTATTTCTTCCATCATTCTAATGGCACATTTAATTGCCTGCAATACATTCGTATTTGACTTGAATTCAATTGAAATACAAATACAAATAGAGCGAAAGTGAAATTGAAATTGAAATTTCATTTATACACACACTTCGCAATTACTTTGATTACACTCATTTGTTTTGTTTTTAGACCCTGTACTTTAAAAAAGTAAAAGTGTCTATTAAGTTTGTCAACAAAAATATGTGCGTAACAGGTCTAAGAAAGTCTGGCAGAGCCCAAAAAGTTTATGTTGTCTTGATCAGCATCAACAATCTAGTCATGTTCGTCTTGTCCATCTGTCCGTCTGTCCGTCTGTCTCTATGAGTGCCTAGATCTCGGAGACTATAAGAGCTAGAGCCATCAAATTTGGTATGTTGGTTCGTCTATGGACTAAGCAGCCTCAGATTGTGTTAACATTGTGCCACGCCCCCTTCCGCCATTGTAAAACGAAAGCAACATTTTTGAAATTCCATAAATCGAGAAATATTACAGCTAGAGTTCTGCATTTTGGCAAACAGGAAGAGCATCTGGATGCCACTGTATCTCGAAAATTTCATTGCGATCGGATAATAAACTTGGAAGTTATTCGAAAAAAAATCCATATAATGTGTAATTTTCAAACTGAAGACTTGAATTTTGGCACACAGGACAAGTATCGGAGTCATAAAGAATCCTGAAAATTTCATAGCGATTGGATATTAAACTCTGAAGTTATTCAAAGCACAATATTACTCCGTGTCGGGTC